>OY015312.1:26192667-26733007 GCA_955612985.1 Cheilosia scutellata | reverse complement strand
ATCCAATCAATTTCGGGATTTCGCCATCGCTATTGCTGCTGGTTAAGGGGGTATGAGCCCATATGCATGATATGGTTTTGGTTTGTATGAGAGCATTGTAATCTATTTAATCAAAATATATTCATCAAATTCATCAAATTCATCTTCGATCCAATTAAAATCATTTGTTATTACTTAAATGTTATATAGCTCATAAAAGACATTTAAAAATGCAGACAGTTTTTTTAGAAATATATTTGAACCATCAAGGGCATCAAGGATCAAGTCGGTACCTATGTATGATCACGCTTTTCTATTAAGGAGTTGGCTGTCGTAAAAAAACGTACACCCAATTTCAACATCACAACATCACAGCCTGTCCTGAATATTTTAGAAATAATTAAAAATGAATACTGTAACTTGCTTGCCGTTTAAGTACACATCATTCATCATTATTATCATCATCAGATAGAACGATGATGATAAGGTATGTGTTCCTATACATCGTCATTATAGGCATCGTTCAACTCGTTTACCAAAGACAGAAAAAAAAGGACTTAGTCTGGCTGGTATATTTCCCTCTACCCTTGCTGATTTTCATTCGAAAGGATAATAATGAAATTAATCGTGATGAAATTTATTGCTGTTGTTAATATTAGTGCTTGCCGTTGCATGGCTTATGGAAATGGGCGTCGTCCCAGCCCACACCCGTGTCGAATGGCTTTACGTTTTATTCTTATTTCAAAATTAATTATATTGAAAAAGTTGCGCTCTCCATTTTTAACGATGGAAATTCCGTCGTTGGGTAAACTGCTGCATCATTTAATTTCCATTAGAAAGCCAAACAAAAAATATCGCAAAAAGAACAAACAAATGAGATACGCTGAGATAACTGCGAAAATCTTCAAATTAGAGGCGAATAATTACCACCCTTGGTAGTGCAGACTGATCCATCAGAAGTAGGCGCTAGGAAATAAGCATCACCAACGACGACAACGACGATGTCGGCAACGAGTATTAGAAGTAACATTAAGATAGTAGTGGCTGTCTTTAATTAAATTTTCCCCCATGTAATTCGAAAAGTGCACATGAAATTAGAAAAGTTTTCTTTAAAAGTCCTTCCAAAGTTTATCTCAGTATTTTCTGTGTTAAATTCTCTGAAACAAATTCAATTAGTAGATAGTTTTCGGAATTGGGGAACCGACTGAGAAGAAGACAGAATGACTAAAATGATTCAGTTCGCTTATGCGAATTGAAAATTGGAAATAGTATCCTTGACCTTGCGTGCTGACATTTGCAAAATATTTGCTTCAATGCAAAATGGTTGCATCAATGATAGTTGTATATCGTAAAACAGACCATCAGCTACGTTGGTTGTGTGTTGTCAAATAAAGGATATGGGAAACTTTTTTCGGTAACAGCTTCTGGCCATTGATATAGACTGACAGTGATCACTTGGGTGTTCCTTCTTCCAACAGGCATTGCAATCGATAGATGCCATTTTAGTTGTACAAGTTTATAAATTTAAATAAACAAATGTCGTCCTTTGAATGTGAAAGTGCGGCCAGAGGACAATTAACCACCACCACTCCAGTGGGTTTGCAGTTGAATAAATTGATAATTTAACTAAAATAATGTTAACAACAAATATGCTATTAGAACTTTTTTTTAGATAGATTGACCGCTTTTGGTAAGAAAACAGCGCTGTAGCATTTTATTTGTTATACATTTGCTGTTTCCCACTTATCTTTATACTTGAAAAGAAAAAAGATGCAGAGGAAATGTGGAAAAAGTCGACTTTCGAATTTCATTTATTTGATTTCTGTGAGCATGCATGCATGTATGTAAGAACTTGGAGCAACAGGTAACTAAAGATCGAACTAAAGATCGAACACGTAGATCCAATGATAAGTCCTTATCAACCCACACTGAACTTAAGAGAGCTTGAGAGATTTGTAGCCATCTGTGTTGATATTGGAATAAAGTACTGGTCATCTCTAGGCCGCCTATCCAATGAAACATATGGAGATGTTTAAATAATGCAGGGTTGGTCAGCCTGGGCTAATTTTGAGGTCTAGGTATATATCTCGAGAACTGCTGGGCCGATTTGGATGATTCTTCTTTTGTTTTGTTTGTTGTTCCATCAGGGGTGGTTTAGAAAAAATTTTGAAAATTCGGAAACTCCTAAATTTTTATTTTGTATGACTACACCACCAACGATCCCAAAACTTAAAAACCATCGTACCGATTGAGCTCAAATTTTGAGAAAATCTTTGTTATTGACCCAAAGGTGTTTATGTTTGGTCAAAATACATACAAAAAATTTAAAAATCGTATATGTATCTTACATAAAAACCACCGAAGCGATTGAGATAACATTTTTAGGCATTCTTAGGTACTGACCCGGAAGGGTTCGTATAGAGATTGGTCGACAACTGTTCACAGTATGCCTCAAATAATAGGGATTTTTCATAATTGCTGAGTTACAAACAAATCAATTTTAGGTGGTAAGTAGTAGTCTTAGATCTGTTTTGGAACAGGTTGCAGGTTGCAGGTTGCAGATGCGGTTGCAGGTAGCATACTGGCTGGCAGAGGTTTATTTTTCTTGTAGGTGTCATATATTTTCAGGGTGAAGAGGTTTATTTTTGTTGTAGGTATAATTTGTGTGAATGAATGCCATATGCGTATGCCCACCGCCTGGTCTTAGATCAGTTCTGGGGGTAGGCGCAGGCACACTTTTCTTGCGGGTATAATTTGTGTGAATGAATGACCGTTTGTAGTATGTTTCGTCGCGATTGTCTCAGCAGGATATTTTTTTTATGAGTTTTATGGTGTTTCGGAAAGAAAAGGATTATGAGTTTTATGGTGTATCGAAAAGAAAAGGATCATTATTTGAATGCATTTTTTCTTGCGGGTATAATTTGTGTGAATGAATGACTGTTTGTAGTATGTTTCGCTGCACTTGGCTCAGTAGGTGTAATGTTCATGGGTAAGTACTGGGGCGCATACCCCCAGAACTGATCTAAGACCAGGCGGTGGGCATACGCATATGGCATTCATTCACACAAATTATACCTACAACAAAAATAAACCTCTTCACCCTGAAAATATATGACACCTACAAGAAAAATAAACCTCTGCCAGCCAGTATGCTACCTGCAACCGCATCTGCAACCTGCAACCTGCAACCTGTTCCAAAACAGATCTAAGACTACTACTACCACAGTACTACCACCTACTACTACTTCCCATGGATTAACTGTTCGACTTTCACTGTCGGTAGATACTGCATATCATTCACTTCCAACATCGAGAGTTCAATCATTGCTGAATCCATTCCAACTATATTTGATTCTACACACACAACTCGAATATTCAGCTCGGGTAGACTTCTACAACTAGTTAGAAATACAAATCCGATCTCCCTTTTTATAAGAATATTTCGTTTCGTCGGTTGGAGGGGAGACAAAAAAAAATGTATACAAACAGGGGAAAAGAGGAAAACGGAAATTCGGCTGCCGCCGAATGCATTGCATCAATCGTGGGTACTAGAAAATAAACATGTCTCGTCTTGGAAATTCGGCTATCGCCTCAATCGTGGGTACTAGAAAATAAACATACCTCGTCTTGGAAATTCGGCTATCGCCGAATGCGTTGCATCAATATTGATACATGTGAGTAAATACAGCGGAAATTCGGCTATCGCCGAATGCATTACATCAGCCGTGAGAGATAGAAAATAAACATGACTCGACTTGAAAATTCGGCTATCGCCGAATGCATTGCACCAATAGTGATACATAGAAAATTAACATGACTCATCTTGAAAATTCGGCTGGCGCCGAATTCGTAGTATCGCTTACCCTACACGTGTTAATAAACATTCAAACAATGATCCTTTTCTTATCAATGAACATTGCGCCTGCCGAGTCAAGTGTGCTGAAACATACTACAAACAGTCATTCGTTCACACAAATTATACCTGCAAGAAAAATGCGTTCAAACAATGATCCTTTTCTTTTCGATACACCATAAAACTCATAATCCTTTTCTTTTCGAAACACCATAAAACTCATAAAAAAAATATCCTGCTGAGACAATCGCGACGAAACATACTACAAACGGTCATTCATTCACACAAATTATACCCGTAAGAAAAGTGTGCCTGCGCCTACCCCCAGAACTGATCTAAGACCAGGCGGTGGGCATACGCATATGGCATTCATTCACACAAATTATACCTACAACAAAAATAAACCTCTTCACCCTGAAAATATATGACACCTACAAGAAAAATAAACCTCTGCCAGCCAGTATGCTACCTGCAACCGCATCTGCAACCTGCAACCTGCAACCTGTTCCAAAACAGATCTAAGACTACTACTGTGGTACGAAGTTCACCGGGTCATCTAGTATCGTACAAAAATAACACCAGATTGTCGAGATTCTACACATTAGAACGGGGCGATCCGTTCTTCGATTCGTGCCATCAGGCAGGTGTCTAGGATGGGATGTCTATAGATCAAGTCCGTATAAAGTTTAACAAATAAATTTGGCGCTACATGTTCCTATAGAACCGTAGACCTAATTTCTCACAACCATTCGCTTGTGTGAGTTTTTATTTTTTGGGGCAAATAGAACGGGCCTAATATTGACGGATTTGCCAGAACAGTTAAACTCTCTGATGTTTTTTTAGTGATTCATGAGAGGCTCAGTGGGAAAAAAATCTTTAATATGTAGTTTGTTTATATTTTATTTTTTGGGGATCAAACCTGATACCCCTCTCTCAGGAGTCCATTACCTACATTCTTATGAGTATACACTATTTAACTATTCCCAACAATACTGCAAACACATCAATTTCGACAAATGAGCCGATGCTTTTTACGGTTCCAAAGAGGAAAAACTAATAATATTAGTTTCGCTACGATGTCTGTTCGTTCGTCCGTCCTAACACAATTATACACACTTTTTGTTGGTAACCTCCCCCAAAGTCCATTACGAACCAGCCCTATGGACCGTAAGGTAACAAGTTATAATTTTTCCAGATGTCCCTATCCCAAAATGATATTTTAACAATACCTATACAATTCATATTCAAAGCAACTGCCAAAACTTTTCGAAACTATCCTCATCAATCAAACCTCATTTCCCGTATACCTACCATCCGACTAATAATAGTAATAGGGTTCCATCCAATATTCCCCATTGACAGAATGTGTGTGTGTCATTTATTATCACAAACAATGTGATAATTTTACACTATTCACTTGAAAACTTTTGGTTTTGCTTACTTTTCCTTGTAAATCACTTAAATTGTTGAATTTCCTCACCTATCCAGCAAGCGGACTATGTTTGCAGACCCTAAACTGATAACTCAAGAGCATCCCAACCGAAGGTCCAAGGTTAAATGAACATCATTAAACCATCTAATTCTATCACTTCTCAACCGTTGTCTCGCAAAAGGGCTTCTTTATTTTTTGCCAAAGAATTGATTTCGTACACGACTATCATTGTCGATTAAGTGGTCCGAAAATTCCCAGAAGCCATCAATCCGGACCGGCAGAGAGGTATGAGAACCAGAACTTTCCAAAAAATGAGGGTTTGTACGCCAGGCAGGCATAGCGGATGTACGCATCATGGTACGTGCTTTGTCACCCACATTAGCCAAATAGCCCATCATTTCCAGTCACGTTTTTCAAATTGGCCTTAGCCAGGATTCATCGATTCACCTGGTTCTGGGTCGACACAAAATTGGGTCTCGCACCCATTGTGGGCACTATTGGGTGGTATGGCGAAAACCTATTTTGACTTTCACATAAAATGCCGGATGGTGAAGAGTGAACGTCCTAAATGTGGTTATTTCTATATCCACGTCGGTTATTGTTTGTTGTTCGTGTAGTTGTCTATACCCTTTTCTGTCACAAAAGCAAGAGCCGAACAAATTCCAACGATTTGTTTGAATGAGTGAATCGGCCAAATGAAATGTTATGACATCATTCTGAATTCCTGTCATGATTATTGTTTTCTATTTTTCGTTTGCCTCTCTGGCTGCATGCCGGAATGGGATGGGTAGAGGATGCGATTATATCGAAATGCGGACTGAATCCTTTTTAACTGTTATCTATGATGTCTATAAAGGATGGGTGCTGGAGCCATGAACTGTGTATGAATATTTAGGTAGCAGGCGATTAGCAGAGCATTTCTAATCAGGTTTAAGTGTACGCATACAGCGGGGATATATGTATTAGTTATTAAGGGGTGTGGTTGTGGTTATTAATGTTATCCTGACATAATATCAGTTAACTTCGTTAACGGGGATGATATGATTTCATTTTATTTATATGAATGAGGGCTGTGCATCATCAAGCGATTAGCAAGCAATCATTTGTTAGAATTTAGTTTAATCGAATACTATGCCTGGAGAGCTTTCAAAAAGTTAGCTAGAAATCTATACACTTATACGAAAGCACAGTAAACGTTCACGCAACCGCTTCCTGTAGCTAAACCTGTTTATTTTCACGAAGAAATTCTTTGGAAACAGAGTACTCTTGACTTTATATTCTTAAATGGCTTAGCCTGCAGCTATCCGAAGTAGTCTCTAATTGAGGCACTTCAAGCTACCATTCTCTGTGATGTGGGGCAATTTTCTAGAGCAATGATTCGTCATCCGCGGTAGCTCAGGCTTTGAAATGGCCAGTGAGTCTTCCTTATCGTCCCGAACCTGGAAGTGGAGATTCAAAGTTTCTCTTGGCAGAAGCATTTTTATCCATTCGCTCCTCAATTTAGTCTACCATATCCACGCCCTGGTACTCTACTCTTTACTTTTCTCTATTTGGCCTTCTTGGAAATATAGTCGAAGAATTGTTACTCCGACTGAGCCCCAATATTAGCTCTCGCTTCCTGCGTATTATCCAGCTCCGATGAAAAAGACAAGAAAGACAAATAAGTAGCAGTTTCCTTGGATAATTCTTTTAGAGCTCTCCGTAGGGAGTTATTCGTAACCTCAAATGCTGCTACAGACAGAGTCGTTTTTGCCCTATAGGCATTGGACTGAAGTTTGTTTGTTAGTTGTTAGAAATAATTCAGTATTGCCATCGTCATTGTCTGACTTATTGGTACCTCCATTCTGTAGTGCAGCACATTAACCTCTTATACCCACTGTGCCACAAGAGTATAATAATTCACTCACGGAGCTATGCAATCCCATCCAATAAAACCGTTTAAATTAAAACAAATTTTTTGAAACTGTAAAAAGCCCACATACCCCATGCCTAAGGTCACCAAAAGGTCTCGATGAGATTGAATCGAAAGAGCATTCTCCATCATCGTTCTGCACAACTTAAAGAGTTTGGAAGGCATGTCAAAACTATAAGAAATCTGTATAGAGACGCACGCGGTGGGTTCGATCTGAACTTTTTGGATTTCTTTTTGAAATGCATAACGGTTGGCAAATGGTTTCAGGCGTACACTCACTACTCAGTATGGCAAGCAGGACATGTGTGTGTATGTTAAGGATACTGATGTGTAGTGTAGCTGGCGCAATTTAACGGGAGTTTTTTTTTTTAGATCGGGCTAACGACCGGCATGTAGTCTGGTTCCGTACGAGAACACGAAACGCTTAGAAATAGTTAAATTTTTATAATTTATTTATAACGAGTTTAATAAAAGATAACTAATCGAATGTAACTTGCATCGCAGTGAGGTTTAAAGTTCCCTATATTCTGAATCAAGATTAAATTCTGAATCGATTTAGCCATTCCGTCTGTCTGTCTGTTTGGCCGTCTGTCCATCTGTCTGTCTGTTGAAAACACGATAGCGTCCAAACGAATCGACCTAGGTGAATAAAATTTGAGAGGACTTCTTTCTACCTTCGTCAGGTTGTTAGTAAAAATAGGCTATATCGGTCGAGTAGTTCTGGTACCTCCCATACAAAACCAATATTATACCCATGGTGTTGTTCTTGGACCTCTCCTGTGGAATTTAATGTATGACAGAGTTCTGCGAAGGGTTACCATCACAAAAAATCGAAAAGCCGGACAGTTAGGAGAGAAAAGCCTGATTATGGAGCAAAAAGCCTGACGTTTTTTACATTTTTCAGTTGCATATATTTGATTTAGAACTTCTGGTATCTTCAAAATATACGTATTGTCTACCTATCCAATGTTTAAAAAAAAAAAAAAAAAATAAAATAATAATATCCTGTTGGCTGGAATTTTTTTTCAAATCATGGTACAAGGGTGAACCTAATATAAGTTTCTTTTTAAAAATGCAATAAAATGAGCAAAATTAAATTTGTTTCATGTAGGTAGTTATTAATGGCTTTATTAGTAAAGGACCATTCACATGGGAGCGAACGAACGAATTGATGAAATGCGAACAAACCACTTTTTATGCATTTATAAACAGAAAATTGCACACCACTTCACAAATCACAATCCGCACCAAAATGTCACTCTCTGGATGCATTGGCTTCTCGGCTAGTTTTCCGAGCCCCAGATGCGGCAATTTTGTTTGTTAACGTAGCCGCCGGCCGAGAAGAAAATGAGCCTCGTCAGAAAAAAATGATTTTTCACCCAAAATCGTTGTCCAATTCAAGCTGCTGTAAGGCCCAAACTGCGAAGCGATAAGGAAGCGGATGGTCGTGTGCCTTCAATTGCTGAGTCAATCGAATAATGTGCAGAATTCTTTTCAGGTTAATGAGTGAAATGTTGAGCTGTTGAGATCGATGGCGAGTTGACGTTCGTGAATTGAGTCTCACACTCTCGGCTACAGCTAGCAGTCACATTCGCACCGTACGACGACGGGGACCATGAGTGTTGTCCAATAGCATACCAATTTCACGAACTATTTGCACAAATTTGCGTACAGCAGGCTCTTCATTTCGGCCAAAACTTCTTTTCTAAAAACGCACTGTTTGGTCTACACAGCACTCATTTTGGAAATAAGTTTTCAATATTTCCCAACGTTGTTCAAGCGTAAAGTGACACATTTCGTTCCGCGGATGTATGATATTGACTTTCAGTGTCAAAATAACCTATGATTTAAAAAGAAACCACTAGATGGCCCAGATGTATTGTTCAAAAACATAGGAATCATTTAGTGTTATATTGTATTCTTTTGAAAATGCTATATACTTTCAAATACAGAATCAATAGAATATAATGTCATCTGACAATTGCATCCAAAAAAGCATTTGAGTGATACTGACCATTGTTTTGTAACTTACGTAAGGTTACCAACGCCCCAGATCGAATATTGAATTACCTCATATGTGACTGCTGTCATTTCGTTAATAGTATTGTCTCTTTTACTGAAAAAATATAAATGAAACTATTCCAAAATGATCTATTGATGTAAATAAATCAACAAAAAATAAAAAGCTGGCCTGAGCCTGTCAGAGACCTTAAAATCCTGACGTATGGTAACCAATCAAAGAATGGCTGGAGTCCGCCGGCTTAAAACTAGCTGACCACAAGACCGAGGCTGTCTTGATAAACAGCCGAAAGACTGTGGAATTTGCAAATTTTCGGGTTGGGAATCAAACCATTAGGTCCAAGAAGTCTCTAATGTACCTAGGAGTAATGCTCGACAACAGGCTAAACTTTAAAACGCACATCCAGTTTGCTGGCCAGCAGGAAGGCCTCACTGATGCAAGCAGCTCTTTCCCGAGTGCTGCCAAACATCGGTGAACCTGGATATACCAGGAGGATTCTACTATCCAGAGTGGTCAGCTCAATACTTCTATTCGCTGCATCGGTCTGGGCGGGAGCTCTAAAAACAAAGGAAACAAGGAGAAAACTCTCGTCAGCATATACAGGCTCTGCGCAATACGAACAATAAAGGGATTTCGAACAATCTCGGATGAAGCAGCCTGCGTTATATCGGGAATGATCCCCATCCACATTCTAGCCAGCGATATGCAAAGGATCTACCTTAGGCAAACAGCCAACCGGCAAGAGGTCCTTAATAGAAAGGTCAAAGTAGAAGAGAGGGAAACATTGATGGCACTGTGGCAAGCCAGGTGGGATAACACGGCAAAAGGCAGATGGACCCACAAACTGATCCCCACAATCGAGGTCTGGACAAAAAGATTAAACGGGGACTGCGACTTCCACCTTATGCAGTTCTTATCGGGACACGACGGCTATCGGAAATACCTTCACAGATTTGGTTACGATAGCTCGCCTTTCTGTCTCGAATGCGCAGACGAAAAAGAAGATACAGAGCAGGCAATGTTCCATTGTAGGCGCTTTGCAGAGGGAAGAGCGAACTTACCAAACCCCCAAAGTCTAATAAGCCATATGTTAAGGTCAGAAGATGACTAGCCTGAGGTATGCTCCTTTATAACGAGTGTATACGAAGAATTAAGGAGACTTGAAAGACTTAGAAGAGCTGAAATGGCGGACCCAGAGGATTTAGCATGAGTTGCTATAACCAGCCCCGCGAAGTAATACCTAACGGTAGTCCGCGGGGAGAGTGCAGTTGAAGGAAATAGGGTGTGGATTAGTATGTCAGGCACAATCCTAGAATATTAGAAGATTTCCGCATCCATTGGCGCAGCCCGAAAAAAAACCCATGGTGTTGTTTACTTACTAACTCACATGCCTATAACGTTTCGCATGACTTGTGTGCAGAGGAGGGTATGAAAGCATCGGCCAGGCCGATGATAACACTTTTTTGTACTGAAGATTTAATGTTTCTACATATTATTAGGGCTGACTCACAATATTTGAGAAAAAGGTCCGATTAGGTCAGGTACGACTTGTGGTTACGAATTTTAGCTCTGACATAGTATTTACACACATTTGTACAACCGATGTTGGAAAAAAGGATTAATTACAGAACTGTATACTGCGCACCACCGACATAACTGTATGACTGTACTGTAAGGCTTCACTACTCAATTAGTGGAACACCAAATCCCATATTCCCATCTTACTCTCCCTCTGGTACGAACAAAACGCGCTTGGCTTGGCTGTGCTGTCATTATCGACGGGAGATACCCTACCCATACATTGTTGAACGAATGGTTGGTTGAAAACATTTTGCTATTCAGCTGGTCAAATTCTTGCAATCATCACATTTTTCTTCAATTAGTCCATTTCTCTATTATGAACTTTTTAAATGACTTAGCAACCTTTTGTAAAGAACAATGAGATTCTACAAAAAAGTGTTCGAACAATGTCTTTGAAATGAATGTTTTTCCCCCATACTTGACAACATTTACTGGCATGTCCTTTTAATTCAACACAATAGGAAGACCACTTAGTGTACACTTCATCACCACTACCATATACAATGCACCAAGAATTGTTAAACGACATTCAATTAACGACAAACGATGAGAAATTGATTAAAGCAGATAGGACAGCATGTTGAAGGAAAAAATACGTCCTTCACAATGACAGGACAAATTACTTACCAACAATCTCGCACGAAGCAGATAAGCAATAGCTATACCAGCCAACTAGAAGAGAAATTTTATTTTTTGCTTTCTTTTTTGTTTGCCTTTGTGCAACGGGAAAACAAATGAAATCCTTAAGTACTTATCGTATACAATTAACGAACCACACCGTAAAGAAGCAGTATCCGTCTGCGGGAGAGGATTTTTTGTTTCTTTAGTTCCAAGGAGTTGATCCTCACAAGTGGTAGGTATAAATAGTCATTAATATTATTATCACCCCAGAGTGACATGGCACCTTTCTTTGGTCAGCTGACGTCTGGTAGATGGGGTTTCATTTACACAAAGCACTGAGTTTATAAGGATAAAGTTCTCCATTGGGTCTCTTTTTTAGTGTCGAGTGTACAACACGCTGGGAATTCATAATGTGAGTAAATGCTTAGGGCATCTAGTATAAATGGAAAATTAATCGCATTCACTCGAGAACGTATATATGTTTCGTTGAACCATGTAGCTCACTAATCAGCTCGTGACATGACATCGCACAATGTAAGCACTAATCCGGTCCGCCATATCCAACACAAAGCCGATGATCGATCCAATTGTCATAATCTTATGACAATTATTCAATATCCAAATATTTTCCACCAAACACAGTGCCCTGTCAGATAGTCCGAAATTCACCCGAAACATCATCAACATGTCAAACATTAGCGCATGTATATACATTACCCGGCCAGCAATCAGATTTGGCAAGGACTCCCCCAGATGTGAACAATGTGCGTCTGTATGACAACTTAACTTCCGAGTCGCAATGCAAACGGAGTAATTAAGTGAATAGATTATGCGATTGGTATCTCCAATCTCGCAATGCCAATCTACTCATCCGGCTAAATTGTATAGTGTATTTCTGTATACCCCCCGTGTGCAACTAAATCAATTAAATAATGACGCCCAAGGCAATTCATTTCCCCAGCCAGCGTGCCTGTCTGTCTGATGCAGTTCCACACGACACTTATATTATTATCAGCTATAATGAAAAATTAATTAATTATAAGCCTAAACTTCGCATGGGGACATGCCATCCGAACGACACCCTATCAATTGACAGAAGGAGTAGCAGCAGCAGAAGCCATATCAGTGTGTGACAGCAATGTTGAGGAATTCTCAATTGGCCTGCATTGGGTAAACTCAATTTACTGGACTCCATTTAACCATGCGATTAAACTAATTCATAAGTCGTTAGTCACAGTCCGGAGTAGGAGTAGGACATTGATGTGCAACAACACGTTTGATCAGGAGCTAGAAAAATATGATAACGTCAGGAAGGCGAACACACGAAAAGGATAGTTAAAAACATAAATATGAGGAAAGCTTTTCCGAGTGAAAGATTTTTTTTTTTGGAATACAGTATGACTTACAAAGTACATAGTGGCCAGAAAAGATTCTATGTGCCGGGCGTTACATTGGGAATTCTATTCCTACTTCCGAATTTGGGGTTCTACCTCGTTGAGACCAAACCATACCAAGAGTCGGTGGATGGATTGTTTGTTGAAAAAGGATAGGGGTGACCGTAGCAGTCTGCCTCTCATTTATTTCCTTTTGATTGCAGCACTCCCTCCGTCCTACTGCTTGGTACCGAAAGGAAAGGTCGCGATTTGTCTTGGGTGAAAAGGCGAGAGGTGACCGAAACAGACTAACCCCACGCCTATAGCTTCTGACCGTTCGCTTTCAAGAAGTGTGGCTGGTACGGAATGGAAGCGAATCTGCCCATCATTCAATATCGCGCCCGCCCATCGAATGGTCTCCCCTTTCGGCGTCTATGTGTTCTGTATGTACCTAATACATACAAGACATACACTTCTCTAAAGAGTTGCTTTAAAGAAAGGAGTTTCTCATCCTTACTTCGTTTTATTTCCAGGTGGCAGAGGATGGTTGGCCTATAGATGGAATCAGTGACTCAATTCGTTAGTTTGATTCCAATGGTTTAAGATCTTTATGAGCATAATGGCCAGTTGCACAGTCGGAGTTTAAACTGAAGTTTAACTAAACCTGACCGAGAGTTTAAACTTTTGGTTTAACTCGTTCAGTTTCACAGTTCAAAATAATCTGCCAGTTAACTAAACGCAGTTGTGGAAGCGCAGAACAATTTCCCTTAAGGGGATATTTTTCTACCAGTGCACTTTTGATCAAATAAATGGTTATTGCTTTTCTCAACTTTATCTATTTTACCATTTGTAAATAAAAGAAAATGTGTGCAATATTATTACATTATGTATTTTGGTATTAACAAATTGAATTGATTTATTGTTGACACATGTTTGAACTGTCATCTACTTTCACCATTTAATTATTGCAGTATGTAATTAATTTTTGTTTTTTTTTTTTCAATAATAATAATATGTAGCTAGTTGAAATGTAGTGGGCATTCGGACGGATGCGATCACAGGTACTGCTTCTTGTCACTCGCTGGGTTTTTACCACATCCGATCACACGGCGCCAGTAATGATAATGAAAATTGAAAGGATTTTATGAGCCTCTAATTAGGGTCATTGTCTGCGAAAATCTGCGCTATCTTGTTCCTGGTATACAAAAATGTAATCTAGATCTGTATACATAAATGGTATGAACTCCGAGAAGTGTGTTCAAAATCGGACAAACAAATTGCATTGTATAAAGCATAGTAGGTAGTGTCTTGTTTCAGCCAAAACAAGAGGTGAAAGATTTGAGTATGTAGGTATAGAATATAGATATATTTTGTTCGCCAAAAATCTAAAGAAATCACTAGTAGCATTACAAAAAAATAATCGTCGTTTCCACACACTAAATTAATTAATTTGTATTGAAAAAACCTCAATAGGTACTATTTACGCTTGTCTTCACATGAAAAAAGTATATTGGTTGGAAATCTATTGAAATTTTCTGATGACATTTTTTAACAGTGGGTTTACCGCAGTAATGCTGAAACTAATCATAACTCTAGTTTTCACTCATATAAATTCAAGAAGTGTAGCACCCAGACAATTTATCTCTTTTATTCTCTCTCTCATCACTCCGTATGAAATAGCAGCTGTCAAACGAAAGTTTAAACGGCAGAATGCAGGCGTTTAAATTAAACCGAGAGTTGAACTCCACTTTGGGTTTAAACGAACACAGTGAAACCGAAAATTTGTTGAACGAAGGTTTAAACCAAAACGAGAGTTTAAACTCTGACTGTGCAACTGGGCATAAAAGAAATACATTAACCCCTGGAGTCGAATCGCCGTGAAAGAGATTTTACACACAAAGCAACGTTTACGGATGAGACGACTTGGCTCCGGGTCCATAGGAATTCTCAAAACTCTGTGTATTGGAAAAGAGTTGGTAATGGGTCAGCTCTTAATGGGACAAGTATGCTCATATAAGCTTGTTGATCTGACATGTTCTTCTGGACTTCTCCCGAGTAGGTGGATAGGAGCATTTGTCTAGCCTGTATCGGAGCCCGAAAATGGGCTAATTGTGGATCCAATGGCCTACTGATTAGTGTGCTAGACTATATTGACCAAGGGGTCTCAGGTTTAATTCCTTGAAAAACTCAGACTATACAAAAAACCGTCAGCCTAGAAATTTAAGAGATAGAAGTGAGTTTTCATGAAGCTCGATAAAAAATCGTTAAAATGAGGATGCTCATCCTTAAGTATCGATCTTGTTTTCTATACACGACTGAAGCTAAATCGTGTAAATTTTGTGACATGCTGACGACAATATGACTCAGATTCTGTCCTAATGTTGTGTTTAAACAAAATTTGACATTTGACGCTCTCTTAACCGCTCATTGTTAATTCCGCGTTACATTGCCCAGTTTTGTTTCCTGCGGCTAGTGTTCGAGTATGCCGTTTTAGTTTTCTTTGCTTTTCTTTCCCAGGTCCAATTCTGAACAAACTGCCTTACCACGGGTGCTTCCATATCCCGTTTCAGCCGCTTTTTTGTTTCATTGGAAATCGAAAGTACTGGCCACTGGCCAGAGTGATAAGAAGTTACACTGTCGCATTTTGATCAGATTTCGTTTCATTGCAGTTCGGAGCCATATGAAGTTTCTTTCCAGCATTTCTTAAATTAATAAAATGTTCAAATTTATTTAATTTGAAACCTGCCACCTTTACTTGTAGGCCATATTGTATAACTGTGTTAGAATAGGTGAAAAGAACAAAATCCTCAATGGAAAACGTAACGAATGACGAGTGTCTGGAAATGATATATTTCTTAGATATTGTATACCAGGTCCAAAAGGTAGGACTCACTATCACCATATCATCTTACCCAGTATGCCCAGCTTGGGCATATACGATATACTCTCCAGACAAGCAGTACATTTATGGGATTGCATAGGTGTAAAGGTAGAGTAAAACGGAAAAACTTGAATGGGAGATCATTTTCAATTGCCGGGGAGATTCTTTGGTTCTCATGTGTGCAATCCCTTGTAAAATTAATGACTTTTACTGTTTGTAACCCGCCATTGCGGGAAGCTTACTACATCCGAGTACTGCACCTGCATCTATTATTCTATTGCTGACAAAGAAAAAAGGTGATATCTGATTTTACCACAAGTTGCACCCCTATGAAATGTATCTGTCAGGATCAGGAGGTATAAATTTCTAACTCTAACACAGTTACGAAACGAATGCTTGCTTCCTCGTTTTCGGTCTCGCGCTGTTTCAATAACCTTTCTCAATGAACACTCTTATTATGACAGACAACATGAGTTGTCATCTACACAACGTGGGTAATTAATATGAGACCTTAAATCACATAACAAGGTATCCATGAAGATGAATGCACGTTACATTGTCAGCAACTCCATGAACATGAACAAGTTCCATAGCTCCGCTATATCCCATTGGATTACATGACACAAAATTAAATTTCTATCTTCTAATGCAGCATATTGCTTTTTACGCATTGACTTAGTTCTTGACGAGCACGATGTAAGTAAGTCTAAGAGGATAACTTGACATTAAGAAGGTTAATTATAGGGAAATGTTTTGAAATATGCATGTGTGTACTTTGACTGTTTATTTACAGTTAGTTGTACATTTGCAAATGCCACAAAGGGACTGAGAATTTCCTTTTAAAAATTAGTTGAGTCTGCTCTGTCTGTTCAGTCATCGAACTTTAGAAATGTAGGACATGTTGGTTGTTGAGGTCAACATCAAACTGAGCATGTCTCCTAAGGTATGATTGTTCCCTATTGCGTTAGATATCTGCAGAAGATTCGAAGATTTTACTCGCTTGGTATTATCTAATTCGCCTTATTGCCCAAAACCATAACGCCCAAATAGAAAATTTAATAATTTATGCAAAATTATTTTGGGATAAGTTTCGGTGATAGCTAAAGAAAAAATAGCTTCAAGTAAAAAAGACTCAGACAACTATGGAGATGAATTAAAAAATAGTTTTTAATACAAAAAGATTTGTCAGCCGGAAGCGTTTTTACAATATTTTCATGATGTAAATGTAAATAAACAATAATATAGGGTGATGAAAAACAAAAAAATTAATTCTTAACAGCCCAAAAATAAACAACAAGATGGAAAAAAGCCCAAAAAGCATTTGCAGTTTAATACGCGTATGGGTGTCCTGTGTGCAGCTGAGAGCACTGTTGTCATTACGCCCAAAATCAATGTTACATCGTCCAAATTTGCAAATATTCAACAAATTGTCTAGCAATATTTTGGGTTTTATAACATTTTTTATTTTAGGCATTGGGTTTACGCGATAAGACCTAACGCCAGTTCACTTTCTATGTGGTGGCCATTTTCAACTTTTATACGTTTATATTCGTGCAAAATTCGAATCGAAGATATCACGGAACATTTATTACTTAAAACAACGACCTTTTTTAGGTAATTGTTTCATGAAGTAAGAGGATAATGATGGGCTTGATGTAGCTAAGAATGTTGTAGAACCTATACTGACTACAAAGGACTCATTGTAAGAATTTTGAAAAGATATAAGGTATTCCTAACTTTAAGCGAAATCACAAAAGAATATACATAATGTAGGTATTACCTATTTATATCTTTATCGAATGAAGGTTTAAAATCGCAATTTTTAGGTCCTTTTCAAAATGTGTCGTAATGTGAAGATTCAGCAGTCGCAAACATAAAATTAATAGAGACCTCTGCGAGATGGTCGAAGATAAGGTTGAAGCGTTCATAGATTTGAGGAGGGGTTCCCAATCTTTTTCATACTGCGACTCCCTAGAGAGGTTGAACTATTTTTACTAAATTTGCTATTTTTCTAAAAACACAGATATGTGAATAGAAGCTGATTATTTTTTATTTTATTATTATTTTGGAGGAAATTCAGCTGTCCAAATGGATAAAAAAACCTAAAAGGAAGCAAAAGAAGAGTAAAATTAGCCCTAAGTCGAATATTAACAATAAGCCTTCCTCTAAAAATAATAAAAATAATAAACCATCTTCTTCCCCAGTCCCTAAACACTCGATCTCCTCCGAATTTTACCCAACCAATTGTAAAAAGCTCTCCCGGAAACTCTTTACCAAAGCGCGTATCTTTTAACCTCCAACCAAATTTTAATTCCTCACTAACGCCCTCTCCACCAACGCCCTGTCCTCCTGTACCCTCTCCCCCAACTCTAACGCAAATCTGTCCTTCCACGACGAATTATCCTAATTTCATCCTATCCCACGTTATCAAACCCACCCCACCTTCCCTCCCATCCACATCCTCTACCAATAGCACTCCAACACCCCAAAACGCTCCACCTGAGCATATTACTAATAATCCGGTGAATTTTGACCCGCTTCTTCCACCTAAAGTTAAACATACTACTAAGTTTGTTGACCCCACATTTTCGATCAAAGATACCAATAGTACCCCAACACCCCAAAACGCTCCACCTGAGCATATTACTAATAATCCGGTGAATTTTGACCCGCTTCTTCCACCTATAGTTAAACATACTACTAAGTTTGTTGACCCCACATCTTCGAACAAAGATCTCGACGGTCGATACGTAATGGCACGACTAAGAGATCACAGACTTTTCGAAAACGTTCGGTTATTCCTAGCTTACTTGCATGATAAACCTGAATCAGTTTGTATCGATGGCAGGGCTAAAACCAACGTACAAATTTTTCAAAAGGAAGGTCTCCCTACCGATCTGCCAGCATTGAGGGAAATATATGTCCGTTACCACAATAGCTATAATATTTTCCCCACCACTGTGGCTAAGGACCTCTCCGCTTATGCTTCTCATATTAACTCCAGACGCATTTCGCATCTAGAAAAAACTCGCAATGACCATACAAATTATTTTCGTCCCTAACTCCAATCCAGTTGCCCGCTCCAATTCTTTGATAAATACCCCTGAGTCGGCCCCCAACGTATCCACGAGTACGCCTTCCCGTAATAAAGCTCCCCTCACTTTTTACTATCAAAATGTAAGAGGACTAAGAACAAAAACCCGAGCTGTCTTGCAACAATCTCATGCTCTCCCATTCGATGTCTACGCTCTGACTGAAACTAATCTGATTCCTGACATAAAGAACCAGGAGTTATTTCCCCCTTTTTTTAACGTCTTTCGTGACGACGATCTTATTTGTCCAAAGGATGACTCTCGTCGTCCCACATTTATGGTAATTTTGTTAATTTCGTTAAAGATGATTTTTCGACCAAAATTGGGGTTCTCTTCCAAGCGCTCCAAAGCCAAGTCAGCGAACAAATTACATTAACCTTGAGCTCCTGGATTAGTTTGATTTTGTACGGGCGTAAGCCCAAGTACCGATGCAAAATTCGCCGAGCTGGAATCTGCGAAAGGCCGATTTCTTGTACACGGTGAGGAATTGACTGCCTTCGGTTCTCCTGTACACTCTAATGGACCGCGGCAATGCACCCGACGGATCTGGCTGGTAACGACCCATACCATACCCTTATTTAATTGTGAGTGCCCAGGCAAATAAACACGTACCCCTCGACCGGTATACCTTTACCGGGTACTGGGTTTAAAAAAAATGTCTCTGCAAGTCATTTCGCACGTACGAAAGCTCCCATAAGGTTTATAGTACTAAGCCAAAGGATTGGTTGGGTATGTGCACTTGCGAAAAAGGGGTTGGTGATGATATCTCCTTTTACAAAATCCCTTTTACAAAATCCCCTTTCCAAAATCTCCCGGTTCTAAAATTTGGTGTTATTAATTCTGTCGCGCGACAGAGTGAGATACCAAGCAACCCGCCTGCTTGGGTTTACTGTCAGATATACGGTATATGTGCGAAATTGGGTATATACAAAGTTTATATTATGTTGTTTGCTTAATTTTACTGCCAAAACTACCTACGCGTTTAAAAAACGGATAGATTCTAAACGAACAGGGGATTTTAACGAGGGATTTAATCAGTATGTATGTAAATGGGAGATTTTGTCCCTCAAGATTTTGGAAAAAGAGATACAAAAAAAGAGAGATTATGTCCAATAAGGGATTTTGAAAAAGGAGATAACGTAGGGATCCCGCGAAAAAGGCCTAACGAAAGATGCTTCCATTTGTGCAATGGGGCCCTCTCGATTTTGACATTCGTTATGTAAACAGAAACTAAATGATGTATCTGATGTAGTCGCTAAGACCGGGGAACATGTGTCAATGTTTTTGACGAATAATTGGTTCACTCAATATGAATTTATTCGGCTGGCTCCGGAACAGCTGTTTCGTCTAGAATATCACTGATGCATTAGATAATCCTCAAACATCAATATCAAACATTGGACGGGCAACTAAGGCCTAGATCCTAGAAGATCAGCGAGTAGCTAACTTTAGACTGTAGCTAACTTTAGACTGGCCACCACCAGAATTATGGGCAGATACTTAATCAGCTCTGTGACGAAGTATATCTATACCACCGGTGATTCCCCTTTGCTGAAAATGTTGAATATATCCTGACCGACAAGACGGAGCACTGAGGACAGAAGTGCGGACCGTACCACATTATACCTACCATACACACTTTGTTCACCTAGATTTAGATTAAAAGTCGGAAGAGCCTTCATATCGGCACTGGCACTGCGGCCTCTTTAAAGAAGCCTATTGTGCCTTCTCTGGTGAGGTCCTAGAGCCATCTTTTGACTCCGGAGACAGCCAGGAAGACAAGTATCTTCTATGGGGGTAGGGCAGCGAGTTTTTCTGTAGTATAGCGATTTCTTCACCAAGGGCATTCTTTCTGAGACGAAAGAGGGCTGGACATTCCATGAGAATGTGAAGAGAGGATTCGTCACTCACCAGGCAAAGTCTACATGTGGGGTCCGGTGAAACTCGAATTTGGTGAAGATGTTTTTTATAAGGCCATGTCCAGTTATTATACCTGTCAGGATTTTTTGGTTATTATTGTCCAGATTAGTACGAAAATATGATTTTCTGGGGGCGAATTTTGGGAAGAACTGTTTGCTGCAGTTCTGCCCAGGTGTTTTAAGCCATAATTCATTAGATTTGGTTTGAGCTAAGTTCCTAATGTACTTCCTGAACCATCCCTTACTGACACCACAGAAGGGTTCAGGTCCGACAAGTGACATTGTCGCGCCGATTTTAGCCAGTGAGTCAGCTGTTTCGTTTCCAGTAAAGACCCTGTGGGCTGGAATCCAATGTAGGATGACTAAGTTTTTCTTTGTAAGTTCGTGGATGGCCATGTAAGTTTCCAGAACCAGCTTCGATTTTATAACAGATGAGCCCAGAACTTTAAGAGCAGCTTGGCTGTCTGAGAAGATAAATATGGTTTTACCACGTGTATTAGGGCTTAAATTTATTCTATCGCAGTGGTTAATGGCAAAGACTTCAGCCTGGAATGTGGACGAGTGCTTGCTTAGGCTGACTGAAAAGTTCGCTTGAGGCGATTCTCCATAAATACCAGATCCAGTCCCTGAATCCATCTTGGAACCGTCTGTGTACCAGACTAGGACGAGTCGCGATGGGTTAGGTTTGCATTTTTCCCAGTCTTCCCTTGGTGAGATGATGATAGAGAAGTTTTTATGGGAGCTACATATATTCAGGTAGCAGAATGAACCATTCAACCTGGACGATGAAGACCAGAAGACCAACAATTCCGTCCACCCGACCTGGACGAAGTGAAGATAGCCATATCTAAGCTTAAGTCCAACAAAGCCGACCATATTTTACAGATGAGTTGGTGCATACTCCTAACCAAGTCATCGCCTGCCGCTTTGAATAGCTCGGCGGTTAGGCCATCTGCTCCAGCGGCTTTGTTGGACTTAAGCATACTTTCCTCCGGGAAAGTATGCCCGATGAATGGAACCTATAAGCATTGTTTGCCCGATCCTCAAAAAAGGAGACCCTCTGAACTACGCCAACTACAGAGGGATTAGTCTTCTTAACATCGCCTACAAGATCCTATCTGCCGTGTTGTGTGAACGCCTGAAGCCTTTCGTCAACAACCTGATTGGTCCCTATCAATGTGGCTTCAGGCCAGGAAAGTCTACCATCGACCAAATATTCACACTGCGGCAGATCTTGGAAAAAACCCAGGAAGTCCAAATCGATACCCACCATCTTTTCATCGATTTTAAAGCCGCCTATGACAGCATTTATAGAGACGAGCTATACAGAGCAATGTCTAGTTTTGGCATCCCTGCCAAACTCGTCCGTTTGTGCAGGATGACAATGGAGAACGCACGCTGCTCTATCAAGGTCGGTAAAGAACTCACCGAGACCTTCGATGTCAAAAAAGGATTTAAACAAGGCGATGCGCTGTCATGGGACTTCTTCAACATCGTTCTTGAAAGAATAGTGCAAAACTCAAACGCTAACACCAGAGGCACTATCTTTCAAAAGTCCGTCCACCTACTCGCCTACGCCGACGACATCGACATAATCGGCAGAACGCAGCGTGATGTCACTGGCGCGTTCGTGGGCATTGAGACGGAAGCGGCGAAAATGGGTTTGGCGGTCAATGAGGGCAAGACAAAGTATATGCTGTCATCAAGAAAGGACACCCAACACCGACGTCTTGGACAGAACGTCACTATAGACAGATATAACTTTGAAGTGGTAAAGGACTTTGTCTACCTAGGCTCCGCTATGAACTCAGACAATGACACCAGCGCTGAGATTAAACGAAGAATAACTCTTGCCAATCGCTGTTTCTTTGGGCTAAGAAATAAATTGAGTAGCAAAGCCCTCTCTCGAACAACTAAAGTGACCCTTTATAAGACCTTAATCATCCCAGTCCTACTTTATGGTGCAGAGGCATGGACTCTATCAAAAGCGGATGAGCTTACTCTTGGTTGCTTTGAGAGGAAAATTCTTCGAGTAATTTTCGCTCCCGTCTGCATAGACAACGACGAACTGTACGGGCTGTACAGCGACATCGACCTAGCCAGAAGAGTGAAGGTCCAACGACTGCGGTGGCTGGGTCATGTAGAGCGAATGGACGTGAATGCTCCGGCCCGGAAGATCTTCGAATCCACACCCGAGGGACGGCGCAGTAGAGGAAGACCGCGACTCAGGTGGCGCACGCAAGTGGAAAGGGACCTCAACCAACTTAGCGTGCGAAACTGGAGGCAGCTGGCCAAAGATCGTGCTGGCTGGAAACGCTTGTTGGTTGAGGCCCAGGTCCACCCCGGACTGTAGCGCCACCTTAAGTAAGTAAGTATCTAGTATTGACTTTCTACTTTCCCGACATTTACCATTTTTAATACCAACCTAACGACCGTAAAAAGAAGTCATCTCACAAAATTTCTTTCGACTAAGTCGATTCCTTTGGACGCTACCGAAGGTAGACAGGCAGACGGACATGGCTGAATCGATTCAGAATTTGATCCTGATCAAATCCGGTGACTCCTTCTAGGCGTTACAAATGTAATGACAAAGTGAATATACCTACCTTAGTGTGGAGGGTATACAAAATGTATTAACTCATAAATGAACTTTACATTACTAATCTCTCTGAGTCTCCTCATCATTTTCATCATTTGCATCTACTCCTCATAGCTGTCGTTGTTGCTTTTGTAAGTAATATTAAGTAGGTAAGAATTGAACTTGCATAGATCTAGTGGGATTTTTTATTTTGCGATATTTTGAGTTAGATTCTCCTTGAAGTTGCAACATTGCAGTAATGTGCAAGAAATAATTCAGCACAGGGGGAATGGATGTTATTATTTTAGACTTTTTTGAACAAGCTTTTTGTTTAGAATGCAAATGGCAGTACATATTGTTCGCGCAAGATAAAAATAATTTTTCTTAGGCCTGCGCTTCATTTCGTAGTCGCCAATGCTACATTGCCGCTGCGTGGACATAATGTAGCTTCGTTTGTTTACATGCAAGCTGCAAGCAAGCGTACAACAAGATGCAAATGACGAAAGCGTACGTATGAAGTGCAACTACGTGTACAGTAAGCCTTACTCCTAGCAATGCGCCCCCCAGAACTTGGCGCCCTGTGTATTTGCACATCTTGCACATATGGTTGGTCCGGCCCTGCCTATGTATTATCCCACAGACTTTCTTGTTATCTCTATTTAACATAATTGCCGCCGATCGGGTCAAATGAACTTGTTGTCTCTCCCTATAGTTACAGCACTCAAAGACAAGCTTAAACATACTTCAAAATCCAACTTATTTCACGCTTATCCGAATTTCCGCCACCTAACGTAGGGTCGTTCCGACTTATATAATACCCTAAGCCATTTACATTATCTTAAACATAAATACTAACCTATGGGCAACAAAAAGAAATAATCAAAAAAACAAATCGGACATAAAAGTTAATCGCCCAACTTCCACTTTGTCATCCCACTCTGACCCGTCATCATTCACAATATTCTTCAAATGGCTTACAGTTACTATAGCTGTTTCAAAGTGTTAACTTCAAAGCTAATACATACTACCACACAATACGGTGGATTGCTTCTTCCGGAAAGGCAAACTGATCTTCTCGAAAGGGTTCGATGTTGAATCGATTTTTTTTCTGCTTATGCTTTTTATTTAAATTCGTTTTCGTTCCGGGTGATGACGAGAACCAGAAGAACTACAGGAGCAAGGGGAATTTGTTTCGAATTTGCTTTGCATAAATATTGCCTTGTTTGTCTTCTCCGGTGGGGCAAGCTTTTTTTTTCCTCCAGAAATCCCTGTCTAGATGTATGTGGTGCTGTGTGTTTGTACATCCCAAAAATCAACGGGTTTATTTGATATTTTTTTGTTCTTATCCTAGATTTGTTATTCAACTATGAGCGGGTTCAGATTTGAAGTTACACCGTTGAGACGATTTTTATGGGAATAATTCGAAAAGTTACCGAGCAGAAAGGATTTCATGATGTTTGCCTAGAAGGTCGAGCATTATTTTCATAAAAGAAAAACAATCCAAATATGAATTTATAGTGGTAAACACACACGCAGACTGATTTTTTGTTTTGCTTGGTTTTTCTTTTTATTTATTTTTCTTTTGGGTCAAATGAAAGTGACCTTGTATAATAAATTCATGGAGATAGGGGATAAGCAAAGGATATTTGTCCGAAATGAGAAGGGTTGTATGACAAATGTACATATATAGCGTTCAGCAATTTGGAAAGGAATCTTTTAAATTGATGGGGTTATATCGGAGACTAGGTATAATGTACGTGAATAATTTAAGCAAATTGGAATTTTAATCTCATTCCGAGACAATGAGGGTTATGTGCAATTGTTGAGTTCATTGTACGGATCACAATGTCAATATTTTTTTTTTAATAAAAATGGATACATAGCTATGTATGTATAGTATATTGCAGACATAAGGAAAAGTTCACCACCTAGTGTTGTGCATTGGAAGGCGCTCGTGGTACTTCAAGCGGATGAGTTGTCGTTTACGTTTAATTTATTAATAGAACAGATCGACTTTAAGTGTATCCCGTTCAAATAAGTAATACCCAAGTGCATTTCCAGTGTCTTAAATACGACGGACCATTTAAACGGGTTGGTGATGATATCTCCTTTTCCAAAATTCCCTATTCCATAATCGGGAATCCCTTACTCCAAAAGACCCTGAGAGAAAATCCTCATGGGACAAAATCTCCCTGTTTTAAATTTGGTGTTATTTATTCTGTCGCGTGACAGAGTGAGATACGTATGGGGGGGGGGGGGACACGCTGCCCCCCTTCAACCCCCCTGCTTGGGTTTACTGTCAGATATGCGATGTGCGAAATTGGAAATTGGCAAAGTTTATATTAGTTTTTTTTCTGAGTTGTGCTTCTTCATCAGTGTAGACAGTGAAAGGCTTATCAGCGAGAATTATAAGGTCAGCTATATACAATAAACCCTTAACTGTGTACTGCCAACTTGCAAATATTCACATATCATAAATGAAAAGAAAATAATTTAATTTAAGACATTAGCTTTGAAGAGCTATAGTTTTAAAATCTTTGACGAGGTCCTAACATTACGAACAGCTGCATTATTACAAATAAATTGCTGGTTAACATGTTATTAAACTTAGTAGATAGATCTGGACCTCCCGTTATCTAAGCATCGAACTTTTATTAATGGCTTCAAACGCTGATTTCAAAGTATACAAAATCTATCAATACATAAAAATCAATATTGTTGTGCGTTAGTCTCGCAAAAACACAAGGACGGCTGGACCAATGAAAAGCCAGAAAATCGAAAAAATCAAAATGCCATTTTTTTGGTAAATATACACTTCTAATCATAGCAAAACTCAAAAACCACCGAACCGATTGAGCTCAAATTAAAAAAAAAACCAAAGCAAAGCAGTTTCTGTGAAGTTTGGTCAAAACTAAATAAAGGGGCGTAACACCTCCCATACAAAAGTAACATTTATCTATATGTTACCTCCAAAATAGATAAATAAAATCCGCCAGACGAACTTGAAATCCACAGTTGGGTCCGGGCAGTTTTCTTTGGTGCGCTTTAAGTTGTTTCGAAAACTCTCTATTATTATAGATAATCTAACAACTAGGTATAACTATTATAATGAATATACATACTCTGCTACAGAAAACCAAACACTTTTCTATGTACCTACATTTTTACAACCTCCTCACATAATTGGCAATTTGGCATTTCGTCTACAGCAGCGCACCTCAAAACCTACTCTAAATATATTAAGAAACGCCGAGCTGCCTATTTTATATATTTATTCCATTTGAAGCCAAACCTCATTTTAAATAAATTAATTTCCCCGTAACTTATATCTCCAGTTATTTATCTAGTTCATCATTAATATCTAATTGCCATGCCCACTGTCACTTTGTATTCAGCTCAGAGATAGAGGAGCTCATTAATTTTCAATCACAAACGACGATTTCCCGCGGCGAATTAAGGAATCTTTCCGTTTTAACTAAAATCCATAAATAACTTCCCAATCCATATCCAACAGAAGCGAGCATCAGAAGCCTCCGTTTTCCAGATAACCCCCTTTCAAAATTTCCAACAAGAGCCGCAGATGCAGCCAAAAGATACATATAGCTAAAAGCAAAACTCTCATCAGAAATGCACAATTGCTTTCGCCGAACATTAATTAACATTTTACCATTTACCAGTGACAAAGGACTTTTCTGCAGCTATTAACATCAGGTGTTCATGACTATAGTAAAAAACTTTGCATTTTATTTATTGTCTGTTTTTTTTTCGTTTGTCTATCCTTAGCAAAAGGTGAAGTTTTGCAAGTTCTCTTCGCCACCTTTTCGAAGAAGTTACAACGAAAAACACGACCGTAATGAGTCGTTGATGTCGGCGTATCTTCTTTAGCCTTTAGATGGAAATTAAGATGTTTTTGTGGAGCGGAAGACTCTAGTCGGTTGTTGGTTTTTGGTTTTGGTTTTAGGTTTTATATAGAAGAGTCTTTTGCTATAAGTTGGCTGGATATGGAATGTTGTAAAGAGGAAGACTATCGACATCATTAAGCAGGTAACGGAAAGTAATTGCAGATCAGAGAAGCAATGCCACTCAATCAGTCAATGACTCAAGGCAAATTGTAATTGATTTTATACCGGCTTAGAGGGGAAAAAAAAACTGTCGAATATGGGAAGACGGTGAGTTAAGCAAATAATATAGAAGATACTCGTACTCGTGTTTCGTTCGTGTAGTTTCTGTTTACTCGATAAGTAGTCTGCCAAAGGACGAAGAAGAAATACATAGGTACCTACTTAGTGTCGGGGCATATTATGACTTTGAGATTTTCAAACAGTCAACTGGGTTGAGGAAATTATGCCTGGCGGCTATTTGAGTGCTTCCAATCAATGAGATTACAATTTAATGACTTCCTGCTGGAAAATGTGTTTACCCTCGAGATGACATTGACAGTGGGAAAGAAATGAAGGTGTTGACTGTTATATGTGAATTCATTAACGGAATGGGTTCGAAAGCATTTGTCATGGGGTTGAGATCAAGAAGGCTGACAAGAAATAAAATAAAGTCGGCCGCATATTGAAAAATGTTGGTCTGATAAATACAAATACAGACACTAACAAGTTGATTCAAACTTGTTCCTTGATACACGCGGAATTAGAATTAGGGCTGACTTTGAAGATTTTGAAAAAGTCGCAAAAAAGTGGATTTGCATACAAAAAGTGACAATACTAATCTTCACTAAAGTTAAAATGGCTTACGCATATTCTCATCTCGTTCTATATAAGTGATTCAACATGGAAGTTATGGCTAAATGGCTAATGGCTAATAGCTAAACTTATGACAATAGGACAATAGCTGATAGAAAAAGGACGCATTTAGATCCCAATTAATTGTGAACTAGTTTCGTGAAGGATTTTTTTCAAAATGGGAAAAAGTATCAACGAAATACAGAAAAGGGGAACATATGGAGAAATATGGATATTTTATTGCAAAATCATCGGCCCCACCCAACTCGTAATAATACAAATGAACAGAGGGATAACACGTGCAACAAAAATGCATACACTTACACGATACAACGGATATGAAAGAATGAGATGATTGTGGGGAGAGATATACCAATATGGTATGTGTATGGCCGTGTGGGTGTGGTGACATTGACAATGTATGAGATGGGTATGCATTGGGATTGGAACGGACATTCCAATTCGGGCGTATTTTATGTGGTGATTGAGTTTTTTTTTTGTAAATCTATACAGCTAAAAATATAATAAAACTGTAGGAATTTTCTTTGTCAGTTAAAAACTCGAAAACTACTATAGACTCCGATGAACATTGTTTAAAATGTTCCTTAAGACCGTGAGACTGCTATAGGCTGTGTCGTTTATAGCCACGTCCTTAGGAAAAGTTTTTAGCCAAAATGTATTTTTTGAAGTAATAATATATGCATACACATATATCTTGCTACAAATGGATGTTTATACTTTTGCGATCGTGCGACACGACAAACAAAAACAAAACCACACTAGCATACGTATAGCTCGCATTCGATAAGGGTTGATTTGTTTTCGCAGTAAGTGCTATGGTCAGTTGTATATGTACTTATGTATATTATGATCGTATGCCCTGTCCGATGCCAGATGGGGATGGGGTGCGTGCTGCAGTATGGCATTGGGTATATTAATAATCTTCATAAGAGAAGAAACGTATATTACAAAACAGGTTTCATTTCAGAATTTCATTCTGATATGTGGTATGGTAACAGTGTAGGGTTACATTACATCCATTATCGATATCGCCACGCCACGCAGTATGAATTTCATTCTGATATGACGTAACAGGGTAGGGTTGGGGTAGTTGTTTGGATTCCATAGGAACAGGGAAACAAAGGAAAGGAAATGCAGTATTATAAACAAATAGCAATATCAATGAGAGGGATGGCGATGCAGAGGGTGCACATTGAATATATATCTATACTTATAATACAACTGTAGGAATTTTCTTTGTCTCCTAAAAGCCCGAAAACTACTGGACAGATTTCAATGAAACACTCAAAGTGTAATCTTAAATGGACCAAATATAATTTTGTTTGTTTGCTAAAGGCGAGCGGCGCAAGGCGAGCACGGGTCAGCTAGTATCTTCTAAAATATTAACTTTTCGACATAACATATATAGCTACGAAGATGATCCACAAGAAAGGATTATATGTATTTTCTTTTGTAAATCTAAAAATAAACAGTATTTAGACAGTTTTTAGTTTAGAAATTAAGAATAACTCCAAAACCAGCCGATGTATTGTTAATATTGGTATTTGTCGTTTAACAAGAGGTTATACCTGATTCTGTGTGCAAATTTCAGCTTTCTACGTCAATTAGTTCTTGAGATAGACTTAGGTACAAAATTGGCTTAGTTGATTCGGACAGACATCGTAGCGAAAGCAATAAGGCTCTTCCATATGGAAACGAAACCTTAAATTAAAAAGGGGAAAATTAAACTTTAGTCGCATAAAGTCAGCCCTGATTGGAATCACAAGGACTCTTATAGTTTTCCAGTGTATCAACTTTAGGTAAAAGCCGCACTTCCATCTAATCCAACTCGTCTGGTTAAATTTTGGCCAGAAGGCCTTGGTTACGACACGCGATAGCATAGCTATTAGCCATTCCCCTGTCAAATACTGTGGTTCTTCCGGACCAGGAAATTTTGAGGTTAGCTCTTGAGGCCAAATTTCCGCGGATGAAAAGTGGTATCTTCTTCAAACTTCCATTGGTTAAATGGATAATTATTGTCGTTAAAACAACTTCCGTGAATAATTATTGCAAGGCCAGCCGCACATTGGATACGAATTTGTATCGTACGTAAACGTATGAATACTGGTCTGAGTTAAATTTTTAATGTTTCACCGCAAGAACGTGTTTAAAAAAATTGCCAACAAGTTGGGATTGCTTTTGGGCCTCGAAAATACACCAACGTATACGTACGATTAACTCACACCAAGTGTGCGCTGTCCCATAGTACTTTGAAGTCGGGATTGTTTTTTTTTTAATTTCCCTGCCCAATTGGCTGACACTGCGGCCTAAAGAGATCTTAGGTATCGAGAAGGGATGGAGTTATTTATTATTCTAAGAGACGGATGACCTCCCTAGAGAAGGCCAATATATCCTTAGTAGCGGAGTTCCTAAGCTCTGCTGATGAACGTGTTGTTTATACTTCAACATACAACATGCATAAGTACCTTTTGTCTTTCATCCAACAATAAATAATTTTTTTTTGTTAGTTTAATTTTATACCTAAGCATGACATTTTGAATACATTAAGTATTGGTGGATGTGGCAAGGCTTTGGTGAAGCCTAAGCCTATAGGATGACAAAGAAGGTAGAAGTTGATTAGGGCTGCAATCAATCTCTCCCTTAAAGTAAATTATAGGGACATTAAGGCCTCATCTTTTTATTATTTGAAACTTTTTAATGTTGGCATGTATATGCGTAACGAGCCGTCCAGGGTGACCGATAGCAAGAACCCCCCCATCCGAGGAGCTAGTACGAGCTGAAGCTAGCATGCCAAGCTGTCGGGACCTGGACACCCTTCCACTTTTGCTGCTCGGACTGACTCCATGTACCTGTAAACATGGGGTCATAACGGTAGCAAGAAAGGTGGAAGAGGAAATAGCAAATTTCGTTACAGGTCAAGGCAGAACCTGCATTCTATCTCCGGACACAAATTCATTTTGTTGAGATCATATCTTAAGCCAAATTGGCCTGTGAGAAAACCCACCCAGCTTTCTAATACTTTCCTTATTTAGGTTGAGGATTTCTTCGTAGCAGTAAGGTTTAGCTAATCTTTTGGATTGTCTTAAAATCGGAACATTTTCCCAGTGGATTAGACGAAGTTGATGTTCCCAATCGTTAATGAAACCTAAAGCAGTAGCCCAATTGACTCTGCAATAAGGTTATGGTCGATAGAACACGGATTCTGATCCAGTCCTAGCTAGTTGGTCCGCCGATTCGTTGGCCGCAATACCTTGATGGCCAGGTACTCATCCAAGTTTGACATTGTTGTGTTTGGATAAGATTTGCAAGGCATCGTAGCAGCACTTTACCATGTTTGAGTTCATTGTAATGGGCGATAAAGCTTGTAAGGCCGTTTGACTATCAGAGAAGATTTGTATTTTGGCGCCTTTAATTCCCTGATTAGAGTTTAAAACGGTGCAGATCTCAATGGCATGGACTTCAGCCTGAAAAACCGTGGGACACATTTCCATAGGTATCGAGACCTTGGTATTGGGCCCAAAGACACCAGAACCAACTCCAGATTCCATTTCCGATCTGTCGGTGTACCACCTTCCTAATAAATATAATGTAAGGATGAAAGCCCTATAATAGCTTCTAAGGCTGTAGTAGGGCAATAATAGCTTCTGAGAAAGGCAATACGCTGTAGTTTTTGTAGCCTATTGAGTCGGGATCGTTAGTACCGTACGTGTTGAAACTTACAAACACGAACAAACACGTATCTACGTCGGGATTGTTAGTACGTGTTTTTTAGTTGTAAGACATTACTTCACGGGGGTCAAAATAATAACTTAACTTCCACTATTATTCGAACTGTTCGCTTTTCATTACCGTTTCAATCGTATGCATAGCTTAATCCTACTCAATATAATAGTAGTCTACAATCTAGTCACACGCAGAGTTTATGTGGGGCATTAGAAACTTTTGATCAACGCTCAATGCAGTTTCAACCCTTAAATCCAGATTCATCACTAATTAATGCACATCAAAAAATCATGTCAAGCCTTCGTCCCTCCCCAACTATATGTATTTCAGATGCAAACACATTCTACTGTTTTATCTTAAGAACTGTTGCCCCTAAATTGACGTTCGTTTAAAAATTCATATTGCTTGCTCCCACTTATTGACATTTCCCTCAAAAAATACAAAAAGGAAATTGCATTTGCAAAGGATTCGTTCGCGATGGTACCGGTACAAAAAAAAAAAAAAATCCAAACGCAGTACCTACAGAGGAAGATGGCGGAAGGAAGATGTCTGTTAGAGCAAATATCCGTATTGATTGAGTGTGAAGCACAATCTCGTGGGAAAGCAATCGAGCCACTCTGCTCAAAGAATTCACATTTTAGAAAGCAATATTAGTAGAAACGTAAAATCAAAAGAAAGATTTGTACGAAGTAAAAGGTAGATAAATAGATACCGACCAAGGACGTGGATACTTTCAACGTTTGAAAACAAACGAGAAGAGCACTTTGTTGTTCGTATCCTTTAGTTGCCTAAGGAAATTGATGCTATTCACAATAAGAGCTATTGATCCATTAAGGAAGCTCACATTAACATGTATGTAGATCATGTATACCCACTCGTATGTGTACGACGTTGTTTGCATTTGCAGTCGTTGTTAGTTGCGAAGTGGATATCAATTGAGTGAACATAATAGCACAATGTCAGTTGTAGTGAGGGTACTTTAATGATTTTGTTAGTTTTAGCTGAGAGGTTGTCATCTACGGTCAGGGTGCATTTCCAATTAGTTTCATAAAATAGAAGAGAGAGAAAATAAAAAGTAGTAGCCTCAGTCCGTTCCAATTTATTGAGGATTATGCTTCACTAATATCGATTAAATGGCAACGTTTACATTGACATAACAGGCCAATATGAAACACACAGCCGAGCTTCTCGCAACGAAGTGTAGGTTATATGTTTACCTTGAAAGGAAAGAGCTAGTGAACTAAATTACTGACCTCATTTGGAGTCGGCTCCTACTTATACCTTGGATTGAAAACAGTTCTTGTAGTCAATACGACTATTAAAGGAATTTTAATGTTTTTAAAGTTCTCAAGACTCAACGGACCAAACCTTAGGTTGAAAGAAGCAAAATAATTAAAGCTTCAATAAGTTAAGTTTTTAAAGCGCTTTAGTACATTTTGCACAAAAAGCGAATGCCATAATCATGATCCACCCAGAACCCCATTTAAGCACAAGCCTCTTCATTATATCGAATATATCGACCCTGAACATGACTAAATCACTTAGCGACATTTAAGATAATCAAATTAAAAATTAACACCATCATGCTCTGGTGGGCACTTTCAAGCTTACCGTTCGAACATGGCAAATTAATTCACAAGAATTACATCCATTTCATGCCGAGGTTTCATAAAAGTCTATCACCCATGGAAGTCGGTCTACTTCAATTAAACTGTGTCTGCTCACCGACATGATGCCTCACATAAAACTACAAAAATGAAAGTATATGTACTTGTAACCCTTCTGATTCTGATAACAGATACGCACAGATCCACGCAGTCTCTATCAGGAAAATCCTTTCTCTCTTGTTCACTTGAATTATATTTTATTAATTAATTTAAGGTGGTGGCGCTGTCTCGAGTAACAATAACAGAGGAGAATTACAAAGACATCCTTTTACGCAATTAAAGGAATTACACACAGGAGTCAACTTTTGCGTCACCCTACTGCGTGCTACCAGCAGCCCATGTAACGTCAACAAATCCTCTCAAGTTTCGTCAACTTCAATTTGCGTTCCTGTCGGTTAAACGTTCAACCAGTCCTTTGGGTGTGCCTATATTTACACATATACGACTATAAGGCGGAACAAGCGAGCGCGTGTACCACGAAAGGTGCCTTCGCAAATGCACACAAAAGGAGTCATCACATCGTGCCGTGGCTTGGGTATGCTGACAGAGAAGGCAAGCGCACAGAGAAGGCAAGCGCTCCCATTGTGTGACATATAATTAATTTCAAACAATCTCAGCGCATTATAAGACGGGAATTTTACTCCAAGTCTTTAATTATTGCTCGGAAAAGCCCTTGATGCCTTGATGCGTCTTTTACTCTCGACAACATCGGTCTCATACCTTGTTGAGGCAAATTGCCAGCTAACGTAAAACGCAACATTGAAGTAGCAGCCAGAGCGTACAAAATAGCGGTATTACTCTACTTTTCGGATAGTTTGACAAAGCGGCAAAACCAATAAGGTTTCAAGATGGAGCTTTACACAGTTACAAAATTAGAAAAACACCCAAACGTTGTCGTTGGAGATGGTTGCTGATGCTGATGATATGACGTGGAAGAGAATGAGGTTGAGCTGTCACCTTACAGACTCAGACGTCGCGTCGGTCGTCCCGCGCACGGTTTACAGATTGTGGTGTGAACATATTTCACGTAATAATTTAGGTAATACATATTTGCGTGTGTGCTGTGTGCATGAAGCCGCTGGATTTATCTTGGATTAGGCATTAAAATTCCCTGTTTGGTTTATGCCCGCGGCAAGTCTGTAGTTGCTAGTCATGTGGGAAATTTGCTTTTGTAGTTACAGAGGTGTACGGAGGTATGTAACGATGCAAATAATTCTGCCATGCTGAAAGGGGAAAATAAATCCCTCCTAAGCCCATACTTATAAAACCGTCAAATTAGGTGGCAAAGTTTATCTCTCGGTACAGTAAAATAAGTAATGCTGGCTTCGTAGGGCGAAGTGGTTCAGTGCTTTTATGGTGTCCATTTGTCGCAACTATCACGTAAACATCAATTATCGTACCTACCTCTGGTAGCCACATAACATGGTAATGGTCTTATCCGCGAGTGTTGCGCGTGAATAATATAGCAACAATATATTATAATAATGCTATATAAAAATGACTGTCTGAAGGTGGGATGGTAAAAGCTCACGAAAAGTAAAGAATTGTGCGACTGTGGGGATTTTTGAGTAGAGGAGTTTAAATGTCAAACATTTACGTGCTTTACACCGACATTGACCTGAACAAAAACATTAAAATACGATTGCTTGGGTGGGTATAGGTCGCGGACTTGTGCGGACAAGAACCTGACGAATCTTTGTCCACCCCTGAAAAATAACGAAATAGAATAAGATCCCAACTTAGGTGCTCCCACTATTGAAGAACGGCCCCAACCTACTTATTGTGTATAAAACTGAAGGTACCTATAGCTATGGTTGTGAGAAGCGAGGCCTATATGCAGCTATTCCGCTGCAACTGAGACTGGCAAAGGACGCAATTGAGAAAAATGTAATAGAGCTATTTTCTCTTTAGATTATATTGTCCTTCCCAATTTGGTAAAAAAGGTCCTATAGAAATCTGTTAGTACTTTTCTTGTGAGGCGGAAAAAGCAACAAAGACGTCTAGATACTACATTTTTCTATCGCCTGCAAGAAAGTTCCTTTTACCATTACGATGTCCCACGTTTCATTTTCTTGTGGCACCACTAGAAAAATATCTTTCCTTAAAGTTTATTTCTACTGCAAGAATATAAAATCTTATGACTGCTCAAATGTTTATTTTCAATTATCCGCAGATAAATTGTGGAAAGAAACTAAAATGAATGCACTGCAGTAACGATTAAAATAGAAAGACCCTTTTTGAAGAGCATGCGGAACGTAGTAGAAACTTAAATAAATCATTAAAAAAAAAATAAAAATTAAATTAAAAATAAATTCAATTATAAAATTGCACAGTTAACGTGTAACTCCTACACGAAACTTCAACAGATATGGTAATTTATTTTTAAATCTGCCATAAAGAGGTTTTTATTTTAATTTAATGTTTCACAGAATTTAATCTTGAGTTTAGAATATATCAACTCGGCAAATGAGGCTGCAGTCGTCCAGTCTATACACTATACAGTCTATGATAAATAGCACTAGTGGGTGAAAGCAAATTTCTTCCTGCTTCTAAATATACCAATGTGTCAAAAACGCAAGTACAAGTTAATAGACTTAAACAAATAATTTAAATTAAGTTGTTTTGGATTAGAGAGGTTTGTCCTCACTTTCGCATAATAATTCTTTTTGGAAAGCCCAAAATGAGAATGAGTAATTTTTAAAATCAGTTTGACTTCGCTGATTATTAATGTACTTAGACTGATATACATGCTTTGAATTTCTCTAGATTACAATTCCCAAAGAATTTCTTTGTCTTTCTCAGAGTCTGATAGGTTATATAGTTTTTTTTCTAAAATCTTTGGATAAGGATGTATTCTCTATATCCCGCAGTATAGTCCAGGTCTTATAAAAAGTTTCGCTGCCCCTAATAGTCTTGATTTATACTCTACTTCCTCGTTATCCATAATGCTTATAAGTGGCCAAGTTTCCAGGAGCAAGTTAATGTGACTGATGATTAACGCGCCGAGCATTTTAGATCAGCTGGAAATGAACATTCACCAACTTATTTGCAAGATTTGGCAAGATGAATTCATGCCTTATGAATAGAATCTCAGCATTCCCCTTCACCCTTTCAGCTTCGTTAAAATATCAGTCTACATATACAAGAGCCTATAGGGATTGGCCGCTATCAGTATCGGTTTTTGGCCAGGAAACTCCACCCAAGGAAGTCCATACTCATTTCAAAGCCGCCAATGAAATGATAGAGATGTTGTCTATAGAGACGAGCTATAAGAGCTATGTTTTGTTTTGACAGCAAAAAGCTCACTGATACTTCAAGATCATTAAGGACCTTAACCATCTTCGAGGTAGTAAGGGACTCTACCTCGGCTCTGCTATAAACTGTGATGACAACATCTCAGAAGTAGGTAATTAAACGATATATAACTCTTGTCAACCGCTGTTCTTTTGGGCTGAGAAGGCAATTGAGTAGTTGAACCTTATCCCGAACAACTAAGGAGATTCCGTGTAAGACGTTGATCATCTCAGCCCTGCTGTATGCTTGACCTTATCAACGACGAACTATACCATCTGTGCGGCTGATGGAAACAAACGAAACAAATGTTCCAACCCGTAGAGTCTTTGAGTCTATCCCAAAGAAATAACAGTTAAGGCAGACCTCTCCTTAGGTGGCGCCCTCAATTGGAAGACGGCTTCAACTTCAACCGACGACGACTGGCAACAGGAAGCTTTTAGCTAAGGATCGGGTTTACCGTAGAGACTTGGTAGTTAAGATAAACAAACACGAATAGTAAAAACAATACCTTAAAAAAAACGCTCAGGATTTGAGTCAGGCCAAGAAACTTCCAATGCAACATAACTGAAAAAAATATTCCAAGCATGCATCAGCGAGAGCAACACTCATCCTTAAATTCTTAAAGGACACTGAATTAGAGAGTGCTGTAGGATGACTTTCCCTGATTATTATTTGCAGTCGGTTGCTGCAGTTATCGAGAGTTATGAAGGCTCCACTTTAGCATCCTGCATTCGCGATCCTTATAATCGACACGCGGGAGCGGGACCTTTGCAAATTTATGAATGCAACCCCATTAGCTATGCGACGAGTCATGTGTTGTAATAAAAGCTTTATTTTGAGGAAGTCTCTAACCAGCGCCTTTACGATTACAATTTAACAAAAATTAATTTCCACAAAAACGGTTTCGTACGATTTTAGTTTCTACAAAGTTCTAAGTTATGAGCTGCTGCCCTACTTAGCCCTGTTCATAAAAAATAATAGCTTGCAGTTGGTCATTTTCATTAAAAAATGTTTAAATAGCGACCTTTTAGTCTCTCTAATGAACAATTATTTTTCCAAAAAAAGAAACCATGACCCTTTCAAACACCAGGTCACTGGCTACGGACATAAAGGCGCAGCATAAATGGTTCACTTGACAAAGTGCAGGAATTTCCATTTCGATAACATCGTTTGAACCTGTTTCAATGCTGGGCAATAGCGGAAATGTATATGCCGGAGCAGAGAGTCACATTCGTCCTGGCCATGGTGCTCGGATGCATGCCGGGTTCACATCTGGTTGGGGTTGATTTCGAAAACTATTTTCGCCGGAATAATAACCCGTTTTATATGTTGGAATGTGTTCTCAAGTCCCATATATCCTATACCAGTATGGTGACAACAGTGTGAAGGAAGTTCCAAAAAGAGCATTAGCTATATAGGTATACAATTATACATACATATATGCTTGGCACATATCTAACAATCTACTCAAACGTGTGTGAGTAGTGCGGGCTTGTGTGTGAAATAACTTTTTAATGAGATAATTAGATTCAAAAGTTCGGATAAATTTCATAAGTTTTCAAATTGGATTCGAGATTAATGAGTCTCAGAGATATGTGTACAGAGGATATGCATATGAGTACTAAAGGGGGGGTTATACTCATACAAAGTGACACCCATAGTTTGGTGTCTTTTTTAAATGCCATTTGGGGTATGTTCGCACTGCAGATGTGCCTATTTCTATATATGGAATTGACTATATATACGGTTATGTGCACTGCGTCTAACTTTGAGACGGCTGGCGTCGTAATGCCTGTGGCCACCCTAGAAGGCACAGGAACGTATTAACATTGATATGAGTATAATTTAAACAAAAAAAAAATTGATTCTATATAGAAACTTACAAAGAAATTTATTTGTTTGTCAAGAGACATGGAACACAATTCTGCATATTACCATAGGAAAATGGGAATTTGGTGGAGTTGGAAGGTATTCAGATTGAAATTCCGTTGAAAACTATTAGGAGATGCCATGCGGTAGTGCGGTTTTTATAGGATTCTCTAATGAAGAACTTTTCTTTTGTGATAAATGTGCCTACCCACATACGCCATATATAGCATGTATGTACTTACATGTCGCAGTCATAGTTTACTTTGCATAGAGAGACTGATGGCAGTTACGATTTACACAACAGAATGTCAAATTAATTCTTGAGATTTCTGAAAAGGACTTTAATGATCTGATTCGATTGTGGCGATACGAAAGTGTTTAGTAAGTAGCACGATTCAAATTTTTTTTATACTTTATTCATTTTATAAAAACAAAAAGTTTATTTGCTGTTTAGAGTAGTATGATCGAAGTAGAAATGTTTTCACCCCCATTTTTTCAACCCTTATAGGACAAATTTTGAAAAAAAACTATGAATAAGGCATGTAATACTTTTGACTTATCTATCAATATACAAAGTTTCAGGTTCATACGGCTAACGGTTCGAGAGACCCCCCTTACTCCTCACCCACCCTACGGCCTAATTGGGCCACACATCTATAAATCAGAAAAAAAATCTGAAAATCATGAAAATCGAAGGAATGGTTCTCGAGTTCTATAGGGACGAACAGACAAACTTTACATTTTAAATAGTAGTGTGGATTATAACTTTACTGATACATAACAAAATTACATAATCAACCAAAATATAGCTTAAGTTAAATAGGAGTTAAATAAATATTTCTAGTATTAGAATGACTTCATATACGTGTTTTATATTGCTTTCAGAGATAGTTGTTATAAGTTGTTGGATGTCCTTACCAGAAATTGCTTTGCTTATAAAGTTGATGTTTTCGCATTGCAGCAGGTGTGCTACTGTAAGTGTTGGCTTTTTTTTCGTAGTACATGCAGAGTAGAGCATGTCCCTTAGTATAATTAGGTGCTCGTGGGTAACACTGGTATGTCCCATTCTGAGGATAGGTATATGGCTTTGCTAGCAGTGGGGTTGAGCATAGAACATAGATATTTATATTCAGACCAATATAATGTCTAGCCCGTCTAACCTCTAAATCTGCATTTTCGTTGCCAACGATGTCTGTGTGCCGCGGCATCAAGGTCAATCTTAGGGTGTTTTTTTGGCAATAAGTTTGTTGCGGATATCTGCAATAATATTGGAGTAATTTATTGGTGTTTCTTATAGCAATGCTTGAAGACATGATGTCAGAAAATATAATTGTTTTTTTATTTTTTGTTGCTTTAACTGTTTTTAGTATGGCTTATGACGTGAAGATAGAGACTTTTGAATATACTGACTGAGAGATCGGAAACAATAAAGTTTTTGGGCAATTTCCATGGGTGATGCTTATGATTATTTTTGGATTTATTTACCAAGGTGATTGGGATGTTCAGATCGGCGGCACATAGCTATCAGTGATTTTTGTTTCATTGACGGAAGTTTTGGCGGATACTTCTTTTCCAGTATTTTCTCGGCATCGGCATGGATAAGTGTAATGAATGGTGTTTTATTTTTTATTTTTTGTAATTGGCCAGGTAAGGAATTCGATTCTATCGGTTAAGTAAGGAAGACCAAATAATTATTTTTCAGTGGACGTTTGTAGTAAGGCTCTTTCTTGTGTTTGTACATGTACAATGATCCTTAAAACTATATTTTGAGTCATAATTATTATATAACTTACATTCTTGATACAAATTTTTTTAGTATGTGTAAGAGTTTAGATTTTGAAATCGATATTTTGAAGCCCGTTTGCATTCAGTAAACAAAATTAAATCATCTGCATTTCATTAAAAGCGATTATAAATAAAGTAAATGATAAAGGCGATCCTTGGGGAATGCCGTTTTTTAAATAGTAAATGAATACATGTTATTAAATTTTAAGCCGAATTTGCGATTGGTTAAGAAAGACTTAAAGTATATAGTTTGTTTTTTTTTTCTGAAAGAGCCGAGGATATGATAAAAACGAGTTTTATTACAAAAAAGTTTTCAGTTCGGTTCTTTTTCCACGTGACACATAACATACAGATTTGATTTGCAGAGTGGTCCCGCTAGTTGTACCTACAGTATACCTGGTTAGTTTTATATAAATATTTAATTGCAATTATTTGAACTCGACTCTTTATACCACTCTACACTTCCAGTTGACTAATTTAACATTGAAAGCATATCTTCATAGACACATCAAACGAAATCACTTCAAAAAGAATAAAATACTAGAAACGATTCTGCCAGAATAATCAAACGTCCTCAATGAATAACAGAAAGAGCAGAGGAAAGCAAAATATTCCACCTTTTTCGTAACAACTGCCCCGGGCTTCTGCTTAATTAATATGAATCGCAATTGCGAAAAAAAAACCCAAACAATAACTGAGTAAAACTGTACTCTCCGCGAGAAGCGAACGAGTTATATAGAAGAAAGGATACCGCTACCGCGTGACCTGACAATACCATCTAGGCCTTCCTTCGTCGCAATTAGAATCACAAAAAGTCCAAAAATGAAAGTGAATTAAAACAATCGCCCCTAACACAAAGAGAACATTCAACTAACATCTTTCGAGGAGGTCCTTAGATAAGAAAACTCGTCATCGTCCTACAACCAACAAAAATAAAAGCGAAGAGCGAATTAATGAGCGGTTTTCATATGAAGCATAGCTGTACAAAAGGTGAAGAATAATAAAAATAGCAGACATTTTCGACAAAGTTTCTGGTCACCTTCCGCAGTATCTAAGGACGATGGTGCTAAATTTATATTTAATGAATTGTCCTTTTTTTCTCGCCGTGCTGTACAAATCAGAGCAAGAGGTCACCATTGCAGAGGATTAGGTTCAAAAGAAGGAACTGCCAAAGGATATCTTCATTTTATAGATAATTTGAGAACTAAGACAAAACACATTGAGGTGAATTTTAAGCCGAATCCCTTCGTGTTATCTTTTGAAGAATATTTTGTTTTTCTCCTAATTATAAAGGAAGAATAAGAAAGGCAAAAGGTTCTCTGCTATCCGTTTTCCTTTTTCTGCGCTCTAATTAAAATTCCGAAACAATTAAACAAACACTCGGTTGGAGAGAAAAGAAAGGACTCACTCGCCATGTACACAATGCTCAACATAAATAGATAGACAAACACATTTCAGCGGCAGACATCGAACCGACCGGTAGAGACGAAAGAAAGGACGAATATACAAAAAAAAAAGAGTTACGCTCTCACATTTCTTTTATACCAAAGTCAGCTTCGCATCATTTATCACTCATTCATGTGAGGCTTGATTGTGATTGTGTGGGAGTTAAGGGCCAGCACGGCAGCACCACCTCGCTCGTATCCCTTCTAATTCATCTCGATGTAGAAATGGACGAAAATCGTGCGCGCACGAGAACATCATTGAAAGTGAAGAGGACAAGATAAATGATAGGTAGCAAAAAGGAAAGCATCACGAAAGGAATCACAAACAAGGATTGTCGTGGCGAGTAACAAAAGTTTGGGGCAACACACAAACGATGAGTGTTTCTGGTATCTCTGGAACAAATCGTATCTACTTGAAACGTGAAAGTAGGTTGGTAAATTTAACATCATTTGTCAGATAGAGTAGATGGCAAAAGAAGGACGCGAATTGCGAAACACAAGAACAATGGAGTATGGAGGACGAATTATTAAGATATCAGTTGTTAGGGAATTGGTTTTGCAAACGTAATGATAAATGCAAAAGGGGGTAGACACTAGACAGTGATTGTATGGTGAGACGGAAGATGGATTTCTGTTGGCGACGTTTTTAAGGATTAACTACAGGGTTTGCGGGTGTAATACATTGTTGGTATTTTTTTTTGTGTTCTTAATTAATCCATTGCCAAGTTCATAATTAGCAGTATGGTTTTGTTGATGTTGTTGATTGTTTTAAAGGGTATATCTACGATATACCTATGGAAGACGACTGATGAACATGTTTCTGAAACGGGCTTACACGGGCGCCACTAACTGGGTCAAGTCTATAGGTTTTAGCCAATAATACTCTCGGGATAGCTCAGTATTTTGTTAACCGGATTTCTCTTTCCTTTTCGAGGGGGTTTGTTCTACTGCTTGCCTTGCCGTCTTGGACGACTGACTGCCGCTGAACATATCGTAGGAGATTGCTTTCGATGGTTTCAATTCTTTTGCTTTCAAGTTTAATAATAAAAGAAATTTGCAGTGTTGGGATAGAAGCATCAACAATAGGTTTAGTCATTTAATTGTGAATGAGGGCAAAACCAAGAATAAGCTTTCAGCAAGGGATACGGGCACACAATGTAGGCTAGTACTGCTCACTGAGTAAGTCAGAACTCGAATAGGCTTCTAAAATGTTGAGCTAGTAAGGGACTTTGTCTATCTCGTCTCTGTTGTAAAATCCTATTGGCGGACGGAGAATAGCAAGTTCATCATAACTTACTCAGTCCTACTTTAAGTCCTTTTATTTGCAGGAATTATTGTAATCATCGCCTCGAGCAACGTTGGGTAATCTCAGCTATTATCATATTATATGCGCATCAGTATCAGCTCAGATCATTTACTCCTACTTATTCATAATGTCGATAGAAAAACATCTTGGGCTGTTTTTTTTTAAACAAGTCATACTGAAGTATGTAAATAAATTCACATGTCAAATTTTCAATTATGAACAGTTATTTATGAAATTGTTTCATTTCCAGTATTTCATATACTGGCCCGGAAAACGTTGTTCTGCCTAAAATAGTTATCATCATATATAACGTGACCAACTCTTTGACAGGTTAGCGCTGTAAAACCGAGACCGAAAAACTGTATAAAAACTGTACCATTTTAACAGCGAATTATATGTTTTTTAACTATTGAAATAACATTTCTAAGGCAAGGCGCGCACCGAAGTGGTGTGGCAGTGGCGTGGTGACCAAGTGGCAGGTGGCATAGGAGTAGCGTGCCGATGAAATGCCGGCGAAGTGGTATGAAAGTGATTTAACGCACACTGAAGAGGCAAACAACGTATGGTGCTACCAATTCATCAGTTCTTAAAAAATGTCGTCATATATTAAATTCTCGGTCGTTTCGCATGTTTTTAGTTTCCGGGTAAACAAAATGCCAAAATCCACGTCGTCACCAGCCTCCACACCTGCCACTTATAGTTATATGAAAACAGTCGACCTCCAGTTCACTAATGAAAGTTTCAGAACAGTGAAAGAGTAAAGGAATCGAATTTATTTGTATATGTGTATGTGTTTCCGGCAATTATATTACGTAAAATTCGCTGCGTTTTCTAATTACGTTGAACAACAGTCAACACTCTACAAAAACTGTATAAATGCTGTATTCCCACGTTTTCGCTTGTCTGACAAAAAGTGGCTTTTACTATATAACTTCTGTTGATCGTACGTAAAAAAGTTGCTTAACATAATTTTTAGGAAATTTCTCAAGCATAAAAATTTCATAAGAAAAATGAAAATTTATGAAGTCAAAATTTTGAGATAAAGCCATTTTAAGTAAAAAATTGTAACAAACATTTTCCAAATTTTGAGTTTAAGGAGCCATAACTATTTTGTAGCTGCTCCGATGTAGCCGAAGTGCTTAAGACTTGTATGCGCTACTAAATTGTCTTTCCAAAATGTACAAAACTATTTTTGTACCTAGGTATAATAGTTTAGAAGTTATAGCGTTTTTAGTCGTAACACCTCCAAATTAGAGGTCACCTACTTTGATGGGCTATAACGATTGTCCTTCTTAACTGGGACACCCTGCATAAGAAATATGTATTTTGCTTTGGGCCCGAGTTGTTGAAAATGATCCCAATGAGGCCTTTTTCATAACTCGCGAACCGTTCGCCGTATTAATTTGAAACTTTGTACATTGATAAAGAAGTAAAATATTTGTATAGACATAAATCGAAATCAATACAAAATAAAATGGAAACCATTTTAAGGCAATACTTCGCTACGAATTTTCAGATCACTGATATACTAACTACTCCTCGGGTAATTTCATAGGAAGGTTTCCTTAGGAAGGTTTCTTTTAAACTTAAATAAAAGCGGAAACTAACTAATTTGCAATCAGCAAAGGAATCTCTGTTGATAAAATCCTGAGGGTTGCGCGAGCGAAGCTGTGGGAAGAAACTAGTTTTAAATATTTCAAGATTTATTTAGATATTTTTGTTCAATTATTATTTTTTAATAGGAATGAATGCGGATAGCTTCAGTGGTTCAACGGCCATTATCGGAATTACATACGCACCAACGTTTTTATATAATATAGTTGTACCCGCTCGGATGTGTCCGTGCACAGGAATTTTATTGCTTAGGTCTTAGATAATAATGTTCTTTCGTAAAATGCGAAAAATGAGAATAAATCGATTTTCTGAAATATCTACAGCAATATGAACAAAACAAAAAAATAATCATGAGAATCGGCCCAGCTTCCGGGTTAATACCTAAGATTGTCTGTAAATTTGAGCTCAATCGGTTCGTCTGTTTTTGAGATATACGATTTTGATTGTTGTTTTTTTTGTTTTTTATTGTCCAATTTTGACCAATCTTCTTAGGTGCACTCCTAGACCAATACCTAAGATTATCTGTAAATTTGAGCTCAATCGATTCGGTGGTTTTCAAGTTATAAGTAACTTTTTATGTATATAAGTATAAAGAAAATGTGTAGTGTGTGTGTACCTTTCTACAAAATTTGAGATAATTGTCTCACAGTCATATCTTTGCATGAGATACCTAACAAAGGCTAATTTTGACGTACAAATTATTGACCAGAGATTTGGGTGGAAATCTATGTAGAAGACAACCATATCAAAGGTTTATAAACTGTTTTTATCGTTTCTTCAAAATTATTAAAAAAATTTACCTACCTATCCCTTTTCAGCTGTTCGTGCGAAATTTGACAAGAGGCAGGTGAAAGAGCTTTTCTATTCTAAAGAAAATTGATTTTAAAATCAAATTACCAACAAAATGTTTTAAGCATGCATTTAATACCTACTCTACTTATACAGCGGTTCAAAATTATGAATTTATAAGTGAATGAGTGGTCTCGGTCTCGGGGTAGATTATTATTATTTCAAAAAAGTATAGGTAAATTGCAATTGTTTAAGATTTGGTTTGTTTTTAAGACTTCTATTGAATGTTCCTATAGCATTTTTGAATTTTTAATCTTATAAACATAAGTCGTTAAAACAGTTTTCGAGAGATATCTACTATTTATGTATTTTGAATGCATTATGTATAGGTACTGTGCAAGTACATACCGATTTTTATCAACGTTTTTCACCCGATTTCGTGAATACCTTCTCATTGTGGGTAGATGTCACTGAATACCTACCCAAATCTAAAAATTATATGTATCACATTTTGACATTTACACAAATGTTGGCCTTGTCATTTAGTAAACAGACATTCGTTTACTGCCTGTTAAAATCATTTAACAAAATGCGGGCGGGCTTGGACAAAGGGGTTTTACACAATGGTGCGAAAGAGACTCTCATTCCCTTACGAGCATTATTTCTGAAAGTGGATGTTTATTTCACTTTCTGTGCCATTGCCATCTGCCTTTCGAGTAGAAATCACTCAAAATTTACCTCTCTCGCTTCATGCGAAGGCACAAAGTGCACAGTGCAAAATTCACTATTGCTGTACCTGCCAACTTTTTTTTCATTGCAATGACGCGCCTTGGTTTTGTGTGTAGCTAAATCGTTAATGGGAGTGAAAGTCATGTCCATGATCGTCTGTCCATGTACAAAGGAGATCATGTGTATCGATTTGGGTATATAAAAGTTCTGCTGGGTCCTTTATATAACACTGCACCCTACCTCTGCTTTAAACCATATAGATTGAAAGCGAAGCTATCTTTTATTTTAAAACAACTGATTTCAATAAGTCCTCTATTTTACATTCAAAATAAAATTTTCCTCAAAATAGTAATTTCCAGATCCAAGATTCTACATTCAAATGCGCAAACACAAAAATGTATGTAAGGTACTTTTATTATCGACCATCTATCACCTAACACCATAAGTGCACACAAAAAAATAAGTCGCACATTAAGCGCGGAACTAATGCCCAAATTCGAAAACCACACAAAAGTCACTTAGCTTAGACGATGAGCATCCAATATTCCCTCAAAGTGCAAATATAGTAAAAATAAAATGGCTGAGAATTTTTTTTCCTGAACGTCACACACATATATTTCAAGAATCCAGGACGCAATAAGAGCGACCGATAAGAGTCCCTTTGTGGAGATATGTAGTGGTTTTTGAGTAGCTCCGGCATGATAATCTTAATTCACGCCCATTGTTATCTCATTTTGCCCTCCAGTGCCATTGTCGTCGCCAGCATTCACGCTCCTTGTGTAAATCTAATAGAATTCCTCAGAAGGACATTTGGATAGAAATTCCATCCCATTTCGAAAGCTTAAGCACAATTTTTGTGGAAGATAGTGCTCGGAATTTCAATTGTAAAATAACTTCTGAATGTCTTTCGGGGATAATTTGACTGGCCAGTCTTGACTGCACCCTCAAATCTGAGGCGTAACTAAAAAATTGTTGCGGCTCCGAAAGTTTCGTAATTAACCAAGCAGGCAGGGAAGGAGATTGGAATGAATGCAGTTAAAGTTTGTACTACTGCATTGCATTACAAGACTGACCTTGGAATTGTTGAGCCTGACATATTTTCATTTCACTTCTGATCATATGCGAAATAAATTTCCGACTTTCCATTAGTTGGAGGATGATTGCACGTGGTATACTAAATACAATTGAAAGCGATGGATGGGAGAGTGGGGTCAAAATATTAAATTCTTTCACTGCAGACAATTACTTCGTCCTGTGGTTAATGCAGGGTGGTTTCTGGTAAATGCTTTTAATAGTTTTGTTTTTTTTGTCGGTTTTTTTTTCACTTCTTTCTCTAGTTACAAAAATAATCCAGGTAAAGAAATTGCTACGATGTCCGCTAGAGAGTTTTAATGGTAGTAGCTGGAAGCACTCAGTGAACCTTTACAAAAGATATTTTATCTGAATTATAATGGTTATTATTTTCTACACGGCGAAAACTATCTTCAAGATTTCCGGGTACTTTTCTTATGGATCGCAGTTCCGAGCGGAATTTAAGATTATTCAATTTAAGGCCGTCCGTAATAGTCGATGAGGATGTTGAAGCAGCACTTAAACGTTCATTAGGGGGCAGTATTTTTATGGCCTCATTAGGGTTTTCTGAATGGGGAACAAAATATTCAATTAAGGATACCATAGCCTTAGTTGAAAAGGGAAGAAGGTAAGCAAAGTGTATAGTTACTGAAACTGGATCGATCATAGTTACGGTATCTAAAGTTTGAAAAATAATATTTGGGCCAATAATTTAAATATTTTGTTTTCAATAAGTCAGGCCAGATGAAGAGTTAGCTTTCATTACATTTAAGACAGCGAAAGACAAAAAACATTTAATATACGAGTATACCCTCCTGAAAAATCTCTGTTCCATAAAGGGTTGTTCGTGGTACGTATAGGTATGCTGTATTATTTTTTGAAATAAAAGCTATCGGATCTTTTAGATAACAGAAATCGAATAGAAATCTTCCATATAAGGGCGCAAACGTTCGGAACTGCTGCAATTGTCCTATATAATTGTTTTGCGATTGGTCAGACCTAAAATTGAATGCCCAGTCCGACCGGCTGATGAGAGGCTTCATCAGGACAATTAACATAATTAACATAATTGTATAAGCCAACTGTTGAAGGCAATCAAAGCCACGAATAAAAAAAGTTACTTTCTACACAACGCTATGGAAGGTTAAAAAGTTATCAATGTACGACTTGCAAGTGGGTTGGTTGCTTGGGCTCTATGAGCAGCAGAACGAGCGAAGGCTCTAGTATAACAAGCGCTCACGCCCTTTTGAAGGTACGAAAGAGCATTTCTACGACAAAACATAAGAAATTTTAACAAAAATAGGAAGGGCGGAAAACATTGGAAGTATATCCTCGGAGAAAATGGCTTACACGATACCACATCTGGAAATGTACTTTGCTGAGATCCGACCTCATTGATGCAATAATGGAGACATACATTAAATTAATTTAATTTATTAATAACAAGCAATAAAAATGGGCGCAGTGGCTCAGTGGTTAGTGTGCTTAACTACGAGCCCCAGGTTCGATCCCCGGAAAAGACAAATTACACTGCGCCATCTAAGCAAAGGTACCCCTGTAATGGATCAAAGAAGATTCATTAACAGATCCGAATAGTTTTAGTAACCTCAAGTCCAAGTAATCACAATGGGCAGTCTTGGCGTCTGAATTAAAATTACACATGACCATGCATACTCGTACAACCGTCCCAGCCCAAGTTAGGAGGATACCAACCAGCTCTCTAAGCTACCAAAGACAGCGCTAAGGGTGAGGAGTATTGTTTGTGGTTTAGATCTTCCTCGGACTAAGAGTATCTATAATGATAGAGTTCGAAATTTGTTTTCTTATGAACTATTTTTATTTGGCTAATAATTTAAGAGGAATATTTTTTAATCGACGCATTTCTTTCCCCTCAGCGGAGTTTTTGCCGAAAGATTTTACAGCTAATTTTTCATATTCCAATGCTTTTCTAGAATGATATAGAAAAACCTTTGTCGTTAAGAATCAATTTTTTGCGCTCCCCACCTGTACTCTCCTTCGTAGTAAAAAAACACCGTGTTCAGCAGACTCCTTTCCATTCACCCTATTTTTTTTTGTCGGAGGTTGCTACTATCCGATGGAACACTCAGATACAACTACTGGTCCATTGTACTGCCAAACAGACACCTTAGTTTACTGTACTTAGTTTTCCCGTCTTTCGAAGAAAGAGGAGAAGGAGCTTCAGTGATGAAGAGCTTAGATGTTCGGCACTCACCACGTCAGATCCAAAGATCCGCCACCTGATGCGAGCAAAGGCAGGACAACAACGGAACACTTCCGATGTATCGTCGTCCTCTCCACAAGCAGGACAGATGGTGTTGTCGCTCAAGCCTAATACATTTAAGTGTTTGGCAAAAGCTTGTTGGTCCGAAAGGACGCCCACAAGCAGTCTTCAGTCGATTCTCCTGAGAGAGAAAAGGAAAGACGCGGACCTTTTGCAGATGTCCGGACGCAGTCGTTTGGTCTGTCTACATCCAGCACAGTTCACGAGAAACCCAAGTATCATTGGATGACTTAACCACAGATGCAGGCAGACCCAACGCAGGTTCAGGTCCTGAGACAGCCTCTTCGGAACCCTGCCTGGCGAGCCCATCCGCGATCTCATTTCCCTAGATACCAGTGTGACCTGGGACACAAACAAGTTTAACCGTGTTTAGCCTACCGACCAAGTTCAGAGAAAGCTTGAGTTCTAGCACTAACTTGCATCTTGGCTATCACTGCAAGTGCAAACGCATATGCTTCTAGCTCTCCACCTGCTTGTCACAATATAGCGCGTAGCCATAAGGATAGCGAAAATCTCAAAGGTACCAAAAGCAACCTCTCTTTAACCGGGAGATGTTTTTCAGCGTACACCCCATGATCAATATCAAGGGGGTGGAGGTTCATCATAGCATCTAGAGCAGAGCCCGGATTGCTAGGGAAGGCATCTGTGCAGCCAAGGCAAATCGTTCTTTGGAGTTTGGCGAAAGAGACAGTAACACGTTTCCGCGAAGCCTGTTCCACCACACAATGTATATGAGAGAAGTGGTCTTACCATTGCCGTATAGATCCAAAGAACCCTTTTCGGAGATAAGCCCTATGTCTTACCAAAAGCGCCTTTACACTGCCAGAAAGTCGACAGCGCTGTATTGGTTTTCGATTCAACATGCTTGGGCCAAGAAGTTTTCTATCGAGGATTACTCCCAGATATTTGACATCGTCCGTGTAGGTTCCAGGAAGATTGAGTACCGTTAGCAGAGAGTCTACTGCACCATAAAAGGAACAGAACAGAACATCACCTTGAGGGCAGCCCCTGTTTACCCCTGTCACGACGCAATTGCCACAATCCACGTCCTGTACATTAGAATTGCTTTAATCCACAACACCAATATTTTTCATCTATACCGCGATGTCAAAGGTCGCATTACCAAAAGCACCCTCAGTATCGGTCGACGAAAATACCCAACGCGTAGTCCTTCCGATCAAGAGCACTTTCGATCCTACCAACGAAGTTCTGAAGCGCAGTTTCACAGGATTTTCCGCGCTGATAAGCATGTTGCATCTCAGAAAGACGATTGCGCACGTGCAGCTTAACCAGTCTTTCTCAGCTTTTCAGCAGGAAGGAAGACAGACTTATGGGTCTGAAACTTTTGGCGAGTCAGTCTTACCGATTTTTGGTGTAAACACGACTTTAACCATATGCCAAAGAGAAGGTATATAGGCCAATGCCAAGCTTGCGGTTAAATTTATTTTCAACGTCGGCAATAGCTGACTAAAACCTTGTTTCAGCATAGCCGGGTAAATTTCATTCGGACCAGGTGACTTGAAACTTTCAAACGATGCAATTCCATATTTGAAAGCGTCATCCGTCACCACTCTGGACGCAATATACCAGCTACGTCACGTAGTGTTTGTGAGTTCCGTAGTGGCCACCGTTGCCGGTACCACTGAAGAGCACGTAGTGACCTGATTTCCCGGGAAGTGAGTCTCCAGCAGGAGAGTAAAAGTTTCCGCCTTTGTCTCATTTTAGGTACCATGAGATTTTTGGAGCGATTCCAGTTTACTTTATCTGTCTCTTTTGAAGACTTTAACAAGCCTACTGGTTGCACTTAGTGATTCGACGTCCTCGGTATTCCACCAAGGTACCGGTTTTCTACAGGAGTTGTTAGTAACCGGACGCGCTTGTTCAAAACAACGGATAAGGACGCTGTTCAGATCCTGAGCAGACCTCTCTACTCTACCCCTTGTATTGATCTTAATTTAAGTGGAACTTTAACAGAATTGCCAAATTCCTCCCTAAACCGTGCCCAATTCGTTTTTCTCGGATTTCTCTTCTCTTGCTGTGGTCGGACAAAGTGCTATCTGGAGATACCCTCCAATTGATGGTACCACCCTATACCAATTGGGCAGCACCAAAATTTCGAAGTAACCTCTCATTATCACAAGTCGCTTAACACCTCCAACTCTTCTTCACGAGACCTCAGATGTGCAGGGTATTCAATGAACGTAAGAAATCGCTTTTAGCACTCTGAATAATATTAACTTGCGAATTTAATTCTTGCACAAACATAAACATTATCCAACGAGTTTTTTTTTTTTTCTGCCGAAATTACAAAACTTTATCCAACTTAACAGTGACGAAGACAACATTGGACAGGATCGCCAAGTATCCGGAGACAATTTCATTTGCATAAAGGCGGCTAACACAAAAAAAAACCTTTCACTCACGACCTGCTTTCGATCCATCAACTTTTTTGTGGACCGTACCGTTTTCCCTTTAAAGTTCCACATTTCCATGAGGGATGAAATAAAAGTATAAAAGTGGCACTGCCCGCGCTCAGTTTTATAAAGCCAATGGACGGAGCAGCAACGATGCGACGACGGGCGAACATCTTCAAATGAGTTTACCTCATTATACGACCAACATTTAGCCCAAACCAGCATAATTTTATCAGGACTGGAGATTCCTGCTCAACTGTTGGTGCCGCTTATCTTATGGCCACAAAAATTCTTAAATTTCTCAAGAGCCACTCTCCAAAGTCTGGGTGTCGTTGTAGCCGGGTGTGTTAAGAATAAAGTTGGAGTTAGAGTTCGAGTCATCAGCACAGCACGTTGAGAAAGTGAAATTTTGCAAATGACTCCCAGAGGAGAAGCAAATTACCATTCCCTCTTTTGAAAGGACCACGCGGCGGCGGCGGCGGCGGTGCAATGAAAAAAAAAAAGGAAAATAAGGAAAAGGAAACAACATTCCACCCCAACTCGTAATGTAACTCTGAATATAATACAGCCAAGGGAGTGAAATTATTAAAGACGACCGCGGGGGTGTGAAAAAGTACGAAAACTTTTAAGAGGTTTGGAAATAACAAAATAATTGTACCACAGGGTAACCATCGCGTAACGTGTCCAACTTTTCCACTGGAGCGGGGTGTAAGTGAAAAATCGCTTAATGTTGGGCCATTTCTACTTTTGAACATTCCACTTGATCCACTCATCCCCAAGCTACATTTCAATTGGGTGAAAAGCACAATTATATTAAGGGGTGAGTTTCGTTCCCTAGGCAGCAATTTACAGTACCAACCACGTGCGTGGCCGTGCAGGATTCTAATCAGACAGTGCAGTGGGTGTGAACAAAAAGTATGTAATTTAATACTCAAAGGGATGGCTATTGGATATAATTATCACAAAGGGTATTTATAACTTTGCCATTAATCCCCTTTCAGTCAGATGTCATGTTACCTGGAGGAATTTTAGAACTTAATTGAACGTTTCCTTAGGTTCGATCTGTCTGTGCTGTTAAAAAAAGGTGTGAGAGAATACCCCGTCCAAGTAATTGACCGCGAATCGGAAAATGTGAGGAACAGCATCCGGGACGTCTACACTACTCCTCGGAATATGTAGGGAAAATCTTTCGATCAACAGGAAGGAATTGTGAACTTTACTTTATAGTTTTAAGGAGCAATGCCCACCAAATAAGTATTCGTATTTGTTTTTGTGCAAAACAAAAAACTTTGATTTTGTGCAAAACTAAAAAATTTTATTTTGTCTTTTCTCCTATCATAAAACCTGAAGTCTAGTGTTTAGTTTAAAGAAAGGCAGCTCTGTTATCAACCAAATGGCTTTTGAAAATGTTTGAAAGTAAACCACAGCAGTCTTTGCATCTTGCATGTTTTAAAGCTTCGAGGAAGGCATGCGACAGGGACGCACTCTAGGTAAGCTCCGGAGCATACTATAGGAGTGCAGTACTATATGAAGTTGACGGTTCTCTACTGGTCCTGAGGGCCAATTAGTCTTTTTAAACAAACCCTATAACCCGATATGTACTACGTGTGATTGTGTGAAGGGCATTAATACCACAACACCCCCTTGACCATGGGCGTTGATGAACTAAGTCAAGAGTATTTTATCTCCATATTTTCCTGGCCAACAATTCTTTAAGTTAAATTGGTATTCGCTCTTCGTCTATTACGATGATTCATGGGACACTCAAAAGGTTTATAGCCGCCAGTGTTGGAGCCTGCTTGAAGCTATGTATTCATGAAAAAACTATTTTACGGGTAGTAGCACCAACCTTTTTGCATGTTAGTGGAGTCGCATTGAAAGAGGTGGAGAAGTATTCTAAACGGAATTCATCGACTAAATGACTAAACATCGAATCTAAACTGCAAATCTTCGAGCAGCATAGCTATATACGATAAACGCAAAACGCCTTTACAAAACTAAATCGAATACAGTTTTACAAGACAAGTTTGGAACTCGCGCCCTGCCATATTTCCAGACGACTAAAACATACGAGAATTTAAGTGTCGAAGTAATACCTATTTGGAAGTTATCTTGAGCTCTGCTAAAGCCTAATGGAGCAATTTAAAATTATATAATATAAATTCGCTGTTTACATCCTTTAAAAATAGAAATACAGTAACCCATACAAACTTTTCTGTTCATATCCTTGCAATACCCTGCCATTTGTGGGCGGTCTCTATAAGCAGACGCTTCATATAGGCCTTTGAAATAATATCAAAATATTTCAATAAAACCTTCCACACACCATACGGCATACGCATTGTGAGAAATAAAGTTATATCCTTACAAGTTAAACTTCTAACAATACCAAATGATTTAGCCCAAGTTCGACATCGTCTTCCAATTATCCAATGAATACGTTTCAATATTTATTGCCCACCCCGAACACAATAAATCCCACTTCCTCTAGACCAGAGCACAGACACAAACACACAACAACACCATATCTTCCAAATACGCACGAGGATTACCAGAAAGCAAATTAACCAACGTGCTGGGATCGATATGAGCACAAGGAGAACCTATCAGTGGCTGCATAAAATTGCCAATATCATTTAGCCTTAAGCTTTGGAGTAAACTAACATTTTGGTATTACCTTCGGATACCACTTAGGTGTGTGTGCTTTCATTTCTGAAAGGAATTCAGACTATCCCTTGTCACTTGACCCACAATTTTTATTCCCTACACATGGATACACGGTGCGCAGGTGAACCAAACATAGTCCGAACAGTATTCACGGACGACGAAGAGCTTAAGTTAAAACCCATTATCCTTGTAAGGTTCATATTTAAATTCGTATCGAGTTAAGTTGCTATACCCTATCACGTTGCATTGTAGTACGTAAATTGTTGCAGCTTTAAGGAAAACAATTTCCATAGAAACATAGTATGGGGAGTAGCACTCGCCATCGTCGTCGGCTGCCTTCGTATACATTGTTTATGTCATTCTATGTAAGGATAGGCCGGCCTCTATATATATGCAAACATGTGTAGACAATGTATTAGAGCAGGCGAATAATTCCTATGAACTGGTTAAATCTCAAGCTAAGGCTGACTTTGAAGGAAACTTAGAAAGCACAGCAACAACACTTTTGGCAGTCTGTAATAGCAACGATTCCACATAGCGCAACGGACCGCACTTTGAGCCTGGAGAGTTATCTTGTTGGACGAAAACTTTTCCGTAAACTCCCTCAGCCAGAAACTATGAAGGCAAAAACTACTGCGAAATAGCCCCCGAGGGCACCGTTTCAGAATTATGACAAAGTACTTTGTGAGAGCATCTGACTTTTGGGAGGGGTCTCTCTGCAACCACTCTCCATTGACGGAGATAACTTTTACAAAGCATCAAAAAGTTTGTGCAGTTTACAGTGCACATGGTATTAGGCGAGACCTTTGATTTTTCTCCGGTTCATTCGGTTTTTATTTTGGAATTCTCTTTTTTTTTGCCGCTGTCCCTTATCATATGGTTGTGGTTGCGTGTTTCGTTGGGTTTCATGTATTGCAATTTTTGGGGATTGATTGCAGTCAATTTACTGTTGCCCCGTCTGCGGATCGAGAGGGTGCACCCACATTGGCGGAAGGGTTTCTAAATGAAGATTGGCACAAAATATAGGTGACTTCAATTTGAATGATACTTATATGAATTTTATTAAATTGTCAATGGACGACCAGGGCTGAGTTTCTATATTACATAATAATCTAAGAAAGAAGAAGGTCTTAACGCCGCGTTTTGGTTTGTGAAGCTACAGTCGGAATTGTTTTTGGTTTAGACTAAAAGAGGTTGAAAGATATGAGTGGGGTTTTTATGACTGCATAATTTTCCGCTAAAAACATAAATTGAAGATTGGCTCTTTCTCGGAATTGTAGGTATTATACATAGTCATTCTTCTTGATAGAACGATGAGATTTTCTCTACGTTTTCGTAAAACGGATTTTGAATTAAAGACATTTTTTAAAATTTAATATTATGACAGGTCTCTCACCGGCTTTGACCAAAGTCCATTATGTGGTTGGAGTACTTGGACTGATGTTTTCAGAATAACTGCAAAGTTTTTGCCTGCCTGCCTGGCTGTGCCCGGGGAAAGTGGGCAGTGTGATTATTCCCAAATGGCTAATCGATTGTCATTGTGAATTTGTATTTTTGTATTTCCAAATAAAAGGCGGATCACCTATTTGCGGATAAAAAATAAACTAAATTCTTGTGAAGGGAAAAAACTGTCAAACTTTTGGAATAGAGATTGCAAATTCGAAGTCAGAGTTAAAAAAAAAACTTTAAAACACTGGTATCAGTTGATTTTGAGAATAAGAAAAATCGAAGACGGTTGAATTTTAGGTATCGCTTTAAATACGATCTGCCATGCATTTGGCAAAACTTGCCAGAAATTTTATTTTATTCTTGTCTATTAGGACAATGTACATCAATTTAAAAAAAAATTACAACTTTTGTTCCCATGAGTGTCGAGAAATAACGTTTGCAGTACTTTTTTTGTATAGGAAATGTCAAACTCCTTTGCACACATTTTATCAAATGCTCTTAACAGGCAATAAACATGTATTATGTATTCACAAAATGTCAAGTTATAGTTTAATATTGGTTGATTAGGCTATTTTGCCTAATCACAGCACATGTAGGAAAACATAAAAACTTTTCTCGGGATTCGTAAAAGTGTAGACATATTAAAACAAATTTACGATTGGTTTCTTTTTCAAAAACATACTGTATCAAAAATGTTTTTTGGTTCAGAGCCTTATTTGATGTACTTAACTACCTACCTACCCACATCTCTACTATAATAATTTGTTAAAGTGTACCTAATCTAAAATCTTAAATGGACTAAATTTTAGTTTGTTTTTTTGCTAAAGGCGAGCGAAGCACGGGTTAACTAGTAGGTAAATAAATTTCTACGAAATTTTTTTTGAAAAATGCATACTTAAAGTAAAAAACATTACCCATATAATCGCCTCATTTGAAATGGGTCACCTAAAAATAAAAATATCGTACATTAAACGTTAGTTGCGTTTTGGGTTCAATCAATGGTGCAGATTTATGCTATCTTGTAACTTCAACCATTTTTATCCGACCAAAAATGACTTTTACTACAACTTCGGTTCGTAGGTGAAAAAGGTGTTTAACACAGTTTTAGAACATTTTTTTTTTATTCGGTAAAAGTTTTGACAAAAATATATTTTCCAATTATTTAATGTTCAGTTGATAGTTTTTGGGTATATATAGGGCATTTTTAGCGGATCTCTAACCTTTGGATGAGTCTGGCAAGGACTTGGCGACAAGTGAAACGTCTTGTACTTATATATTTCTTATCAGGGAGTTTTTCTCTAAATTCTAAAATAAAAATTAAGTGGTTGCATTAATTATTAAAAATTGGAATTTCAATGCATTTCCACTGCGTCTGGCAGTGCTTTGGCGACACCTAAAACGTCTTGGATACATGTATTTGTACTGAGGGGACCATCCTCTATTATTTGGTATATTGAACCAAATTTGGTAGTGATATTGACAAAAAAGTAGGTAGACTTGAAGAAATGGTGATCAATATAAGGTCAACACCTCCTGTCTGTTGTTTTGACAAATACTTTGTTATAAATTGAAGAAATATTGTAATTTTGAAAAAAATTCATTAAATTTTTCGTTGTGGTGTTAAATCCACAAAAAATTGTTATAGTGATAAAAATTCATCATTCTATCATGTTCTTCATTTAAAAAAAAAATCTTCAAATTGAAAATACTTTCTTCAATTCGACGCATCGTGGCACTTTAAATTAATGAAACTTTCTTCATTTTTACGTATTATTTCTTTAAATTGAAATTTAATTCTTCATTTCAACTCTTCACTTTATTGATATTGAATAAATATTCTTCAATTTTACGCATCGTTTTTCTTCAAATTAACTTACTTATTTATTCAAATTAATGATTTTTTTCGTCAGTTATCGCTTATTTTTTCCAAACTCTCAACAAAACAAAAAAGAAACACTTTTTAAAGTCAAAAACTTTTATTTTCTTAACATTAGATAAGTAAATTATAAAGTTGGAATTTTTTTGTAACTTACATCTATACATATTTATAAGAGAATATATTTGAAGATGTTTTGTGTCATACTTGGATTTAATGAAAGCCGGCTTGAATAAAGGTCCTACAAGATCCTAGCTAAACTTGGAAAAATTAAACAAATTGAAAATATTAAAGTTTGATTATAGCTTATGTCATTGAGAAATACAACGACGTTCTTACCTTTCATTTATGATGATCATTGGCTGAATTTTCTTTTTCTTGTTGTATCTCCTCCGTCCAAAATTTACTGCGGGCTCTTAAGCGGCTCTCAGATTGAGGCAACAAGCAATAAGCAACTATAGTTGCTATAGTAACTGCCAATAAGCAATCAGCAACATTTTTCGTTCGAACGATATTTAGTAGCTTTGATGTGAGACCTCTAATTTAATTCAATGTAAAATAATTGTGAGTGATAAATTTGCGTGTTTCCTATTGCCAGTTGCTTATTGATTGTTGCCTCAATGTGAGAGCCGACTTAGACTATTATTAAAAAGAAGCAAAATTATCTAAATTATTATTATTATTTTTTTTTTCGTTTTTAAGTGTTCTATTCAAGTGGCGCAAAATTAGAACCCGTTATATTATATTTTGCCGGTTTTTAGTTAATAATTTGTTTATTAATACTTAAAGCTTTAGTTTTAAAACTTCCTTCTGGTCAAATCACAAGAGTTAAATGAACTCAATTTTAAAAAAAAATTTTGTATCTGGGGTGTGCTATTCAAGTGGCTCGGAGTGTATAGTTACGAATGTAAAATATTGTTTGTCAAAAAGTGTTTGCCTTCCACCTAACAGCAGAATTGATTGTTAATCAAATGAAAATGTATTCAACAAATTATTAATTGAGCTTCAAAGCTTTAAATACGTAGACCTATAGGACGATTTAATTAATAAGGACTGACAACTCATGAATACTTACAAAACTCGCACTACTCTTGTGGGATAGAAACACAAGTTCTTTTCTGGATAAGCAACAGATATTGTGAAGCAAATATTGAACTCATTCAAAATAAGAGCTTTAGTTCTATTTCAATGGCAAGGCGTGGGTGAACAAGATTAACCTTGAAATACCTTCCATGATCTGTAAAAAAAAAAACACCAACGTGGATACAATATAGTGCCACATCATAATGACGGTATAATTTGATTGATGCTATACTATTCCCCCTAGTAATGTGCTGGAGTACAACCTTTGTTTACGGTAGACTACCTAATCACCACTTACACCTCTGGCTGTGCGATATCGATACCTCCATTGTGTGCGATATTATTTGAGAAGCAATTGCTCCCACGAATTCCAAAGCCAAAATATGTTGGCAGCAACTACCACCGGTTACAATGTGCTGATCCTACATCGTAATTGAATCCGACATCCCAGCCAATTATCATGATGGAAAATAATGAATTTTCATCCTCAAAATAGCCGCCACATGACCAATTTATTCACATCCAATAAATAAATGTAATAACGCTCCCATAACAGCAGCACATTTAGAGATCCTTGTGTTTTTTTTTTTTTTTTGTAAATCAGGATCCCCAGAATTCCTATTCACCTTTCTTTATATGTATGTGCGGATAAGAGGGGAGAAACACACAACATCATTGCATTGATTACATTATATTAAATCACATTACGTTGAATATCCTCGATATGGCATCCATTCAGGTCGCCTCCTTGTTGCGTTCAATCAGTTTGATGGCACATAAATGCCTTGCTATGGGGAAAGGCGTATGCCACATCATGACGGTGAGGTATGGGACTCTTCAGGCTAAGCAATGTGTAACGACATCGTATGCCATCAACCGAAATCCCCTTTTAACCTTGTAAATACTTTAATAAATATTAATTTTGTTTGCCTTAGAAGCAAGGTATTCTTCGCCTTGTTTTACATGGCAAATACAGGCAGTTGAAGGAATGGGGGTGCTATATGCTACCACCTCCCTCTGAATCACATCAAATCGAAGTGGAAAAGTATTTTTTTTCTTGCTTTTGTATGTTTGGATTTCGTTTTTTTTTTTTTTTTTTTTTCTCATTTAATTTGGAATTTGTTCTTCTTTTTTTTGCACTTAACCCTGAAGAAAGTGGGAACAAGCGATTTTGGCTTAATGAAATTTTAGGTCGGAATGTGATTTATAAGAACAGCGTTTATACCACTGACATCACACGGCACGACACAGTGTATATAGGTAAACTGTAGCGCGAGGCGTATATGTGCCCGGATACGGTTTTCGTAAACGAGCGTCCTGTTGGAGGATATACGTCGTGTAATTTTATTTGTAATGTGTGACTTCTTCGATTGGTGTGGCTATATGAATTAAATAAATTCTAGTTGTTTCCCGTGATACCTTGGGCTTGGAGTTAACATAGTTGCCTACGGAATCAATAACTAAAATAAGCTAAGTTAATCTTCTTATGGTATTTTTCGTTGCCTCCTTTTGTCATCATTCCGAGTTGAATGTAGGATTTTTTTTTTTTAGGAATGTATATATATTATATAACGAAAGCAGCTCGAAGTTTAACTTGAATGTGTAATTACACTTAAGTCGTTTTATATCTGAAGTTGTTTCGACGTTCAATGGGATTGTTGGCTTATAGTGATTTCCAAGAAAGATATTTAAACTCTTAATTAAATTTTAAGGTTTCTGTTTTTATAAAATCTGTAAGGTGGATAGAAATTTGGAACATAATTGCTATGGAATTGTTTTAATAAGTGTGCATACGAACATTACCAATAACAAAATGTAAACTCTAATTTTACGCAAAAATCGAAACTAAAGAACAACATTTTTGAAAAAGCTGTAAATAAACGAATTTGTTTGCATCTGCAAAGAATACGATTTTTCAGTCCCACACGGTTGTTCATGACATTCTGTTAGAAAAATTATGAAGCAGGATTTCATTGATTTATCTACAACTTCCTTGCTTCGGATTTTGATGAAATTTTGTGTGTGTGTTTGAGTGGGTGGTTAGATTCACATTTGGTGAAAATTGGACAAAAGGGCGTGTCACCTCTCATACCTAACAAAAAAAAAAAAAAAAAAAATTCAAACGCTATTCTTTGACAGTAATTGGAAATATCGGTCGAAGCACACGGAGTACAGAATCAGTCCGGACACATCGATTAAATAAAACAGCTGCAGAACAACTGACGGACAATGAAAATGTAAAACAACGTTTGCCAGGTGCGCTAGTAGGTTTATACATATTTGTAATGAAATAACAATTTAATTTTAATAAGATATTTATTAATAAAATTCTTTTCTCCGAGTTTACTGTTCCGCAAAAGTATCTATAATGTCATCAATGTTTAAAGATCGGGCCATCGAATTTTCGATAGACAAAATAGCCAAGTTACGCAGCCTGTTTTTGTTCCATAGAGTTTCTTAAATAGGTTTTTATTGATTTTAGTTTCGAAAATGATTAATTATTATTATTATTAGCTTGATATCTACAGCTTTTTTAATAGATCAGTGTCACTTAAAATTTGCAATGTGGAAGGTTGCGAAACACTGAAATTGGAAGCACTGGTGTCGGTGTCGGGTGCTGCATCTGTGTACAACAGTGCTATACTGTTTTCTTCAGTCTCCCTCTTTCTTTTTCGTTTTTCGCTCCCACTTAGATGTTTTCTGGAACTAGACATGGTGTATTTAACTTTCATAATTAATTTTACTTTGCCTCCATTCAATAAAACAAAAAGCCCCAGCGGCAGCGCCACGAAAAAATTACTTTCTTGGTTAACAAAATGAGGGAATTCCCCGACCATCACTAGCTCGAAGCAACCAATGGATGCGTTCTAAAATTGATCGACATCTTTTTGTTTTGAATGTGCTGAAATCTTAATGATTAGTTTGAAGCTACATGAAATTTGGCCCCAATGAAAAATGTTCCCAAAATAAGAATGAAAAATCACCCCAAAATTGGAACTGTTTTTCAAAATGAAATTTTTCCCCAAACTGAAAAATGAAAAAAGGCCCCAAAATATGAATTGTCACCCCAATTCGCAGAATTTTACAATTTTGCTAAAAAATGTTAAGTTATTTCTGAGCTCGCGGCCTCTTGGGCCGGGCCCCCTCGGGTCCGGGGCCCGTGGCACTTTGCCAGCCCTGCCGCCCTATAGTTACGCCAATGCGAGATGCCACCAATACTTTATGGATGATTTATTTCTCAACAATCTCTCGTAATATTTATAAGCCCCGAATTCCACAATTTTAAGGATTAACAAAACCATCGAGTAGAAATAGATCGTCATCGCGGAAGTTAATCTTACGAACTGTAACTGTCAAATCTTAATTATTTTTCAAAATATTGCTCAACAACGGGATGTACTGTTCTCTCATATAGCGCTCAATTAATACCCCTGAGGCCCTGAGATGGACTGTCAGCCAGCTGTCTCTTGTTCTCATTGGCAGCCCTTTACCTTGCGTGAAATTTGGGACACTATATTTCTCGAAATTCACACCGCAATATATGCATCATTCAATTGGGTCATTTCGGAATTGACTGACAATCTCGCATTTATGGAGTTCAATATACGACCGACCCTTAATAAGAATATTGCAATAAGGGCAGAGTATACTAAAACATAGAAACATATAGGGATGTAATAACATAAAAACAAACCCAATTAAAAGTTGTCATCCTTTGAATTATGATTCTGCACATATTTTAGAAACTCATTGTGTAAGCAACTATTAAATGAAAATAACCGATTAAATGCAAATAACCGATTAAACGTTCTCATAATGATCTCGATATTAATAAACGCTTAACGAGCAATTTCGTTAAATCGTCTTCCCTGGACAAGCGAGATGGCCATTTGTTATTCAGTCGATTATAGTATGTATAGTATATGTGTATGCGTTATGCAATATTTGCGTTTAATTTTTTATTCGGAAAAAGACTGACACTTGGCAATAAATTACAATGAGGCAGTTGAGGCAGCCGGGAGAGGTGGCAAAAGAGGCGGATAAACATCACAACACAAGCAAACGACATGACGACGACGCGACGTATCCCTGGTTGTGGGCGGTTGTAATTCTGTGAAATTCGCAGTTGTAAAAGTTTAATGCTGCACAGGATGAATGCCATTTGCCCTCAACCCATGATCCAGTGGATGTGGATCTATCAATCCCTAGCTGGGTATATGATGTTGACGCTGTTGCGGACGACATGCTCAAAGGATAATGTGGACGATAATGATTAAGCCGGATGATTTTTGTTTTTACTGTTTTGCCATTTAATTTGCTTTTCTTCCATTAAATAGAAACGGTGGGTGGGTGTGTGGATGGATAATCACAGCAATCATCCGATTACAAATTATTTTCACGCAGCATGAAGCTGCACCTTTTACCTGTTGTAAAAGAGGAAATGAGGAATTGGTGAATAAATTTTAATTTTGTTGGTACTGTCTGCATACCTTTGTGCAGTATATCTCATTATCTGGTTAAATGTTTTATGTCAGTTTGGGACGTTGACGTTTCTTTATCGTTGTGTGCAATTAATGGGATTTTTTTTTGCCCTGTGGCATGTTAAACTCTGGTGAACCTATGCAAATGATTGAATGTTAAGGAATTACATAATAAAAGAAGTATATGCATATTCTGTAACATTTTCTCGAATAATAGATTTTGTAAATAAATTGAAAAAAGGTGAAAACTAAGAGAATATAATGAAAGCCCGTTTGCAAATCACTTGAAGCCAATTTAGAAAATCTGTGTCTCATAAAGTCGAAGAAATAACATTTTAAAATTAAAGTTTAAAATGTACAATGACTTTGAAAATGTTAAACACAGTTGTTGCGCTCTTCAATGCATTACGGATATCAACCATACAAAAGGAGACAGCAGTTAAGGAGGGATTATTAAAACGTTTCTTGTAGGTACTATCTCGTGGCTTAGACTTTTAACAGCGACTGAGATTGAGTTGTATATGCGCCGCTGGTTGCCTCCGACTATTCAAAGAAAGCTCCCTTTCTGCCATTTCCTTTAATTGAAAACAATGTTTTTCCTATGGTATTAAATTTTGTGTTCTAATTTGGAAACTGCCCTTAACTCATCCATTCATCCGGCTATAAATAACTCTTTTATAAGGTGATGCATACTACTCGACCATGCATACTACTCACTACTCAGGATGTTTTAAGCCCCTGATAAAACCAGAATCGAAATTAGTTAATTTGACGAATATCCATTATATTTTTTTTATGTAATAAAAATGGTATCTTCTGAGGATCATTTTTGGAAGCAATTCGAAAATAAGGCCATAGGCAAGGTCTATCATGTATTGTTGGCAAGGTGGAACATTTTTGATGACGAACACTCACATGCGCTTGAATAGGGACAGGCATTCTTGTTTTTCTTTTGCTTTTTTTTTCAATAAACAACATAAGATTTGTGTAGAGACATCTATTTTTTAATGTTTAGATTTCAATTTTGTATTAAAGGAAAACCAAATATAAGCAACAAAATCTTTAGATTATTTTTAAGCAACTGGTTTTTAAATGTAGTTTAACCCTAGATTACTAAACTTAATTTGGAGTCACACAATAACTAATCATTCGCCTTACAGACTACGAATTAAAATATTATTATACCCGGTACCACACTGTGGTGAGGGTATATTCACTTTGTCATTCCATTTGTAACGCCCATAAGGAGGCGTTGTAGGTATGACAAACTATATATATTATTGATCAGCATCACTTTCTTAGTCGATCTAGCGATGTCCGTCTGTCTGTCTGTCCGTCTGTCCGTGTGTCCGCACGATTACGGCCGTAATTTAAGAGCTATCGACTTGAAATTTGGTACGTAAGCTTTTATCCACCAGACTGAGGCTAAGTTCGAAGATGAGCAAGATCGGATGAAAACTACTACTACCTCCCATACAAAAATATCAGATTTATATAGCTTTTTATGTTAAAAATTAAATTTAAATAGCTACAGTAAAGATAGCAAGTTTAAACTTTGCACGTATTGTTTTAATAATATTTAAAATTTTTTGACAAAAAAAGGAGCTTGATCGAATAAAAACTACCCATACCTCCCATACAAATATATAATTTTTTAATACTAAAATATTTTTTTATTTTACAATAATATAGTACCGGGTATTTGAGCTTCGGCATAGTCGAAGATAATTGTCTTACTGTTTTTTTTTTATTATTAAATAAATACATAGATCGAAGAAGTATAATTTTCTCTATTAAATGAAAGTAAAAATTTTGGTAAACATTTGCTACAATATTTTATTGTGTGCTCTCCATAAATGCCCCCTGTTGCAGTAACGATATTGGGTCTTTGTCATCGTGTGTACTTGGCTGAACTAAAATAGCAAATTTGGGACTTATCGACCGCTACTTACGACGTACCACTTAAAATAGTAATAGAAGTTAATCTACCTGCTGAATATAATTTTAAAGAACAATTTATAAGAAAGAAAGCCAAAGTGATGGAAGTCAGTGTCTATTATTAAAAAGCGAAGACGTTTCAACGTTGTTGGTGAAATCTAATAAAAAAAAAACTTCGCACAAAGTACTGAAATCACACCAAAAATATAAATGTAAAAAAAAGCCAAGTTCTCTTATATTATATAGAACAAAAAAAATTAGGTGCGTAACTACTAACTAGTCAGCCACGAAAAGTAATGAGATCTAAACGTACGCCAAGTTCTTAGTTTAGGAAGGTTAAATGTTAAAAAAATTGGAGGTTTGCTTGGCAAGTTTTTTTTTATAACTTCATTATATTATACAATTAAGGGCCACTTGCACCAAATCATTGGATATCTAAATAAACTTCTGAATAGCTAACCAAAGATAAACCAATAAATAGTTACTTCCCGTCTTTGTGTTGCACCATTGCAAAATTATGCACCAACGCAAAAAATACATTTAACTGTCAAATAAAAGCTACAGACCTAGGTAAATAAACACATGAAGTGGATGAAGTCAATAGATACATAATACATATTCCAATAGGCGCTCTAGGGATCCAAATTTTACGACGCACCGCTGAAAATTTATTGTTGCTTTCCATAGTTAAAACATACATACAACGTCATAGAAAATAAAAAAAAAAAACCGATGGAGCAACAATGAAACTCAAATTTATTAACTTCAATGTCTTCCAGCAAGCGCAAAGTAGTAGTATTTTGTGAATCGAAATCTTCGAGTAAAATCCCCATCTCCCAGAGTAGGTATCGAGTATTCCTCGATTATTAAAAACTTTGTTTTACTATTTGACGTTTGGGCACGACTATCCAGCCTTTCGAGACTGAATAAATATTTTATGAATTTATCCATGGATAGATAAATAAGTGTAGACCTGCAACCCAATTTTTACCTAATCAACGGAATAGAGCTAAACCGTGAATAAAAGAATAAATACTGCGGTCAAATGAGCTTGGTGCAAGTGGCCCTTAGAATTTGAAAACATGACCAGTGAACCTGCCAATAGTTTTAAATATTATACCTTATTGAACTAAGAACTTGGCGTACATTTAGATCTCATTACTTTAAGAGAACTTGGCGCCCCACTAAGTGGGTGGGGGGGGGGGGGGTGGTGTGCTCATCAGTAGACGACCATCACAACTGATCTAGACGCACTGTTGCTTATTCCAATTTTTGTTGGCAATGTCGCTATATAGGTAAGACTACACTATTTTGCCTTTCTCTTCTGTCATTAACACTTTTCCTCGCCCTTTTTGATTGCAAAACGATTAATATAAAAAAAAAAAAAATACCTGCGGCTTTAATAATTGGACACAGTAAAGCAATTGTGTAAAGAAATTATTATTATTTTTTTTTTAAATATCTACTTCTCCACGGAAAGGCAAACCTATAACACTTCATCAGCGCCCCGAGATGCTTGCAGATGTGTTAGTTCTGCACTTAAATTTGCTGCAAATTGTAGTCTTCAGGAAATATATCCCCAGGAAGCGAGTTCCAGAGTAACAGAAGGAGTTTTGGAAAATTGATGTCGTCGCGGTTGTCAGGAGTACTATGGTCATGAGCATTAGCTGCCTCTCTTGTAGGGCGCCCAAAAGTTGCATTTCGAGGGATAATGTCTTTGAGTTCCTCGGAACATCTACCATGGAAGTACATATAGAACAATCAAAGGTCAGCGACTTGTCTTCTGTGCACCAGCGGTTGTAGATTCGATGTGAGTGTAGGGTCTCCAATAAGTCGAACTGCTCGTCTCTGTATGCCTAACCTGTGCTTTGTAGAGAAGCAGAAGTTGCTTGGGGCTAAAGTACCTCTTTGCTCTAAATAGGTAACTCAAGTTAGCGGACGCCGATCTTTCGATATAGGATATGTGGTCCTGCCATGTGATTCTTGAATTGACTGTGACTCCTAGAAGATGCATTGAGTCTTTGGGATGGATTGGATGGTCATCCATTTGGATCTGAGGAACTGTTGATGCATTTTTCCTAGAAAATGTTATGAGCTGTGTCTTGTTTGCATTAAATACAACCAAGTTGACTTTTCCCAACTTCAAGATTTTGTCCAGATCATCATTTAGACTTAGAGAACTAATTTGTTCACATCTCTGACTGTGTGATGTAGCCGCATTCACAGGCCCACTGTTCGAGATGGGGGATATAAGAGTGCTGTCATCAGCAAGGCTGTAGATATTATTATTTGTCGATCCAAGCAAATCGTTGATGTGGAGAAGAAATAGAGTTGGAGGAAGAATAGATCCTTGGGGCACTCCTGCATTTATAGCAAACGAATTAGATGATACACCATCTACAACAACTTGGATCGATCTTCCCAGAAGAAAATTTTGCATCCATCCGCGGGTTTGTTGTGGTAATCCATAAGACGCTTACTTGCCTAATAGGGCTCTATGCCAGACTCGGTCAAATGCCTTTGATATGTCCAAGGCTACGGCTCTTGATTCGCCGTGTTGTTCAATTGCTTGCGTCCATAAGTACGTTATGTAGATTAACAGGTCTCCTGTCGCTTACTAATCGGTGGCCTTCTAGATAAGTGATTAGTTCGACATTTACTTACTGCCATTTCCATTACTTTTGAGAGGATTGAAAGTAACGCTATTGGACGATAGTTTTGTGGCAGACATTTCCTCCATTTCTTTGGAATAGACTGAATGCGAGCGGTCTTCCAGCAAGAAGGAAACGTCTTCTGGGAGTACGACATGCTAAACATCTTACATAAGTTCTTGTGCACAGGTCTTCAGTACGAGGCCGAAATTTCACTTCTGCAATCTTGAGCACTTAAGTCCATTCTTTACTTTCTATAATACTTGTCAGCATTTTTAATTAGATAAGTCAATCACTTGCGAATGAACCATTCCATAACATTTCCAAACAAATACCTACAAATATCAATATATTTCGGCAATAACTTTTCATATACCGCATACTTGGCAGTAAGTTGTGACGCTCATAACTTGCAGGGTAACCAAACGTCACAGCACCAGTAACATGTCCCAAAGTTTCTAAATCATTAATAAATTAAGACTGATGCCGACGACTACAAGCACGATGATGACGAGCACGAGGTAACTCGCAAAAAAAGAAGTATAGATATATTCTCTTACCCACCAGATTGCGATAAACTAAAAGCATTTCGCTGTAGGAAAATTTCTGTATATTAGTTGGATGGGGTGATAAAGTCCTCTAGTGGATGGGTTACTTTTCCTACCCCCACCCATACCTCTCTACACTCAATGTCAGTGCCACTGCCAGTTTGAGAGTTCTTAGAAAGCTTGCTTTATAAATATAATATGACAGTGAAAATATTCTTCAAAGTTCTTGTTTTATAATTTAATTCATTTCAGTGTAGTGATAATGCAGTGGAAGTGTTGTCGGGTAAATAGTATATTTCAAATATTCGCGAAAAAGTTTCCACGGCTCCATCTTCTACGGTTCGTTTGTTTCTTCTTTTTTGCCAACATCGCATCCAGTTATATTATGAAGTTGTTGTGTCAAACTAAAAACAAGAAAGTAGTTGAAGGTGGGTAACACTGATTGTCAAGCACCCATACTATCTAAATAAGGGGATTATCAATTGCTCGGCCTTAGTCTTTTGGTTTTAAAAAGGATGAACTTTCAAGTTGGCAAAGTGGGATGATGGTGGATAATGACGATGATGCTTGTCGGAGAGGACACAACAAAGTCATTAAATATGAAAAAGTTACAACATTGTGATCCCTTTTTTTTGTCTTGTCCGACTCTTTACCGAAAATTGTCTTGCAGTGTAAAACTCATTAAACGCTGCTCAGTAAAACTTATCTCATTAATACTGCAAATAAAAAATAATAATAATAAAGAAAATTAAAAAAAAATTGTCATTAAAAAATACAAATTATAATTTCTACAGTAAGAACAAAAAAAAAAAAACATTGCGCAAGCTTTCTCGTTCCATAATTGGGGAGCAAAGACAATCTGGTTATAAAGTACACCCTAGCAACCAACTGAACTGTATCAAATTCCCTTTAGCAGAAAGGGAGGGATATGAGGGAACGCTCTGGATTTTGGTTAAGTAAAAATAAAATAAAATGAAAAATTAACTTGCAAACGTTGCTGAATGTGAGCCTAATTTTTCGCAAGATGTCGCATGCGAGAATAGATACGGTGATTGGTACTCTCGCTGGGCTGAATTGACTGTCAGGTGTCAGAAACCGTCACTTGAGTGAGTCTGTGGATGAATAAGTGGTATACTTCGCTAAAAATATCAACAGAATTGAGTTACTCAGGAGGAAAAAGAGAAAACACGATAAGCGCGAGATCGATTAAATAGTGAGGCGCTACACTATTATTAATATTCAGATTTCAGAAGTCTTACTTACCAAAAGGTAAAGACAATAATGTATCACGAGTCATGACAAAATGAGCCAAACAGAGACCTGCAGAGTTCAGGAAGGAAACCTTGTAGTATTGTCACAGTTAGTGTTGAGAATATGGAAAAATCTCTTCTGCAGACTGTTAAATGGAGAAGACCACCGAAATTGTCAAGCAGAATGAACCATCCAATCCAGCCAATAAAAGTCAACATTTCTGTCCACATCACCAAAATGAAGTGCGGATAGCAATACTTAATTCAAGTTCTAAAAGCTAGCTGGAGCAGATAGCCAGCTAGGGGAGCTATTAATGATAGCTGGATATGACTGCTACTAGTGGGCTGTCAGGCCCGGTAAGTCCACAACCAATCAATTATTCACGCTAAAGCAAATCCTTGAGAAAACTCAAGAAGTTTAAATCGATACCAATCACCTGGAGGAAGAGAAAAAGGGCCTTTGGAATCCAATCAAACGTGCCCAACCCATTTAAATATCTACACTGGTCGGCATAAGTATTTTGACAAAACTAAAGTTAATTTTGCTCATAATTTGAAACTTACTTCATGTAAATTTTGGCACCAATGGAAAGGTCATTTAAATTCCGTTTGGATGATACAAAACTTTCCTTAACCCATTAAGTACCCCTTTAAAAATTTTAGAATTTAGAACTTTTGTGAATGTCTATTTTTTTGACTTTTTTCCTCGGTATCTAAAAAAAAAATGTTTTGATGCAAAAAATTTCTTCAAACAATTCTAATAGTGACTGCAAAAAAAATTTTTCAAAAATCTCTTTCCTAATATTTTTTATGATTTTTGGAAAATCGCTAAAAATGACTATTTTAGCAACTTTTTCCTCCTTTTCATACAAAATTTTTCTGAGATCATCCCATTCAAAAAATCATAAAAAATGTTAGCGAAGAGATTTTTGAAAAATTTTTTTTGCCGTCACTATTAGAATTGTTAGAAGAAACTTTTTGCATCAAAACATTTTTTTTTGGGACCGAGGAAAAAAGTAGGCTTTTACAAAAGTTCTAAATTTTCAATGGGTACTTAATGGGTTAAGAAAAGTTGTGTATCATTCAAACGGAATTTAAATGACCTTTCCATTGATGCCAAAATTTACATGAAGTAAGTTCAAATTATGAGTAGAATTAACTTTAGTTTTGTCAAAATACTTATGCCGACCAGTGTATATATGACTGGAATATTATTGTCCACTCACTATGTTCCCGGGATAGTGTTATCGGAGTATTTTGGCTTTTTGATATGCCATGACAAAGTTGCTGTGAGAATATTATTTTCTTTATTTCATCCACTAGCTAAGCTAAACAGATTACAAGATAACTATACAAATTATATAAAAACAATTACTTAAGACTAAGAGAATGCAAACAAATTAAGTAAAACACTTTTGAAGCGAATACGAGAGAAATGTTAATCAACATTACAAACTTCATTGAATGAAACAATAATAGCTCTGGACATAGGCTCATTGTGGCCGTAATTAGTTCTGTGAACAGGTCAAAGGAGACGATTTCCTTAAAGGTCTAGCTGGGGCATAGATTGGTACTAGGGCTAAGAGAGATGGGCAGGGCAGTTAATGTGATAGCATAACATTAGTCTCTTACAAACATGTTGTCATGAGCTTTTCTTCTCGAGCTTAAAATTGAAATTCATTCATACCGAGTTCGGTAAGGAATTTCAAAGTCCCAGCTAATTTTCGGAAAAATATATTTAGTGAAACGCCTCTGGACTTTTTTCAGTGCGGTCAGAGTGAGTTTTGTATAATGGGTTCCATATTACATCAGAATATTCTAGCAGAGACCTAACTAACGCAATAAAAAGTGAAATAAGGGTATGAGGATTTCTTAGATCATATTGCAAAAACTCACAGTCAAAAGAAGTTTTCATTATTTTAAGGAACAGCTTTCAATTAATTAGCATACATCAAACAATGGGAATATTTTAATACTACTGAAATATCGTTGATAAAAATTAAAAAGAGGAGCGGACCCAAATGACTACCCTGTGATACTCCTGATCCGCACCCAAAAGATCGTGAAAAGTAGTCATCTATTTTGACCTTTTGAATCCTGCCAATCAAGTAGGATGCTAACCACTCATGCATTGCTGAATGAAACCGAAAACTTTTAAGTTTTTTTTAGTAATGATTGACGGAGTCAAATGCCTTACTAAACGAAGGCAAAAATCTCGAAAAAAAATGTAGTAGAAAGCATAATCTCGAATAACAAAAATCTCGAATCTATACATATAATAAAACTGTAGGACTTTTCTTTGTCAGCTAAAAACTCAAAAACTACTGGACAGATTTCGATGAACCTTTTTTTAAAATGTTCCTTAAGACTGTAAGACTGCTATAGGCTATGTCGTTTATAGCCACGTCCTTAGGAACAGTTTTTAACCAAAATGTATTTTCTGAAGTGAAAATATATACATACACATATACCTTGCTACTAATGGATGTTTATACTTTTGCGATCGACAAACAAAAACAATACGTATACTATACATTCGAAAAGGGTTGATTTGTTTTCGCAGTGAGTGCTATGGTCAGTTATATATGTAGGTATGTATATTATGATCGAGAGACGTATAATACAAAACAGGTTTCATTTCAGAATTTCATTCGATAAGTGGTATGGTAACAGTGTAGGGTTGGGGTAGGTAGTTGTTTGGATTCCATAGAAAGAGGGAAACAAAGGAAAGGAAATACAGCATTACAAACAAGTAGCATGATCAAGGAGAGGGAGGGCGATGAAGAGGGTGCACATTATATATCCAATACATTACATCCATTGTCGATATCGCCACGCCAAAATTGGACAAACGGGGGTGACGCCTACCATACAAAAAACATCTTATATGATTTTCATGATTCTTTTTTTGTTTTTTTCGTATTGCTGTATATTTCAGGTTTAGGCAGAAAGAAAATTCCAGAAAATAGATTTATTCTCATTTTTCGCATTTTACAAAAGAACATTATTATCTAAGACCTATGCAATACAATTCCTGTGTACGGGCAAACCTGGGCGGGTACAGCTAGTTAATATTAAGAATGGTGTTAAAAAGTGAGATACGTATAGGGGGGGGGGGCTTCCTGCCCCCCTGCAACCCCGCTGCTTGGGTTTACTGTTTGGATATGAGGTGGGTGGAAAAAAAAATCTCGAATTTAGAGATATAGTCTTTCGAGATTTTTGTACATTAGAAATTTTTGCATTCGAGATTAAAAAAAAACTTTTCGAGATTTTTAGCCTTCCAGATTTTTGTCATTCGAAATTACGTCATAATCCCGAGAGAAGCAAACCAGATTAGTGGTAGTGGATATGCCAGACACAAAGCCATGCTGGGCATCACAAATAAATTCCTTTATAAAAAATTACAATTTTGATTTTACGATACTTTCAAAAAGCTTAGGCAAAGCAGATAATTTACAAATTCCTCTATAATTTTTAATATCATTCTTAGATCCAGATTTAAAAATTGGAATAAGAAAAGTCGATTTCAATTCTTCAAGAAAAATTCCAGAGGTCAGCGACAGATTGAACATTTCAGAAGCGGATTGCAAATTGCTTGAGAACACATTTTAAAAATAATCGAAGTAATACCATCGGGCCCAGGACTTGATTTTGGCTTAAGATCATTAAAAGCCAAGATAATGTCGTGAAGACTTAGTTAATTGAGGCCAATGTCAATTCTGCATTCTGTAGCTGTCACAAACTAGGTGTATTGGGCTTTGAGTACACAGATTCAAAGAATTTCGCAAACAATTCTAGTGTTGTATTAACATCATTAGATTCAAAATTTGTATAAACCATGGATTTGGGCAGACCGGTAGATTTTCTTTTGCTATTTATGAAAGTCCAGAAGCGTTTCGAGTCAGTTTTTATTTTATTTTCTATTTGATTTACGTAATTTTTCTGTATAGAAATTTACTTAACGCAAGAAAGTCTTTACGCAGTTTGTCAAAATTTTCATAATCCCCAGGACTACCGGACAATTTGAAATTTTTGTGTGCCTTGTTTCTAAGGTTCTTAAGATGATAGAGCCTCTTATTGTACCACTGAGGCTTAGATAAATTCTTCTTTGATCTATAGCTTTGGGACAAAATAGTTAAATCCGTTAAACAACACAGACTTGAAAAAATTATAACACCCCTGATTACTATTCCAATCAATGTCATGAAGGTAACATTTCAAACCATTAAAATCGGTTTTTTGACAAATCTAACGTTTTAACCAGATTACTGTCATCTTTTAATCATCATATATGCACCTCAATATACATATGTACCTCAATTTCAATAGAAATTTGTGTATGATAAATCATCATCATCTAGCTACGATCAGGCAAATAGGGATTATCATTCAGATCATGAAAATATTTCTTCGTAAGCTGATAAAAGATTGGGTTTCAGGCCTCATAACGTGTTGCCAAAGGTTTAGATCCCTGATCACATGGTTGCAATTCGTCATCACTTTCTCTTATATTTTGAGCACTGTGGTGGCATATCTACTAGATACGGTATGCATTTCCATTTTCCTATTTTTATTATTCGCAGGATAGACCACGAATAATTGAAACTGAATTTCGTTGTCATTAAACATCAATGAAGACTGAACGAAAGTACAATGGAAATAAAATATAAGGACGAAAAGTTTTCTTATTGTAGCCTAAGCATTTTTTCTTGTTACAGTAATGTTAAAATATCGATTGTTTAAATTTCATGAAACTAACATGTTGTATACATTTTTATTCTATAGGTGTATTTAGGGTATAGAAAAAGTTTCAGCAAAAAATTACTGAAAACAAATCGTTTAAAGGAAAGTTGGGTCCTCTATACAAACAAAAAAAAAACAAAAAAATATTGTGCAGTATCTCCCCGATGGGTGTTCAACTTGTTTTACTAGTTCGTATCGCAAAAGGATGAATACAAAAACACTTTAGAACTTTTAACTTGTGCCATTTACAGCGGCGAATGCACTTAGTTATGCCAAATCAGTATGCATACAAAACAAGGACAGGGAATAGATAATCAATTTCGTTTTAAAGCGATTTGTTTTATAAGAAGAACTTGATAGCATTTTATTCTTGTACAAAATGTATATAAAGGAAAAACTGAAATTTCGGAAATAACAATTACTTTGATGTGACAGTATTAAGAAAGTTTACCATTTTTGTTTCTCTTCAATGCATAGATTGTCCAAAATTGGTTTGATGAAATGTGAGTGATGACTGTTAATGTAGCCTTGATCTTCCACCAACTCACCGACTCCAAATCAATAGGGAATATTCTCACACGGATAGAGAAGAGTGATCGTTCCTAGAGTAGTCACCCAATCACCTGGGCCTAAAATTATGGCGATAATCCACCTATGATGGGTTTAAATCTTCTAAGCATGGATCGCTCCATTTGGAGAAGTGGCTATTCCACATTCAGAACTCCAAGTATTCTGTGTTTCCCACACGACCTCTCTCCCAAATATCTACCTACTCTATTCAAGTCGTCGTTTGCTGTAATTGCCGATTAAATTTGTTCTAACTGATCTCAAGTTCTGCTGTTCTTATTTATTACGATCTTCACATTATCGGTAACAGTCGTGCCCTTTTGTTAAATTAAATTTAATACTATTGTAGGTACTAAATCCACTGTCACCGAGAAGTAATTTTCAGTCATACAATTACTAAAAATTTTTTTTATCAAAATTGGCCTATAAATATGCAACACTTTCTTTGGTTTCGTTCTATTGAACAATTGCGCGTAGCCTATTAGTATGCATTTTTTTTAATTTGTTTTATTCTTGCGTGTAGATATGCTGAATAAACAATTCTGTGTATTGTTAATTTTGATTGCTTGTGAAAAAAATACATTCGGAAAAACATCTGCGAAAATTCACCTTTCTTTTGATCCGTATTTAGAAAAAAATTGGGTGTGTAATAGCACCGTAATCGCTTCGACAAAAAAAAAAACAAGTTGCCTATTAATAAAGGGTTTTTCAAATGGGACAATATTGGCAGCCTGTGGCGGCCATGTTGTTTTGGTGGAGTCTGTTTAATCTAGTTTTTATTATTCAGTCAGTGATGCCAAATCAACATTGCAAGTTACACGATTAAGCTGCACGTCGACATGATAAAACTGTGTACATGAGAACACGGGACAGTCAATTCCTCTCCGTTCAAAAGAAGTCGGCCTTTCGCAGACCTAAGCTTAGCGAATTTATTTTCGGCCTTGGACCTACACTCGTACAAGATTCAACTGACTCAGCAGCTCAAAGTTAATGACAATAGGCAACACCGTTTGTTCTCTGACTCCGCTTGGGAGCACTTAGAAGAGGACCGCAATCTTGGCCCAAAAATTATGTTCATCCACAATACGCATTTTTGGATGAATGGCTATTATTATTTACAAGCAAAATTGCCGTATATGGGACGACGATAACCGACCGATTTTCACCAGGACCAGCGTCCAGGTGGCAATGCAACCACAAAAAGTTACTCTTTTTTGCGGGCGCGGCGCGGCGGCCCGTCATTGGTCAGTACCTTTTTTCGAAAATGACTTTGGTGAGGCTATCACCAACAACGGAGAGCGCTACAAAGCGATACAAACCGATTTCTTTTGGCCCAAATTGGGCAATATAGAGGTAGATAAAACGTAGCACACAACTACATAACTACTTGTTGTTGTTTTTTCCTATTCTTAAAATTACGGTCGCAAAATTAGTAAAATTGTAGCATTGCGATCCATTTTAAGGGGAGAGTACGATAACCTAGGCGCCAAAAATTGATAACGGTTTTTTGTAGAGGGGTTAAATATAAGCTATGAAGCTAAATAAGTCTATCTGGCTTCGTTTAGGCGGGAGGGGAAATTAAAAAAAATAATGCTTAAAATGAAAAAAAAAAAAAAAAAAAAAAAAAAATTTTAAAAAACATTGGCAACACTTATACTAAAAGACTATATCATTTTTGAAAGCCTGGAATCTGTTCTTGAATATTATCTCTAAATCAAGTTATTTCTGTTAATAGTTTGTGAAAAAAACAATTTCAATCTTGAAATTTGAGGACAAAAATTGGGGTGAGTGCAATAATTTTGGCGATGAAAACTAATGATAGATTTATGTAGAGGGGTTAAATACAAGCATTTTTCGCTATGAGAGGGGGGTTCTATCTCGTTCCGTTTAGGAGGGAGGGGTAATTAAAAAAAAAATAAAACTTAAAATGCAAATAAAATATTAAAAATCAATGGCAACACTAACAACAAAGTACTATAGCATTTTTCATAGCTAGGAATATCTTCTAAATTGTCTATAGTGCAAATCAGCAAAATTTTCTCTATAATGTGAACTTTTAGGCCAGAGACTGTTACTGCAGAATCTTGTTGACATTGGGTAAACTAAGATAATTTAAAGAAAGTTTGCATATACTCAGCCTTGCACCCGTCCCAAAATCCAACAGTGACCCCAAACAGAGGTGTTGCAGGGGGGGCAGAATTCCCCCCCATACTCATTTCAATGTGCAAGGGTACCAATTTGTACTCTAAGCGTTGTGACACATAAAAGTAATTTTCCATTTTCTCAAAAATTAGAAGACATAAATCAATCTAGTTTTAGTGTTCGATTAAGAATTGATTTAGGCAGTAAAAACTACAAACAAATTAAATATCTATATTCTCAATATTGAAAAAATCAGCATACATGAAAGCATTTTTTTCAAAAACTGTTAATAAAAATAACTTGATTTTAAAAAAATTTGAAAGAACAGGCTCTTGGCTTTCAAAAATCCTAAAGTCCTTTATTGTAAGTGTTGCCATTGTTTTTTAATATTTTATTTTCATTTTTTGTTTCATTTTTATTTAAATTACTTCTCCCGCCTAAACGAAGCCCAGATAGACCCCGCCCTCCCATAGTAAAAAATGCTTATATTTAACCCCTCTACAAAAAACCGTTATCAATTTTTGGCGCCTAAGCTATCGTATACTCGTGCCCATTTTAAAAATATTCTTCAAAACAAAGCTGACCTTAAATTTTCGTATGCTGAACCTCTATTCACTGATGATTATATTGGATAGCGAAATCACCATAGCCGAACTACAGCTTTTTTCACAATGCAAAAATAAATTACGAATATTTCATGAACGCCACCCCAGCATTATTTGCCAACTAACATCTTTTTGCAATGAAGTATTTTCAAAAGAGGATGTTCCTGCGTCATTAAAGAAACCTGTGATATTCCCTATTCACAAAAAGCACACATTAATAACGTGGAAAATTATAGAGGCATAGATATCGTTTATGAACATCATCTCAAAAGTGTTTTGTGGTCAACTTGTTAACAAGATTGAGACATGTTTGGAAACCAATAATATACTGACCCAATTGGTCCAAGCAAGGAAAAAGACAGTTTACACATTTTCCGTTGACTTTAAGTCTGCTTTTAATCAGGTGAATCGAAATGCAGTTTTCTACTAACTCTCTCAACTATAGGCCAGTGTTGCCAGAATTTTAAAAATCAAATGAAGCTAAATAAAAAAAATGCTAAAAGAAAAAAGATATACATACTTTCATCAGTCTTTCAAACAAATTTCATACGAATTCTTCTAAGTACAGCAATAATTTAAAAGGTGTAGGTACCTAACCTAGCTAATCCGTTTTCAATTGTGAAAATTTAAAGGATTTCTTAAATCTTTCTATTTTATGGGGAAAAGATCGATGAATTTTTATTAAAATATAGCAAAAGAAGTTGTTACATACAAAAAATGGAGCGAATAAAATATATGATACTTCAGCGTAATGAACAAATTATTTCAAGTTAAGGAAAACACATCACTAGAGGGTTATATTAGTTAGGTAGGATAATAATTTTTATTGAAGAACTGCATGAGCATAAAACTTTAACACCTAGACCTAAACAATAATTACCTTTTAAAGGGTAAGGCGGAGTTCCAATGAATTTCCTAGAGCACAACAACTACTTGTTAGCAGTTGCTGGTCGGAACTATAGCTATAGCTATTTTGAGCAACAACACTAATTGATCATCCGACTTTTTCAAGTATGTAATCAGGTACATATTTAAAATACATCTCCATTTTTCCACTGGGTCCCTATCCCTACGGTTCTCTAATTCAATTATGAGAGACTATGAGAGATTTTTTTGAGATTAAATTCTCTCTATATCAGTACATATTAATAGTTCCCAGCAAACCACTGGGCGAACGAGTTTTCTTAGAAAAATACATGAAGTCGTGTTTTTTTCCAACCTACTTTAAATGAACAAGCAGTAACTTTTTTAAAGAAACGAGTCCGTTCCGATATTTCACGTATTCCTGTTTACCACCTGAACCATATCGTTCCCCGATTCGTATAAGCTTTCACTATAATGTTCGCCTTTTTTTCGGTTGGGGCTTAGCAATCGCCAGCGAGTCTTCCATCGACATTTTCAACGTCAACCATTTCACACAATACATGTATCGTCTTGAATTCCCAATCCCTACATGAACTCGCAACGAACGAAATGTTAATCGCCTTTGTTAGGTTACTACAAACTTAAAGTTTTTACCAACAAAAACGAATAGATACGATACAAATACAAGCGATCAATCCACTTTCCATACACTGCCATTGAATTCACATTTCGCATACCAATACCTCGGAAAATAGTAGAAACAATGAATACTTATTGCACTACACTGCATAGACCAACATTTCAATGAAAAGAAAACACAAAAATTAAAAATGGAACAAATTTAAGAAAATGCTAAAAAAGCATTTAGCATTTTTCTTTTTTTAAAAAATGCTTTCAAATCTGCAAAAATGAATGGCATCACTGCTACAGGCATGTCTAGTCTATGAAGTTCTCCCGTATAGTACATAAAGGAATTATATGCAGAATCAAAAGCAACTGTCTGTAAAAATGGATGCCTTTTAGAGCCGGTGCACACTTGCGTTTTTTTCCCGCGCGGGCCCGCAGCGGGAAATTACTTTTTAATTTACCTCTAAAAACTCCTAACTATGCCTTGTATTTGGAAATGTGTCTCCCTAAAATGTTTACTTACGCGCTAAAATTACAAGCTGACTACATTGCCAAGGTTTTATCTCATCACGTCACGATGACCGACTAACAAAACGAATGGCACTCTATAAGCTAAGAAACGAGGACTGGAAATGCATGTGAAGAAACTGTATCGCTGAATTCATTAAATTTGAGTCATGTTAAAGATCAACTCTACAAACTCATAACAATTTTGAGCGCCATGAACTTATAGAAAAAGCCCGATCATCACAAAGCAAAAGCAGACCTTGGCCTAAACGGATCACCATACAACGGTAGTTTTATCCAGTTTTGCACCTTAGTATGACAGCAACTACTCCCACTTCATGAATATATGTACCATTTTCGCTGCCTACAGAAATGCAATCTTTGGAAAGGAAACAATGACGCTACAAGAAACAATCACAGTGCTAAACGAAATCGACTGGAAAACACTCTATTCTTTTTTAAAAACCATTTATAAATATATAGGATTTTACTTATAACTTAATTTGTCTAAATTTCAATAAATTTCATTTAAAAATATCATTTTTTACGCCGAGTCCGAACGGCTGAATTGAGAAGCTTTTTCAAGACAGTTATGCTCTCGGATGCTCCCGGAAATTACTCCAATTTTTTTTTTTCGGAAAAAATGTTTTTGGATTGTTTCTGGCATTTTTTCCAAAGCTGAAATTTCGAAAAGATAGCCAGAAAATTCTGGCTTTTCTTCCTAGGAAAAAAGGCCAGACTTTTGTATAGAACATTTTCTGGCGTATTTTCAAAAAAAAAAAAAAATATGGCGTACCTACTTTCCGGAGCCCTCTCGGATGTTGTTCAGAAGTTCGCGAGAGGTGGCGCGTGGCGCAGTAGAAAAAAACCTGAAGATGTAATTTTTGTTTTTCCGGGGATCCAACCTGGGACCCCTCGCACAGTAGTCCTGTACACTTACCACTGCGCTACTGCGCCTACAGAGTTAAACGATAGAAAGTTTGAAAAAAAAAAAAATAAGTAAATAAATAAAAATAAAATAAATACTGTCACCTTCGTACACTATACCAAAGTCGATCATAAGTAACACACAGACACATTGAAGGTCATAGATTATCTATTATTTATGATCAAATAGTTTCTAAAATTCATTTTCATCTTAATACGGCTGCCGTTCGAACTTCAACCTTATAACCTACTCCTATTAATAGTATATTCATCAGTAAGTTCCTTCTTAATAAAATCCCGAATCCTAACCACTTTTCACATCGTTTTCGGTTAACCCAGTGTTAATTTGCATGTTTGTCAAACCAACATTCGACCAAAAAGCATTACTCCTTCGCAATTGTGACCTTTTTGCTATACCAATGGTAAACTATATTTACACCACTTAAACATACATACATATTTCATTTCCTACCCACATGTACATCCCAACAACATCTGTGCTTACTATGCGATTCAAATATCTCTTTGCCATTTGCTCACCTACGCAACCTGTTTAATTGGAGCCTATTTAGTACAACAACAACATGCATATAAACCCAAATCCCAATATTGCAAAAGAAATCTTTTCTTGATAATTTCCATCTGCTTTGAAGAGCACTTATACCAATATAATAGTCGTCATCGTCGACAATGGTATTGATGGTCGTGTGTGGGGACGCATTTTCGGCACCGCCTAACAGTGTGTTCTCATTAATTCGCAATCAAAATTTACTACACTCGTTGATATACTTAAGTCTGGTATATAAAATCATTTAAAGTCCTTATGGAAATGAACACGATAACTTTTCTGTATCCGTACACAAAATCTCATACACAGACAGAATCCCATACGAACGTGTATCGTTATCAAACCGTATTAATAAAATTTGATCACGTGGTCTGAGGACAGATTGAAGGACCTCTAGCCATCTTATGCCTCTCTATACGTACCTACCTATAGGAAAGTAAGTGTGAAGCCCTTAACAAAATATCTAAAACGGATATGATATTGGAAAATTACCGTCAGGAACCAATTATCCAAGACCGCAAGTTCTTTCTTCTTCTATTCGCAATGGCTGAGAGGACATCGTCGCCTGGTTTAAGGACCACGCGCACATTGATTTCTTCTCACATCAGCTAGTGGGATTTGGTTCGTGCCTTGGGAATAGTATTAGAGGATAATGCTGATGGTGGGTGGAATCATCATTGTCTTCGTCGTCGTCCTTCCACTGTTGAACTTTTTCTTCGTCTGACACAATTTGCATATTGCTTCCAGTGCCTTTCAACGAGGATGTGGACTTGGTTTTTTTCCTTTTTTTTTTAGTGTTATCTCTTAAAATCCTTCCATATGCACATGCCTCCATACATTTGCAGATAGTACGGTGTCTGGCGGCGGGAAATGACATGGTTGAAAGTAAAGTGTGTATGTATGGAACGTGAAAGCTGTACTTAACTTTTATTTTGTTTAATAGGGATGTCTCGAGACCGATTCCCTTTTTTTATGTAAATGGTGTATTTAATGGAATTGGAGGGATTCAGTAAGTGAATGGAACATGGAACTCTTAGCAGCCTCTAAGCAGATGAAGACGTTGCTAGGTAGCTGTTGGTGTATACATACGTATATGCTTCATGGACGTGGTCGAAAGGAAATCGTAGCCGCTTTTACTGTGCATGGGTTCGGGGTTAACGCGGAATAGTCTGACTATTTGTTATATGTGCTTGGGATGTATGTAAATCCCTAGTCAGACATTAACTTAAATTTATTCGATATTTTTGGTTTGCTCGGCGTAAGATTTGTATGTGGGTTTTAAGTCAGTTGTTATGCATGAAGCTGGTATGGGTGGTTGAACATTGTATAAGGGAGTAGATAAGGTGGTACGGATTTAAACGTTGGTTTAAAATAGAAACCAGTCGGTCAGCATTTGTTAGACTGGTCGTGAAGTAAAGAATTACAGCGCTCATATACAGTTGATCTCGATTGAATTTAAAATAGCTTGTGTAATGTATATTTTGGGCGGAATTAGTGAGAAAAATCAGTTCTATGTGAGTGAAGTCTGTATCTGAAAACGACGCCCCGCACCTTTGTAAAACTAATAGCAAACACTTTCTTAAAATTGGAGCTCAATCAGTTCGATAGGTTTCGAGATATAAGATTTAAATTTTTTTTTGTCTAATTTTGACCAAAAATCACAGAAACTCCTTTAGGCTAATGACAAATATATTCCAAAATTTGAGTTCAATCGGTTTGATGCTTTTCGAATTTTGCAATTATTTGAGGAGTATATTCTAATACAAAGTGGAATATTCTATTCTAAAGCTTTTTATTTGGGAAACCAAGACGACCATAACAAGGTCGAAACCGAAAGGATAACAATTCATCCAAATAGGTCTAGTCGTTGAAATTCAGTACTCCAACGAAGTAAGATATCTTGGTGTGATCCTCGATAAAAAAACTAAGCCGGAACTCCCACATAAACCGCCAAATTCAAAAGGCAACAATCTTTCTGGGCTTAGAGCATGTATATAGAACCTGGGGAATCTCTTCAAAGATCACATACTGGATCTACACGATCATGGTCAGTCCCATTATGACATACGCTTCAATAGTATGGGGGAAACAAAGTCACCCAAAAAACAACCATAAACAAACTAAATAAGGTACAACGACTTCCGGAGCCATGCGTACCTGTCCCACTGCAGCTATATAGAAGCGGTTACAGTGCGGTTACAGACCGCTTACCAAAGACACTATGCTTCAACAAAAGATTCTCCATGGAGATCACAGACGAGCATGGGTTAGCAATAACCCACCAAACTGTCAAAATGGCGTAAAGTGGTTTACGGATAGTTCTAAAATGGACTCGGGAGTGGGAGCTGGTATCCATGGACCAAATAAGAACGTCTCAATATCTATGGGAAAAAGCCCCAGTGTATTTCAAGCATTAAAGAACGCGCAAGCCTTATATACAATTCAGGTATTAAAGGCGCTGACATCCATATATATTCACGCACAGTCAATCAGCTCTAAAAGCCCTTAGCTCACACATTATTCACTTCAAATCAGTACTGCTTCAAAACCAGATTATGGTGGGTGCCCGGCCATAAGGGGATTAAATGAAACGAAAAATCTACCAGAAGAGGCTCGGAAACCCCTTTCATTACACTTGAACCTTCATTCTTCAGGGAAATAATAAGTACCGAAGAACTAAGGAAATCCTCTGCTGAATGCATTATCAGCTACATTAGGAAGATAGAAGCGCTACTTATATAAACATAAATCTGACTACAAGCAAAATAGATCGCTTAGGTCGTCGTGCATCTTAATGCTTCGGCAAGTCAGACGTTTAAAAAAAAATACAGATTGTTGTAAAATAACACTCTTTCCAAACCATGCGTTGCGGACCACTATAATGAAGGGTAATATGCGCTACTCGTTCACATGGACTAGTCCACCTGATCCACATTAGCCGCAAAAATAAAAAAAAAACATAATTTTAACAAAATTCTTGCACAAAGTTCGTGGCTCCAAATGTGGCAAGAAATACATTGGATCCCTATTTTGTATAGCTGTCCACCATCTTACCAATAAAATATATTTTTTACGTTTTTGAGTTACATTTTTACACTTAAGTATCGAGAAACCCCTAAATTTAACTCAAAGGTCAATTTCTGTTTTATAGTGCCAAACTTGATTGTAAAACTTGAGTTCCCTATATTGGACACTTAAGAGATACCTTCTCGTATCTTGGACAGCAAAAATTTCACGATTTTAAACAAAATATTTTTCGGTCATTGAACTCATATTTGAATAGTTTTCTACTACCTATCAAGTTTCTCACGTATTGTAAAACTACAGTATCTCTAGCTATACATCATCAGTAGGTATAATGCTCAACAATTTCAAATGCCATGTCTCTTCCATGTATCTTTTGCCAATATGCATGAATTACACTCGCCTCGTATAAACTGTTTTAAAGTTAATTAGATGTACTCGTAAATATGAATAAATTACCCGATTACCATGAAAATAATTTACCTCCGCTACAACGAGAACGTAAATATTTTAATAAACGCCATCAAATTTCATTGTTAGTCGCTTTTTGCGCTATCATCCTTCGAGCAAACTGACCCCCTAAGGATATTAAATTGCATATCAAAACAGTGTGGGTTTAGAGTTTAAACAATGGTAGTATAATTGCTCGTATAAGCATTAAGTTAAGTGAACTTTGCAATTTTGATAAGCAATTACCATCGTAGCCGGAGATATTTTCCGTAGTCGAATCACTTCATTGAACGAAAATACGAGCTAGGTATAGGTATACTACTCTGTACGAGATAAAGTGGCATTAGATAAAGGATGCACATTTACACTGTATTGTATACATATACAATAGATACCTACATATCCATATCCAGTCAGATGAAATAGATAGACAAAAATATACACACAATGGCAAGAAAAAGGAAGTGGAAAATCACTCAACACCCAGAGTGTACTTTACCCGCTTTTGGCCAAACCATTCTCCGGCACCGGAACATAAATATCACCCTAATGTCACTTAAGTACCTTCATTACTTCACATTTAGCGCAATTACATTTTAAATCGGAATTTACGACCATAAAACAAGAGAAAAATGACACAGCCACCCATCGCTGAGACTTTTTACGGAAATGGAACAGCGTATGAGGGAGAAAGGATGCGATGCGAATAAAGGATGCGATTCAAACCACAAGACAAATTGGAAAGTTATGCGTATGGGTGCGGGTTGGTTGTTGGTGTTGCTGCCTTTTCTCTGAAATTGTTTTCGTTTTCACTTTAGGGGCTCGAGTGAAATAAGATATTTGTAATGCTATCTATTATGGCGTAGCGCATGTAACTGAATAAGCACTACACAGGGAGTAAGGTCTCCTGCCAACCTGAAGAGGAAATCACTGAGCCCTAGCAATTAGTCGGGTGTGGTCATAAATTTCTCACACTGCACTAAACATGTTCTCTTATTATGTTGCTGCGGTAGCTTTGTTCCGAATTGAAACTAAAGAAGTTTTGTAGTATTGTATTTTGTTTCTAGCTATGATGAATCTGGTCGGCCTAGGTGTGAGTTGTGTGAACGTAATTTTATTTTTATTTACAGTTCATTGGAAAATACAATATTATACTTTTTATATGCGAGTAATAGTAACTGGGGCGTATACGCAACATTTTTTTTTTTTTTTTGTTTCGCCCAAGCCTTTTAAAACGGATATTTCTTGTGAAAAATTGTCGAACATAGCCAAATAATTAACAGTATTTTCATTTTATGCATGTTATATATACATACATTTTTCTTATTTCAAATTTGAGTAGTCGGGTCAAGAAATGTAGGACAGACCAAGACCGCCATAAGGATGAAAACGCTTGCACATGTATACCTTCATAATATTGAAAATGTTTGTTGAATAGAATTATAATGCTGCTGAAACCCACAGCTCCTATTCACAAAAAGGATATTATGTATATTATAAATACAAATATTTATGTAGTGTTGACGTGGTATTGTAATTGACATGTATAGTTCTCGGGAGCAAATGCGATCACTATTTACCATTTAAAAAAAAAAACTGACTCTTTCAAAATATAGACAAACACTACAACAATTAATCATCTCTGAACTCTTAAGTAGCCTTTATGACACCAATGAACTTGACCGTAAAATCATGGATATAATATTGGCGTTCAAACAAAGTTATATTTTCTTCCAGTCTTCTCTTATTACCAAGAGGAAGGAAGGAGCCTGTGGTGCAGGGCGCAACGGCGCAGTGGCTCTGTGGTTAGTGTGATGGACTACAGTGCGAGGGGTCCCAGGTTCCATCCCCGGAAAACTTAAATTATGTACATCTTACATATCTTAAGTCTGTCAAAACATTCGAAAAAAGCTTTTCAATTCAAACGTTCGGACTCGTCATTAAATTGTAGGTCACTTCCATACATCCCAAAAATAAAAATTTTATACGTTTTTTTTTTACTTCAGATTTGAGACAGCTAAAATGTAGTTACGGGAAACTTTTCAACTGAGATCCTTGAGATGATTTCTTTAAAATATATAAGTTGCAGTTGGGGAAAGCATCAGCCGATATCTGCACAATCTAGTGGCGATATGGAAAAATCTACATAAGAATTAAGGCTAAGAAATTTCGTCTCAACATAGCTGGTGTCTTATCATGCTGTTTAAAAAAAAAACAATAAATACTTGACGGCTTCCTATGCAGAATAGCGTAACCCTTCTGTCAATCACAACTTCTTTATACCACCATAAGTTCTGGCCAGACCTATATACATTGTGTATACTTTAACATATTTGTAACCCTCGGATTTTCATTCGCTATTCCATCTACGATATTTCAAAATAAAATAGATTAGAGGAAAAAACCGCTAACTAGCTAGATCAAATAAAATCATAAAATAGATGTGCTTTTTCTAACCTTTTTCTGACCTTGCAGTATGTACCTATTTAAATCTAAAAACTCTTTTCCCTATCTAAGGGTATACTATACTGTATACACTATACAGAAAGTAATATTATTAAAAGTGAGAAAAGTTTGCCAAGACTTCATAGTTGACAGAACGTGGACACCCATTTCCCTAATTGCCAAACGTTACTATCCACTTGTATCTAAACAGGTCAAATGTGCAAATAACCAACCCTTCAAGGTCTGAGTACTATAAGCAAGCCTCACGGCATGGTTTTATCTGTTGTAGCGGGATAAACTAACGTTGGACATGATCACTGCTCGACCGTCGGAAATACTTTTCAATAATTTCAAAACGGTCGGAAACTGATACATCATAAAACTGGAAACTAGATATACTGAATATTGGTACTTTTAGAATTAAGCAAAAAAAGAAAGATAAAAATGTCTATTGGAAATGTATCACGTCAGAAATGTATGTATGTATGTATGTATTAGAGACATTAGCACAGGCCTCGGACCTCATGGAAGCTAAGCTCTGGGCCTCCGGGTATCGTAGAATAGCGCCAATACAAATGGACAAACTAAACCCGTAAATAAGCTGATTGAATAATTACAGAGACGTAAATATTCAAGATTCTTACATATTACCGTTTGAACTGAGTTTTGGAACTTTCTCCTGAGGGATCTTATCAAAGTAACGCTGGACCTTCGTCGATGTTATTATACCTGGTGGCACCCAGGTATAACCCAATTGTCGTGGATCTGATTCCCATTGTGTTGGCGAAATACTCTTGAAGCCGAGGCGTTCGCGAACCGATGTGACGATGTTACACATTTTCAGTTAAGTTTCTAAACTTAAAATAAACATGTCTAACTAAATTACCTTTTCAGTAGCTTCGTACAGATATTTGATAAAAATGCACTCTTCTTGAATCTGTAATTTTATAATGATTACATCTTGATCGTTCACCAACAGTTCGAACTTTGCAGTGTTCTGCCAACTTGGCTCTTCTCTAATTCCTCCAATTTTGTGACTATCTTCAGTATACTAAAGGGGCTGGCAAATATTATTAACTATTTAGTATTTATTAAATTGATTTGAATTGATGATTTTCTTTTTGTTTAATTTTTTTCTTCGGAAATGTATCACGTCAGAAATAGTGATATAAACCATTTAATAAATACGGACTTTCAAAGTAGGGGAACAAACTGCTTCAAGATATGCGAAAAACACTTTTCCTAGATTCGTTTGCCTAATTTTACCGTACCTAAAACCTTTTCAGAAATAATCTCTTGGAAAACCATTTAAAAAAATACAAAATTACGAAAGAAATATTAAAAATATAATGAAAACAAAACTTTAAAATATTCGAATCACATCTGCAAGAAACTTCCATAAGGGAAAATGAATTTAAAATTTGTCTATAAGCTGTTATGAGCTCATATACATATACAAACAACTCATTTAGCGTCCACTTTTAGTTAAAAAAAAATAACACCCACCCACAATGCATCATTATTATTCAAAAGGACAGAAAACAATTTAATTGGTTCAGGCATTAATTTTGCTGCTCATAACGGAAGTACGTACCTACATATATGCGGGTTTTCAACAAAAAAAGTACCAGAACAACCCCACAACCTGTTCGTTAATTTTTTTTTGTTCCATTCTTATCCTCATAAAATGTCCTCAGTTTCCTCAATTTTTCACTGTTCGTAGCACGTCCTTCACGCATTAGTAATATTAATCTTATCCCATTCCAGTGCATGTCTACGGCAACCGATGCTATACAACGCTAACGAACGATCCACAACATCGCGGGGCAGAATTGCAACATCGCAATTAAAAATAAATTAATCACAATTTTTATCATCGATTAAAGGGATACAGAGCTGTGTCACGAATATACCCATTAAGCGGACGAAAGGCTCGCCTTCAATATCATTGCACTTGTAAACCATTTTATGGAGCCGCTTGATGCCAACAAAAGAGTTTCATTATCACCGTACGAACGCCCTGGAATCTCATTTGCGAGACGTTATGAAAAATTTCAACGGCGACAGGATGAAAAAAAAGGAGCCAGAGAAAACTGAAACTGCCAAGCAGGATTTACAAAAAAAAGACCAAACACGTGTTGTTCCATTAATCCAATAAATTTTCACGCTTTTTCCGGAACCATGATATATAGCATTTTGGCATAAATATTGAGATATGTACATCTGTTGCTGTGCACGCAGTAAATCATTCAAAGTATGTGTATACCCACACATATACGCAGACATATTAATATATGTCCATATGTATAAATTCATGGTACCTACTGGAGGGATACTGATTACTGACTTATTGCTGTACCAGTAGCTGTTTGGCTCGTGAATTGGAAATCACATTTTTTAATTGAAGGGCCATTTAAATGTAGAGCTTACATTTCATTTGCAAAGCGGTAGGTACATAGAAAAGGGATTTATTTTACCGAATTAAATTTAAATTTGTACAGGAGACAATTAGAGACGCTCGCTTGGACCCGTTTTACACGCACTGATTTTTGCCTTACGACACTCTTTTGGGCACTTACGGTGCCTAGTGACTTGGTTGTCAAATTGTCTTTTTTCCTTTTTTTCTCCTTCGTCGTTCGCGATGGTAGCTGCATTTTCGAAGCGCAGACCGCACACAGTTCGAAAATAGAGCAAATGCAGACGTCTATCGCGACCGAGTACGGTTTGAGAATAAAGCAACGCTAAAAAAAACGAAAAAGATCGAAAGAGAACACAAGATTTGGATGGGAATTCGGGGCCCATCGGTGTTCGGCTATCCCCTGCACTTTTCATCCCCTTTACCGATACATTCTCGAGTCGTAAGACAAAAATCGGTGCGTGTAAAACTGGTCTTTACGATACGACACAAAACGAACAGAAATTAAAACCTCAGACGTACTCGAATGTTCATTTCTGCGGTCTTCTGATCGGAACTTGTATGCATGAGAAAGTCACTTTACCCTCTGTTTAGAAGTTTCGGACATTTCCAGTAGCATCGAAAAGGTTCGGCCGCTCATGGGCAGCTCTCGCAGTAGCTCTATTTTTAGCAGTCTTATTTTTTGGCTGGCACTCATCCGTATCTATTTTAATCTGGAGACTGCTTCCAAATTTTCTTTTTCTCTATCATCGTAGATGTCACCTATAAATATCTGCATACAGTATCTAAGTATCTATTTTGATTGTACCAGTTAGTGGTGCGAGTATCTAGAAGTTGCCCGCTCAGAATGTTAGGAAATCCAAGAATCTGGAGACTGAAGTTTGGCGTTACTCATAATCGCAACGTGATCAGTTTAGCTTTTCGACCTGGAGACCACAAAGAAATCTTAAAAATTATGATGATTCGCAACGTTACTAAGTCCAATAATTCATTTCCGGAAATATTAGGCGCGTTATTTTTTCAATCCTATATGGGCCAATTTTCCATACAAAAACGCAATCCTATATAGGCCTTAAGCCCAGATAAAAACTGTGCTACCAATATACGATTGCTTTAAATGTTGTCGAAAGTGCTATGGATTTTGTTATAATTGGTATTAATTTGACAACCAAAATTAATAGGGGAGACTGGGGTACCTTTGAATGTGAGGAACATTTGAACATTGCTAATAAGACAACATTTAAAAAATATTTTAAAGTATGTACATATGTATAAACCAAATTTAAACTTCCTTCTTTAGTCATCTACGACTTTCGGATATCGTTTCAGTCGTCGCCGTCAGTGAGGAGGTTTTTATGCTTAAATCGCATATTTTAATTTTTCTATTTGTAAAGGATCATTCACATGGAAGCTAACGAATGAATTGATGAAATGCGAACAAACCACTTTTTATCAACATTTATAAACAGCCATGTTTGTAGTTATGTACTATTGTATTATTTGAGTGTAAACTACACAAACATGGCTTACACTAATCCCCTTGCAGGGTAAACCTTAGAAATAGATTGGTTTATTTTTATTATTTTGCTTTTTAGTGCAGTACACTTATAAAAGCGTTTCATTAGTTTTTTTCATAATGAAATAAGATCCCAATTTTCATTAGGAAATAAGACCCCAAAAAAGGAAATAACACCCCAAATTTTATTAAAAATCGTTCTTGTTGTTTCTTCTATAATTTTTTGAGGCCTTATTTCATTTTATTTTTGGGGCCTTATTTCGTAGAGCCAGTTTGTCGCTCTCATGTGAATGGTGCTTAAGAGTGTAAACATTCTATGGTGAGTTTTTCTTTTTGTTTAAAATATATCTTTATGGCACAATTCATTTGAAACCATATAAAGGTACGTTTTTTGACATATATGAAAAATATAATTATATAAGCACATTTTTCTGTCGGGGTACGTTTTGACAAGTCTGTAAGTAGCAATGAAAAAGAAGCTAAGCTACCACCACCAATCAATGCTCCGGGAACATCGAGAATACCGAAATTCCTGAACAGCTCATTTTTGCTTTTATAAAGTTTCTTCAGACATTTGTAAAATATTTTTAATTTGTGAATTTCAGTTTGCTTCTGCTAAGTAGTTTTTGTTTTTTTTTTTTAATTGAAAAAATAAAGTTAATTTATTTTATTTGTTGCACTTATTTTACTTAAAGACAAATACAATTTTATGAGATGCGTGGAAAATGACCGGGTAAATAATGCAGCCGCCGCTGCCCGAGAGGTTGTAAGTCGAAATGTCAATTTCGGCGATCGGTCGAATAGATGGCGAATGGGGAGGGCAAAGAGGAAACCGAAAGTGCAACAAGAAGCACGTTGATGCTGTAATTTGGCTAGTCAGCTGGTTGTGGATTCAATCACAATAATAGTAAATAATTATGATAAACAAGAAAGGTAAATTATAAATAAATGTATTTGAAATAAGGGCGCCACGCAGTCTTTGGAAAAGGAAGATTGCGAAACTTTGCGGTTTTAGGACAACGGATAACTTCCGATTACCATACGGTTCACGGGACAACGGTCACAAAAGACACAACGGGTCGCGAAATTACAGAGTAGCCGTTAATTGCTACTATAAAAGAACGGAACGAAATCTCACTCGACTATTTTTCACAAAGCAACAATTCAAACGATAACGAACTATCTACCACACTGAAAACACCCTACTTATCATATGAGGTATGATTCACAGTCACTTGTTGATTGAAAAATCATTAGTCTCGGTGAAAATCGAGTAAACAGTGCGTCTAGATCAGATGTGGTGGTCGTCTACTGATGAGCCCACCCACCACATCGGGGCGAAACGCATTACTGGAGTCGAGGCCACCTCAAATTTAAAAATTTGTGATGACATTCGTACACTCCAACAATTTATTCATATCATAAATATGTTTATGATTTGAAAATAGTTTGATTGAATGGACCCTACTTAGGTATCTGTTTTTTTCTATCCTTCCTCTCCTAGGAAATATTATGTCCTCTGACCTGGCGGATGGGGGTGACCAAAAGCTCCCCGCTACAACCACTGGATAATGATGCCCACACTGCACGAAAAACTCTTCTTTCGTCCTGTGGATTTTTCTCTTCTTAACTTCCTTTTTTTTCTTCGACACAACTTGTCTTAACTAAGTATTAGCTCTTTTGTTCAACTCTCTCGATACGTCCTGTCTCTCAGGCTCTCAGGTTACCCAAAAGTGACGTTCGCCGCGCTGATAGATCTTCCACACACCAACACACACACACACACACACACACGCAGCCTTTCATTCATGGGGCGAATTCAGCCATCTTTTTTTTCGTTCAAGGCCGAAATCGTAGAATTTATTCCTTAGAATTTTTGTGTTTTAATACACTTATTTTTGGTTTTCGTTGTTCGATTTTTCGATATGGGTTTTTTTTATGTTTATTTATTAAAATATGTCGTCCTTGTCGCCCTGTCATTTCTGGCGGGAGGAGTCTTTATGGTATTGTTGTTGAATTCGCCCCAGCTGCCGTCGTCGTAGTTGTCAAAGCAAAGGGAATCACGTCCAGAGCTTCGACAACTTCTCCTTCGGTGATACATTCATTCCAGCAGTATTCACAATAGCGATCTTGCGCTGTTCGATAAGATATCTTACTGGTTGCTTAGGTTCGCTTTTTGCCAACCCCGACCAGACTTAAATAGGATTATTTTTCAAGGAAACAACAACTAGGAGTGGAAGGATAAATAACTCGCGACCCCCATACTAATGTCGAGTGAGCTTTCGCGCAGAAAGGGTAGTAATTAGTAAGCTAAAAGAACCCAGGTAGTTGGAAGTTATCGTTTACAATATTATTTTCTTTTAGCGATGGCTTGTTTTGCCATATTTATTTAGGATGGGCACGGGGCCTTTCGATAACTGTTTATTTTGATTCGACAAGGACAGACGTCCTTTTTGGGCTTAAACGCCTCAGTGAAAGGGTGGAATTCTTTCGCCGATAATTTGATGTCGGTGGGGATCACCTGTCCCTTGTTTTTTATCCATATATTGGGGACCGTCCGTCCGCCCATTGAGAGATTCCCGACCGTCCGTCTGGGCTCTAAGAAAAACTACTTTTGTCATCCTCCAGGAGCGAAAGGGAAGCGCCCGGAAACAACGGGAGAAAATGGTTCAAAAGGCCAAAAACTGGAAATGGGTCAGGAACAGGAGGGATGGAAGGACCAAAGGTTTTGTGCGAAAATTTTTCGCAACATATTAACAAATTACAAAGCTTGTAGTAGCTTATTAGCTGCTAAAAGCAATTACAAATACTGCTGTTCAAATGTGCCCAAGCCAAGCCAAGGCGCCCCAGTAAGGAGTGGTGCACTGCCACTGATTCTCCTCTGGAACTTGAATCATCCGGAATCATCCGATAGAAGTGCAAGCACATCCATTACGTCTTGCAAATCGCTCTTACGGCTGGAACTTACTGTTGCCGCAGATTGGTGCAGAGCTTGCCAATAAATCATCTGAAACTACATGTATATCTTCTCATTTGCGAACTATTTTAATATGCCTATAGCTAACTTGTTCTCGTCATTTATTATTTTACAAACTAATTGAATGCCTGCAAATTTTTTTCGGTGAAGACAGAAATAAAACAGCTGAAAAGTCAAAATGTCAACTAGCATAGTGCTGCCGAGTCACAGTAAAGCGTTTTTTTTTTTTTTTGTGTTTTCTCTAAGCCTATAGGATTGCAAAAGGAAACCCGCCTATTGTCTGCGCTTTCCTACTCTAAATCCAAATATGACTTAGACACCAACTGTGGCAATTAAGTCGCTAAGAACAAGCGTCAGTGTCAATACGGTGGAGTTGCGAAGTTCATACCGCATACGTCGTCGCTTACTTTAGCTACAATACCGTCTCTCCTGCGGGATTTCTTTTTTGGGATCAGTCTTTCATTACAGCATAATTAATGGCGACATACTATTAAACTTCAGCCTGTTTTTTTTTTTTTTTTTTTTTTTCTCTCGGGAAAGGCGAACCTATAACGCTTCAACAGCGCCCGAGATGCTTGCAGATGTGTTAGTTCTACACTTCAATTGCTGCAAATTGTATACTTCTGGAAATATATCCCCAGGAAGTGAGTTCCAAAGTTTGCTTGTCCTGTTGTCAAGTGTACTGTATGGTCGTGAGCATTAGCAGCCTGTCTTGTGGGGCGCGCAAAAGTTGCATTTCGAGGGATAATGTCTTTGAGTTCCTCGGAACATCTACCATGGAAGTACCTATAGAACAAGCATGGTCAGCGACTTGTCTTCTGTGCACCAACGGTTGAAGATTCGATGTGAGTGTAGGGTCTCCAATAAGTCGAACTGCTCGTCTCTGTATGCTGTCAAGTAGGTTAAGTGAATGTTTTGGGGCCGAGCTCCATATATGGGAACAATATTCCAGGCCTGGTCTAACCTGTGTTTTGTAGAGAAGCAGAAGTTGCTTGGGGCTAAAGTACCTCTTTGCTCTAAATAGGTAGCTCAACTTAGCGGACGCCGATCTTGCGATATAGGAAATGTGGTCCTGCCATGTGATTCCTGAATTGACTGTGACTCGTAGAAGGTGCATTGAGTCCTTGGGATGGATTGGATGGTCATCCATTTGGATCTGAGAAACTGTTGATGCATTTTTCCTAGAAAATGTTGTGAGCTGTGTCTTGTCTACATTAAATACAACCAAGTTGTCTTTTCCCCACTTCAAGATTTTGTCCAGATCATCATTTAGAGAACTAATTTGTTCACATCTCTCACTGTGTGATGTAGCCCCATTCACAGGCCCACTATTTGAGATGGAGGGTATAAGAGTGCTGTCATCAGCAAAGCTGTAGATATTATTATTTGTCGATCCAAGCAAATCGTTGATGTGGAGAAGAAATAGAGTTGGAGGAAGAATAGATCCTTGGGGCACTCCTGCATTTATAGCAAACGAATTAGATGATACACCATCTACAACAACTTGGATCGATCTTCCCAGAAGAACATTTTGCATCCATCCGCGGGTTTGTTGTGGTAATCCATAAGACGCTAACTTGCCTAATAGGGCTCTGTGCCAGACTCGGTAAAATGCCTTTGATATGTCCAAGGCTACAGCTCTTGATTCGCCGTGTTGTTCAATTGCTAGCGTCCATAAGTGCGTTACGTAGCTTAGCAGGTTTCCAGTGGAACGACGACTCCGAAAACTGTATTGCCTGCCGCTTATTAACCGGTGGCCTTCTAGATATTTGATTATTTCGACATTTATTGCCTTTTCCATTACTTTTGAGAGCATTGAAAGTAATGCTATTGGACGATAGTTTTGTGGCAGACATTTCCTCCATTTCTTTGGAATAGGCTGAATGCGAGCGGTCTTCCAGCAAGAAGGAAACGTCTTCTGTTAGTACGACATGCTGAACAGCTTACAAAGTACAGGTGCAAGTTCTGGTGCACAGCTCTTGAGTACTATAGCCGAGATTCCGTCGGGTCCCGTTGCCTTATTGCAATCTAGTTCTTTAAGGATGCGTTGAATTATTCGAGGCCGAATTTTCACTTCTGCCATCGATGATTGCACCCTCGGGATATTTGGTGGCTCTAGTTGTGCAGAATCTAAGGTGGAATTCTCTGAAAACATACTAGCGAAAAGATCTGCCTTTTCTTTATGTGTTGTTGCTAGCGTGCCGTCTTCTTTTACTATTGGTGGAAAAGAAGAGCAACTAAAGTTATTACTGATTGCCTTTGCCATGGATCAGAATGCGCGTAAACCGCTAGGATATCCAATCACTTTGGTAGTGACTTTTTCGCTGTAAGTTGTCTTCGCCGACTCAATAATTTGGTTGCATCTATTTCGAAGAATTATAAATTCAGATCTTTTTTGCTCCGAAGGGTTTGACCGCCATTCACGGAAAGCCTTGTTTTTCGCTGTGGTAACTCGCTTGCATTCATTGTTAAACCAGGGTTTATTTGAAGCTAATTTTTTGATGCAATGTGGAATATAAAGTTCCATACCGAGTAAAATCATTTCGGTTACGGCTTCTGCGCACATATTGACATCGGTATCACTAAAACACATACCAGCCCATGGCAACGAAGCTCGTCCCAGTTAGTTGGTTGTGTGATTTTTTTTTATTTTTGGGACCAATGGAAGGGACCTTTAATTTTATGCCGGGGCTGAATTGATAAATTTTTAGTTATTCGAGATTTATACTCTCGGATGTTTGTCAGACGTTCGCGAGAGGTGGCGCATTGGAAAAACCTCATGATGTAATTTATGTTTTTCCGGGGATCGAACCTGGGACCCCTCGCACAGTAATCCACCACACTAACCACTGAACCACTTCGTATCTATAACCAAATCACACTTGAATCCAAGTGGGGTATAATGTTTTCATCTAACTGCAGATTAACACATATTTAAATTTACGTCGGCCATCAGTGCTGCTGCAATCCCACTCCGTTACTTCGAATAGTCATAAAAGATTTGCATTATGCCGCTTCCAAAGTTCATATTCATTTCATTAAAATTAGTTTGCCTATCCTATTCATTGCTACCACCTGTAAATTCTCTCCCATCACATTCCTTACGAATCATCCAGCATATGTGCGGCTAGGGCGTAAAACATCTTACCTCAAAAATTCGAATTTATCGCCCCAGCAAATACTTCAAAAGAGATTTTCGATTTTGAATCGATGAAATTCTTCAAATATTTTCTCAGGTGCTGGGAGCAATGCACAGATACCACGGCCACAGGATGGATTTCCCAAAGAATTACCAACCAACTTTAACATTTCCAAAGAAGAACACAATTAAATTGTTTTGACCTTCTTTCATCGAACCAGGAACCACAAGTAACAATACTGAAACGGTATAAAATATTAAACGAAAAAGGTCATATCACCTTTACAACTATTAGGGGCAACAAAGCCGCTACAAACTCCTTTCGTGACTTGTCAGTTTGCTATATAATACCGACGACGCTGCCTTAAAATTTTATCAAACTTTGTATAAAAAATATTCGTTGAAGAAAAATTTCACACCGTGTCACGTCGTCCCCCTTCATACGAAAAAACAATGAAGCCCGCGAAACAATTTCTCCCCACAAATATTCTCTTTCACCTACTCACCATAGTGTATATTTATCCCCTTGGCAGCGGCACAACTTCGTGTAACAATGCACCTGAATAAAAGAAAACAAGCAACCGCCGAACAAATCCTTGGCAGAGCAGCTAACAATAGTATACACCACCACCTCCGAGTTCCCTGCGATTAATATAGCACACAATGAGCGCTGCTGGTTTTTAGATGCAATACCCTACCCACTCCCTTTCGTTTGGTATACACAAAAGAATCAACCAGCAAAAACGGTTCCTTTTGAAAGTTCTAACATGCTAAGATACACAAGCATTTTGTACGGCCACGCCAAGCGAAACATTAAAAGGAAGCGATTTCGACCTTAAATCCTACCCACCAAAGAGGGATTCGAGGATTTTTCCCTTACAAAATTATTATAATGTATTACTTTATGCCGATGGCTGACACCTTCCCACCCCTGTCTTCTAAATCCGACCACATCCACCATAGCCGACATCATTCAACATTCTGTGTCGGTGTATCGGCGGCGCTCGGGCGGTACAATGATCTCTCGCGAACGCTATTTCCACATGCAGATACTCGCTTTCCCGCAGCAAAAACACGATACTTTACCATCACCATGTTACTCACATGTTGAGGTATATAAATTAAAATACCGTACAGAAGAATAGAAATTTGAGCTGAAGAAAAAAAAATCAAAAGAGAAATCCTGCAAAAAACATTATAATATGTAATGTACATCAAAATTGCTCGAACGAAACACGCGGACGAGGTGAAGGCAACATAGCCGTGCCATCGTTTTTAAGTTTACAATTTTCTAGACTCACATAAATCAGATTCCACCAAAGTAATTTTTACCTACAAGTGGATGTACTATATGTGAAGGGAGGATAAATCAAAATCACGCGAAATTCGTGCCGACAGAATAGTTTTAAATATTTAATCAATAGATACATTTTTAGCGGAACACTGTACTCGTAGAACGAAGCCGAGCTATTTGGCCACAATTGGCAGCGGGTAGTGTGCCAGCGGTTTGGCATAAATACAGTTGGTGCATACAATCACCGGTTACATGTGGTGTAAAACGACCTATTTCACGTTGGTGGTAATAAAACAATAAATATCCTTTGAATGTGGGTCATTTGATGTTAAATAGAGGGTTCCACAATAATTCCAGGGTATTTGTTACTTTGGTGTAAATGGCTTTAACGTTTCACTGTTGGAGGCTAAATTGGCCTTTGAATGTCAAATGGGCTGACACGGAGCTATAACAATACTGAGGGATTCTATTCTCGTGGTGGTTAAAAGTTGTGTGTTGCTTTTATGATGGAATGCGAATGGGTGATAATGGCGGTGAAATAATTGGCGATTTATTTGTGCTATACCTACAACGCCACACGCACTGCGTTCAGCGTAAGGTAAGGATATTTTCAAATATTTTTTATCTAGGTGATGTTAACTTGGATATGAATTGCTTGAAGCATATCGTCTTTGCAAGTTTATTATCTATAAAGCTACGCGAAATATATCCTGAATCGCAGCTGGATTATTTATTGCTAAAAATTAGACTTAAGTAGTCGCTGCGATTCTTGTGACTTAGCCGAGGTAAATTGAAATTAAATTATAATACTTCTGTGTCTGTCTGATATACTGCAGCCTTCCAATATCTTCCATCCCAGCCCCACAGGTAGAGGTACTTTATGTCCAGCCTAAGTGCTCTGGCATCACCCATAGCTCTGAAACGGATTTTCGGATTCTATTCTTTTTTTTTTTTGTCTATCAAAGATGATGGGACTGTTATTTAAAAGAGTGTATTTTCGGAGCTTAATATGGTCGAGAAAATATAATAGACCTGACTTATACTTTTGGACCAAAAATCGCGGGTATCTCAGGCCAAAAAAAGCTGTCGAAAAAATTTACTTTCGAAGGAGTCCGATATAAGCTTTCTTTTCATAGCAGAACCAGCAGGCTAAGGGGTTATGAAGATATTTTTTTCAAGGCTCAAGTTCGGATCATCTAATGGTGTGGTATCCAATACTGCCGAACCGACCATAAAGAGATAATGAATAATGTCCGAATTTCTACACCACCACAGCACCAAGGAGTTTCTACTTGATTATACAGGTGGTGTAAAAGTCATCACTCATCAGCATCACCCTATTGGAAGATGGTTAACAAGACAAGAATTGTTATACTCCTAAGGAACGCGTAAATTTGATTTTTTATTTGCTGAATAGGCTCAGTACACACATGCGATTTCAATCGCGCGACTGCTTAGTCGCAAAAAATGAAGCACACACATTTCAATGTGAATGCGCGCACATAAATTGTGCCTAAATTTTTGGCGGTGTTGGCACAGCAGATTGAGTATTCCTGTGCCAGTAACCCACTTCGAGGTTGTGGAAGCTATGAATGGCCCATAATTGATTTTTCAGCAATTTGAATAGGAGTGAAACATTCTTATTGACATTAGAGCTAAATATTTCACACATAATCCAGAAAGGCATCTATCACCCTAATTATTAACAGCACCCAATGAATTCTAGCAAGTAGTAAGCAGGAGTCACCTATATCCGTAATCGTCACCTGATCAACTGTATATAATACGCACTACGTCAACCTTTTTCTTTCCATAGGTTGGAACCAACAAGCAACTTAGGGACGCAGTAAGGGGTGCAGCAAATTAATCGCCTCCACAGTTAGCGCGGCCTTTGGCTAACTACTTTCCACCAATGAAAATGAACTTGTATGCTATTAAATCAGATCGTCAAGCATTTTAGATTTCTACAGCTACATGTATTTTTATTACAGCTATTTGTCCAATAAACTAATACCTACTGCTGTTGGACTTAGTAAGCTAAAGATCGTAACGTACCTACAAATTTATTAATGTACTTATTCCTATTTATATGTATATCTTATCTAACAATCAGATACTCTTCCCAATGAATCCCTTGAAGTCATCAGTTTACAAATTAACAATTATACTAAATTTGGCCGTATTAATAGCCCACCCCTAACCCAGTTTCCGAATTCGCCTCAGACTGTACCCTTTTCCAATTTTCGATACGTCAAACGACTCGATTCTATATTCCTAATTTTCATGGTTTCCTAATTATATTGACCAAATTATATTCCTCAGACACAAAGACCACAAGAAGAAAAGAACTAAGGAAATTGCAAAAAAAAAAAGATCTCATCACCCAAGGTCCCATTAGCTAAATAGGAAAAGTTTCTGCCTTTTCCAAATTTGTTTATCCAAAGTGCTAAAAATTATGCCAATGGGTGCGGATATCAAGCAACAACAGCAAAGCATCACCATCACCACAACCAACCATGGTGCTGTCCACAAAAAAAAAAAAAAACCTGAACCACATAGTATATCTATCTACAAGTATCTATTCTGCTGAGGGGACACAAAATATAAATAATGATTTGCTTCTGTTCACTATGAATATTTATATGTATTAAGGAATATCCCCCTCTCAAAGGGCACATTACGAAATGCAAGGCTACAGATAGGAGACAACGAACAGAATAGGAAGAATGTTTGGATCTTTGACCGTGTGGCATTTAGTACCCATTCTCATTGGGTAAATAAATTGTGACAGGCACAGGACTCTAAGGCATATTTGCCGACCGCTGTTGTTCCGTTTCAGCGTTGTCAAACTATACTTCCATATCTATCAAAAGAGTAGAATAATTCATAATTCATGGGAGTAGTTTGTTTGTAGGTATACCTTTCAATGGTACTGGCAAAAGGATGGGAGCAAACAGCCATAAATATATATTTTAAGATTTTTTGTCAACACCATAAATGCGCGTATAGGGACAAATGAATCTATTTTTTGTCCCTTGAAAGATTTTCCTACTTAAGACGGTTAGATATTTTCTCGTTTGTTGGTGTGGATAGTTTTGCACACCCTCTATCTTAAGGTTAGGTAACCATAAAAGCATCGGTCTATAGCTGGGGTGATTTATCACTTTTCGAGTGGCATAGTATAGAAGGACTTCTCCAACAGCACCACAAATTCCAATCACTTGGAAGTAATACAAAACTCACATGAACTTTGGTCTGGTTTACCTGTTTTCGGTATCGAATAGTAGCTATACAAATGTTTCACTTGAAGGGCATCAATGGGTATCGTGACCCACACGAACCTGATGCAGGGTTGCTATAAGAATTTTCAGCTGATGAAGGTATCATACACATTATACAAATGTACGTCAGGATGAGCTTTTGTTAACTTTACTGGATATTTATTTAGCCACGACGACAGCACGAGAGAAATAAGGCGATGTGATGAAGGACCAGAGACTGGATTAAAAGTGTTGTGCCACTGCCAGGGATAATGATAATAAATTGGAAAGAATTAGATACAAAGCGTGCGACTTGTTTGATTTATATATTTGAACCAGTTTTATGATTATTGGAATACGTACTACAGTCTACAGAGAGAGAGAGTGTCTTTTGGTGTTAAAAAACATTTATCTGCGTATAAATATTAGTACAGCATGGACTACAATGGTAAGGGATTAGAAAATGTAGAAATAAATGCTTTCAGGGGATTTAAGATTTACACACGGACTACGTGCAATTTGCAATATGTAGTTACAAAATGATTTACAGTCCATATGAATAACATTTTTGTATTTGAAAGTATGAGTCATACTATGAGTTGGTACTTTTAGTGTATCTTGTTGCTTATGTATATTTATATAGGTTTACTGGCAGCTTATGTGAAGTTGTTGGCAGAATTAGGTCCACACTACATACAAACAAATTAAAAGGCAATTTATATTTATTTTCAAATCTATTTTATTTTTATTGAGGTACAACTTGTCATTTAAATTTCTGGCACGAGTACGATAACTACGGCGCCAAAATTTGATAACGGTATTTTGTAGAGGGGTTAAATACAAGCATTTTTTTACTATGGGAGGGGGTGGGGTCTATCTGGCTTCGTTTAGGCGGGAGGGGCAATTAAAAGAAAATAATACATACATAAAATGAAAAAAAAAAAAAAAAAATAAATTGAGAATGGCAACACTTACAATAAAGGACTTTATGAATTTTGTAAGCCAGGAAACTGTTCTTTGATATTACTTTTAAATCAAGTTATAGCTGCTAATAGTTTTAGAAAAAAATACTTTCAAACTTGAAATTTAAGGAAAAAAATTAAAAAAAAAAAAACAAGTTGTATGCTGATTTTTTCAATATTGGGTAAATAGATACTTAATTTGTTTGTAGTTTTTACTGCCTACATCAATTCTTAATCGAACACTGAAAACCAGATTGATTTATGTCTTCTAATTTTTGAGAAAATTGAAAATTACTTTTATATGTCGCTCCGCTTATAGTACAAATTGCTACCATTGCGCCTTAAAATGCGTATGGGGGGCATGCAGCCCCCCTGCAACCCCCCCTGCTTGGGGTCACTGTTGGATTTGGGATGGGTAAAATTTTGCTGATTTGCATTTTAGACAATTTAGAACGGATTCCTGGCTTTGAAAAATACTATAGTTCGATGTGGTAAGTGTTGCCATTGTTTTTTAATATTTTATATGTTTTTTGCACCTCACAGGAATTTCAGCCATCTGCCACCGCACATCTGCCCAACTTTGCACGTCATCCAACAAAATTACTGTGCAATAGAAGTATTGTGCAATTTAGAGAAATGGTAGCAACGAAAGCGCCTATCTTGAAACAGCTTAAGATTTTGTGAGCTTCCGAATAAGACGGAACTAATGCTACTTACCACCAAAATACGGTCCTTTAAATCTCTACCGCTGAGCAGCCAACTATAATACGCTTTTCCACCAAAGCTAAGCATTATGATTATGATGCGACTTTTGTGTAAACCTGAGGTACTAATTCCTCAGTAAAGTAGACCGGACTAGAGTTCAGTCGCTTAACACAATTTCCAGACATTTTATAGAAAAACTAACTTACACTTGCGGCTTCGCTTGCGTAGCCCTTACCAGGATTTGGTACACAGAGATTCCTCGCAGGCTCTGTAACTGTGCTTTTGAAGAAGGGTCGCAAATCTTGCTGGTGAAGCAATCCCGGCTAAGGGTTGGTTCAGGCGACAGCACAGTACAAATTTAAAAATCAAAAACAAATAATTTCAACTCTAAAATTTTAATATAGTTCCGGTCTTAGGCGGATGGGAAATTATCTGGATGTGGAGTCCCAAAATGTTAGCGTTAGGACTACTTGGCCACCCACCCCATCCATGTTAATACTATGGCCGATTGTTTAGTATCTACCCTAATTTAACGTGCGCATCTCCTCCGCGACCTACGCCATCTATGGGTTGTTAAAGAAAAATTAAGCCATCATTTGTCAAACACTTAAATTTCAAATTTTAATTATAAAAATAAACATGGCTTAATTTCTAAACATTAAACAAAAAAAAAAATTAACTAATTATTGATTTAATAAACAAAATAAAAACTAAAACTAAGAATTAAAATTTTTTATATGAGTTAGTGTTTAACCTAAATTTTGTGTTACGAAAATTATAAAAAAAATGAATAAAATAAATAAATGAATAAAAATTAATAAAATTAAATTTTGATGAAATCCGTGCGCACGAATTCTTGAGGTTTAAACGTGTGTTAGATTTAAAAATAATTAAATAATAAATGCACAACACAAAAACACAAAATTAAACTTAACAACACAAACTTAAATGAAAATAACAATAATAATAAAAGAAAATTTAAACTAACACTATTAAAATTTAGGTTATTAATATTTTTTTTTTTGCTTTCGAATTATGCACTTTTGACGTTATTCTGTTTTTTCTCTTTCTCTATTTGAGCTTTATTTTTATTTCCCTAGGTGAGTTTTGAAACTTTTCCTCCTTTTACTTCCTCGCTTTTGCTTCTTTAAAATTCTTAAATGGTGCTTTATTCTTAAGATGCTTTCATAAGACAACGCGTAATTATCGAAGAATCAAAGAATGACTATATGAGATAAAACAAAAACTATTACAATAAACCAAAAGAAAAACTGAAAATCTTTAAAGCCCTTACCTTTTGGATATAGATTAAGCCAATGGATAAGACCAAAAGTATGGAGGATGTTTGTTATTATTTTCTTTTAATTCTCTTCAGAGAGAGAAGTTATAATTTATTTTATAATGAACGTTTTCGTGAATGTTTTTATTTTTACTGACAAATAATTTTATTTTTTTTTTCTCAAAACAAAAACTAACTGAAATAATTTTAACAGTATAATTTCTAAAGTGCTTATTATTCGGACGGACGGAAAGAACAGAAACAAGTCAATCGTTATAACTCTTATGACAAGTTAAATGAACTACGCGGTCATGGGAAAGGCCGCCTTAATAAGGGTCATCGCTAATAACTCGGGCTCCAAATATAATTGGCTTTAAAAAAATGTCCATCAAACCGAATATAACTCTTTTACCAGAAGAAAATTGTGAAAAAATTACATACTTACATTTTTTTTTTGCGGACAAAATTAAAGTTTTCTTCCACGTCCTTTATACTATATTTGGTGGTGGCTGGCCAATTCCAGATGTTGCAGTTTTTTTGACGACCTCTCTCAAATTTACGACACAAAATATGGTGTCGTCAATTGCTTCGTGTCGTGCTTCTATTGAACGAATAAGAATATACTTTGACAGTCAGAGCCATCGATATCCATAATTATTATGCTCTCAGTAAGCAAAAAAAAAAAGAAGGAATATCGTATTATATAAAAATAAGTTGTATTGTGTTAGTAATAGATGTTCGCTGTAATGCGTGAACCGATATTGATTCTGGAAATTTCCCTTGAAATATGACGTCGATACCATGGTTTATATGCATATACGGTATTTTTATGTATATTGGTCTATGAGTTATAGGGGCGTGGCTCCTCCCAGCCGAAGCCGAAGCCGAAAGCGGGACATAAAGAACATATGTAGGCAGTAGTTTTTAATTACTTATCTCTTTTATTTTAGATTGAAATTAAGTTTATTAATAAAGTTTTATTGTTTTCGCTCCGATGTGTGTCCGTCTGTCCGAACCCACTTCAATTTTTGCCTAGGTCGATCTCAAAAGCTATTTGACTTAGATAAGGCTGAAATTTTAACACAACATCAGGCATAACGTCTAGTAGTTAAACGACAAATACCAATGTTAGCGATACATTGGAGTGGTTTTGGAGTAATTAATAACTCAGTGAAAAAAATATTTTTCTTTGTACAAAAAACTGTTTAAACCGACACACTAAAGTTTTCACTTGGCCGTTTTTTTTTTTTTTTTTTTAGATATATTTTGAGGGCGATGTATTGAATGAATGCTGCATGAATAAAGTGACCAACTGTACAGTTTTTCGCTGTATACTACAATTTTTCAGTCAGTCGATACAGCGCGAAATTAGCAAAAAATATACAGCGAAACATGAGAATACAGCATTTATACAGTTTTTCCATATTAGGTGGTAGCTACCGAACTCACTCCACGTTGCGCTTTATGCAATGTAGAGTGTTGCGTGTTGTGCGACGTAATTAGAAAACGAAGCGAATTTTACGTAATAAAATCGTCGAAAACACATACCTATATATACACAAATCAATTCGTTTCCTTTACTCCTTCACTATTCTGAAATATACTTTCATTAGTGAACTGGAGGGCCACTGTTTTCATATAACGCGGGAATAGCGGGACTGAGAGTGTCCCGCGCGGGACATCTAATTTTGGGCTAAAAATCGGGTCGTCCGGCCGAAATCGGGACGTCTGGCAATACTGTGACATTGTAACATTGATAATGCATTGTCCTGATGGACAAGAATACTATCTAGGTAATACGATTCCTGGAAAAACCAAAAACTGTTGTTAAAGTGCTTGACCAATTTGATGTATGTGATAATGTTTGGAAGATTTTTCCGTCGGCTTTTTTGGTCATAAGTAGATGAATGAAACTCGATTATTTCATTTGATTTCCGACAATTCGGCAGGGGTTGCTGCCTTCTTCAGGGGTTCTTTATTGGGAAACATTGGTTATTGACAATATAAATATGGAAAAAGAACATTAAACTTACAAAAATTAATCAACGAGCAAAACAATTAACTTTGACTATGACATTATAGAAAATGAAACAAAACTTATTAATTTAAGATGAAACACTTCAATTGAAGTTTAGTCTATTACTTATTTTTGGGACCAACAAGCGAGCTATATATAGCAGATATATTTTGGATGTCCTGTTTTCTGTTCATGTTATTCCTGTTGTTAATTATGTGTAGCGTCTCGAGCGTATACCGTTTTGAGGTATGTCTCTCCGTCTGCAGCACAGTTGCGTTGTCAAAATCCGGGTTGTGGTTCGCTTGGATGGTATGGTTTGCGAGTGCCGTTTTACCACCGTTTTTTGATTTGATGTCCGACCGATGGTTGGACATTCTTTAGGATAAAAACTGTTTAGTTGTACCGATGTAACAAAGGTCACAACTTTCAGTGGCGTTACCCATGCAGTTGATCTTGTATATTACGAAAACCAAAAACGTTTATGTACCACAGAGCATTTATAATAAAAACTGTTTATGACTGATATGTATGTCTAGATTCCTACTTATTGCCTTTGTGTGTCCATTTCGAAACCTTTGGTAAAAATGCTTAGCTAATGTGGAGGTATCCATTTCATATTTTCGAAACTTTAAAGTCATTGAGTAATACAAATAATCAGTTTAAACGTTAAATATTTTTGATGGGTCACATTCAATATTTTATATCAAAAATGTCGCCATTATAAGTTCGCAAAATGTGACCTGTTTACTAAAAATAATTTTACCACGCATTAGGATCAAAAATAATAGGTATGTTTAGCTTCTTAGTGAACATGAAATAAATACATACATTGCTTCCGGCAAATTTTTCAAAAAATATCCCTCTTCCTTGCTTCAAAACAAATCCAGATTTATATTTACAAATGTGCGGCACTTATACTTTTTAATGGCTCTACAGACAATATTAATGTGTTGTACTTGACTTTTGTCATTTCATGTGATTACCTTAAACTTGGTTTGACGCACGTGGAAATAATTACACACATAAATTCCTACTCTTTTCAAATGATTATTTGACACCTGGGGCATCATTACAAGAATATATGGGTAACGCTGAACATTTGAATATTTTTGTCCTAGCACTTGTCCTAGATTCCTTTATGATGCCTTAATCCATATGTTGCTTTAAATATTTAACGCGTTAAGATACACACTGTATAAAAAGTTGTTTATCACAAATACTTATGCTCTATTTCAGGGGAAATAAACTGAGGAGGTATAGAGTAGTATAACGTATAAGATAAGTGAAATTGGGAATATTATTTCCATGCTTTTGGCAAATGTAGGAGTATTTCATAGTACATATTATAGTTTAGACATGTCGTTCTTAGGTCTGTGTGAACTACTTATAATTTCGATAGCGTGTAACTACTGAATATTGTACACCCTGTGCCAAAAGCAAGTGCCTTCGTATGTATAAACAAAAGTCCAAATTTGGCTCAATAGTCCATAAAGGACCTTAGCCCGTGCTTCCCACAACCATTGGCTTGTCTGAATTTTTTACTTTTATGGACGACTCCGTAAGGCTGAATTAAGAAAAATTTTCAGGACAGTTATGGACTCGGATATGTCATAGAGCTTAGACCTTCGTTGGAGGTGGCGTTGTGGATAGAATTATCGAGAGTCAGCTCACTATCCACTGAGAAACTGGCCCGACTTACGTGGGCTTAAAACGATAAAAAGTATAATTCAATAAGTCAGAACTGCTACCAAACCCGTCTTCAAGTTTAAGTTTATATTTTCAGAATGTGACGGTCTTAATATGATCAGAATAAGGTCCATAAATTACTGTTCTTGAGTCCACTGCTTGGTGAAAGTAGCCCTAACCGAGAGCAAATATAAACGTTTTGATGAAATCTGTGATAAAGTGGATCTAAATCGTTATAAAAGGATAACAGTGAGAGTGGTCGCGGTGACTCAGTGGTTAATGTGCTGGACTACTGCGCGAGGAGTTCCATAGGTTCGATGCCTGGAAAAGCACAAATTACATCTTAAGGTTTTTTCCACATTGCCACCTCTCGTGAACGTCTGACAAACATCCGAGAGTAGGTATAACTGCCTTGCAAAGCTTCTGAATTCAGCCGTTCAGACTCGGCATAAAATTGTAGGTCCCTTCCATTCGTCTCACACAAACGAATGGTGCTTAACGGACCTGTTGCGTGCCAACTACTTTTTTGAAGTGACAATCGACATTTTCTGTAGGTACAGATAAAAAATTGTTTTGTAAAAATGTCTCAGTATGGTTTCATTTATGTGCTTGGTTTTGGACCTATGCAGTTTTATTTAGACATGTCTAGTATTTTGTATCGGAACATAATCCCTTGGATGAATCTGGCTGCAAGTGAAATTTTTTGACTTATTTATTTGAACCTAATCAGGAAGGTTACTAGAATTTTTATTTATTTACTAGCTGACCCGGCAAACGTTGTTCTGCCTAAAATAGTTACATATTTTAAATATTTTAAGATCTAGCTAGTTTAATATATTTTTTTTTTAATAAAAAATGAAGGCGGATAGCTTCACTGGTTCAGCGGCCATTCTGAGAACGCCGGCTACTGTTACCATTGTCTCTTCTTGGCATGGTAACAAATATCGAACTGTAAATGATCATCACTTTTTATAAATCGCACATAAATATTTCACTATCAATAATTTACCTTTGAAATAGCCAGTGAAGAAAGTTAACGAACGAAAAAGATACAATAATTGAAATTTGGAAATCAATTTAAGAAACAAAACAAATTGATTACTTTTACGTTTTTTACGTGGCAATTACGAACAAACCCGTAGAAAAAAGTATCCAATTTGGTCCCGCCCCCTTTGTCCAATTTTGGTCAATGACCACTCCTGGGCCAATACCTTTGATTGTCTGCAAATTCGAACTGAATTGCTTCGGCGGTTTTCGAGATATACGATTTTGAATGTTTTTTTGTATGGGCGGTGCCACGCCCTTTGTCCAATTTTGACCAATCTTCAGAGGAGCACTCCCGGGCCAATACCTAGGACTGTCTGTAAGTTTCAACTCAATCGATTCGGCGGTTTTCGAGATATAAGATTTTGAATGTTTTTTGTTGTATGGGCGGTGCCACGCCCTTTGTCCAATTTTGATCAATTTCCAAAGGAGCACTTCTGGTTTTCGAGATATACGATTTTGAGTGTTTTTTTTTTGTATGGGAGGTGCCACGCCCCTTTGTTCAATTTTGACCAATCTCCTTCAGTGTACTCCTGTGCTAATACCTAAGATTATCTGTAAATATGGGCTCAATAGAGTCAGTGGTTTTCAAGTTATACATATCCGAACACATTTTAGAACTCATTTTTATATATATAGATTTATTAAAAAAAATGGGGACTTTCAAATCAAAATTAGCTATGTATCATTTAAAAATGTGTCTAGAAAACCAAAAGATGGCGCACGAAACGCTTCCTGCATTGCAATGCTGCCCCATGCTTCGCTTCAAAACCAATATACATTTTATTTATATCCCAACTTTACAACCAACTTCCAACTTCGCACACAATTCATTACGGTTTCTCAAATGCAAGTAGTATTACGACTAATTTATCGAACCTGCTCCCGAAACTTTTGCAAATATTTTTAGCCTCGCGCTGATACTTTTCAATAAAATTCCAAATAAACACATTTAATTTGTGCAAAAGTTGAAAATTCAATTTCAAAATTAAGAGTCACTTCAATGTTCAATCACTCCCACTGCCGCATAATATCATATTTCTCCTCTAGGCCACGACAGCGAGAGAGAGAGAGACTCGCTTCCCGCGCTTCTAGTCCTTTTTGTGTAATTGAAGCCTGACAACACGCAAAGAGCCACAAAAAATTGCAGTCTTGATGGACCAAGTTTTATACCCCAAAAGTGGAAACTGTTTTCAATTGAAATCATTCTCAAGTTTTGTATTAATGAAGTGGCGCTCATAAACTATCACCAGGAGGTATCCAGGACAACCGCTACTTGAGCTGAAACAGCGAATGCTATCGTCACTTCTGGTATCTGCAAAAAAAAAAAAAAAAAAGAATCGTTGAAGCCTTTGAAATCGAGTGAAATTCTATTACAATCAATGTCATCCCCTTTCCGCGAGAATGGAAGGCGTCCTCACCATGGCGCTTAATTATGCACAATTAAGGAAGTTTTTTAATTAAATTCGGAAATGCGAACTGCTTCCTTTTAGGCGAGGGTTGCCTAGCACCAATATGGGGGATGACGAATAATGGCGTTTTGAAGTACTACTGTTGTGACTGTTGGCAATTTTTTTATTTTTATTACAATTCGGAAAAATGTTTAAATTATATTAAAACTGCAATTATTAGGATGAGGTTCTTAAATTCTCACAAGTGTGACTATATATTTACACCGTGCATGCTCACTGGCAAAGATTACATTGCAAAAGTTAATACGCTTGGTGGTAGAGTGTCCTTTCTATCCTTATCGCAATCAATTGCTTCCTTTTCGTGGCTGTCCACTTGCAATTCTTTCGCACGAGTATAAAACACAAGTAGCTCAAGTACGAACACGAGCACCACTGTCACCGTCATCTTTGACGTCGTCGTCATCGTCACATCAATCTTGAGGAGATCCACTTGAAATTAACTCAAAACAAACATCTATGAATCGATGAATTCAAAGGAATTGTTGCTGGCGCTCGTCGGTCGTCGCCTTCGCGTCGTCGCTCGGTCGGTTGATCCGATGGAGGTGGAGGGGATACGAAGGACTCTACATTGTATGTATACAGTCAGAGTTCATTTCGCTGCCAAAGTGGCTTTCGAAAGTAACTGACAAAGCACTTGGAAATATACTGCAGCGCCAACAGCATCTATATAAATACGTCATGTCAACAGCAGCAACGGGAATAGGTTAACCTGAACAATCTCTTGACTTATTTTAACCCGGAATTGCCGGAATGTTACAGTAATGGTGACTGTTCGATTTCCGTCTCAGTAGCAACGAACTGATTGGTGTATTGAGCAATCATGGTGAAGCCAATATTGATGAGCATTTAATTGCAAACTCTTCTATCGATATTGACTGCGGATAGGTGCAATTGTTATTTGCTTTGGTGGTGGTGGAGAGGGGAGATTTCCGTATGGATTGTAATAGATTAAGAAATAGTTTTGTATGCATATTTTTATGGTAGCTCGTTACACAGAAAATTGTTACATATTACCTAAATGTAAATCTATATATCTATCTTCTATCTTCTTCTTCTATCTTCTATCTTCTATCTTCTATCTTCTATCTTCTATCTTCTATCTTCTATCTTCTATCTTCTATCTTCTATCTTCTATCTTCTATCTTCTATCTTCTATCTTCTATCTTCTATCTTCTATCTTCTATCTTCTATCTTCTATCTTCTATCTTCTATCTTCTATCTTCTATCTTCTATCTTCTATCTTCTATCTTCTATCTTCTATCTTCTATCTTCTATCTTCTATCTTCTATCTTCTATCTTCTATCTTCTATCTTCTATCTTCTATCTTCTATCTTCTATCTTCTATCTTCTATCTTCTATCTTCTATCTTCTATCTTCTATCTTCTATCTTCTATCTTCTATCTTCTATCTTCTATCTTCTATCTTCTATCTTCTATCTTCTATCTTCTATCTTCTATCTTCTATCTTCTATCTTCTATCTTCTATCTTCTATCTTCTATCTTCTATCTTCTATCTTCTATCTTCTATCTTCTATCTTCTATCTTCTATCTTCTATCTTCTATCTTCTATCTTCTATCTTCTATCTTCTATCTTCTATCTTCTATCTTCTATCTTCTATCTTCTATCTTCTATCTTCTATCTTCTATCTTCTATCTTCTATCTTCTATCTTCTATCTTCTATCTTCTATCTTCTATCTTCTATCTTCTATCTTCTATCTTCTATCTTCTATCTTCTATCTTCTATCTTCTATCTTCTATCTTCTATCTTCTATCTTCTATCTTCTATCTTCTATCTTCTATCTTCTATCTTCTATCTTCTATCTTCTATCTTCTATCTTCTATCTTCTATCTTCTATCTTCTATCTTCTATCTTCTATCTTCTATCTTCTATCTTCTATCTTCTATCTTCTATCTTCTATCTTCTATCTTCTATCTTCTATCTTCTATCTTCTATCTTCTATCTTCTATCTTCTATCTTCTATCTTCTATCTTCTATCTTCTATCTTCTATCTTCTATCTTCTATCTTCTATCTTCTATCTTCTATCTTCTATCTTCTATCTTCTATCTTCTATCTTCTATCTTCTATCTTCTATCTTCTATATATATATATTATATAAAAATGAATTGCTGTTCGTTAGTCTCACTAAAACTCGAGAACGGCTGGACCGATTTGGCTAATTTTGGTCTTGAATTATTTGTGGAAGTCCAGAGAAGGTTTAAAAGGTGAGAAATCGGAGAAAGGGGCTTGGCACCTCCCATAACATTCAAAATCTTATACATATCTCGAAAACCACTGAATCGATTAAGTTCAAATTTACATACAATCTTAAGTATCAGTCCAGGAGTATTCCTGTGAAGATTGGTCAAAATTGGACAAGGGGGCGTGGCACCTCCCATACAAAAAAAACAATCAAAATCTTATATATCGAAAACCACTGAATCGATTGAGTTTAAATTTACATACAATCTTAGGTATCGGCCCAGGAGTATTCCTGTGAAGATTGGTCAAAATTGGACAAAAGGGCGTGGCACCGCCCATAAAAAAAAAGCATTCAAAATCCTATATCTCGAAAACCACTGAATCGATTGAGTTAAAATTTACATACAATCTAGTCCTGCAAAGATTAGTCAAAAATGGACAAAGGGGTGTAGCACCTCCCATACAAAAAAAAAAAACATTCAAAATCTTATATCTCGAAAACCACTGAATCGATTGAGTTCAAATTTACATACAATCTTAGGTATCAGCCCAGGAGTGTTGCTGTAAGATTGGTCAAAATTAGACAAAAGGGCGTGGCACCTCCCATACAAAAAAAAGGTTGCTGTAAGATTGGTCAAAATTGTACAAAAGGGCGTGGCACCGCCCATACAAAAAACATCTTCTATTGGGTGAAACTCGATGACGTTATAACTCGATAACAGCTGAGCCGATTTTCATGATTCTTTTTTTTTGTTTTGTTCGTATTGCTGTATTTCAGGTTTACGCAGAAAGAAAATTCCAGAAAATCGATTTTTCTCATTTTTCGCATTTTACGAAAGAACATTATTATCTAAGAATATAGAAGAAGAAGAAGAAGAAGAAGAAGAAAGAAGAAGGTGTTTCTGTAAATTGGACAAAGGAGCGTGGTACCTACCGTATAAAAAAAATATAGGTACATTTTAAATCCTATTTCTGGGCACCCATGGGAGCTAAAGTGGGTGCTATTAGAAAACGGGCCATGGCACCACCCTTACAACAAAGTTATTTAAATCACGATATCTGAACATTGCCTGATTGAAGCATTTTACAAAACCTGGCGGGACTGGACAGAAGGGCGTGACACCTCTCATAACAAAAAAATACTTTACAAACGTTATTCTTCGACAGTCATGGGGAAAAAATTATCTAAGCAATACAATTCGTGGGCACACGTCCGAGGAAATATCGGTCGAAGCACACGGAGTACAGAATCAGTCTGGACAAATCGGTTTAATAAAAATGAAATGAAAATGTAAGAGCAGGCAAAACAAAATTGCCGGGTCCGCTAGTACATATATAAAAATTAAGTTCACCACTCACTGATCATCAACGCCCAGCCTAAACCCTTTGCTCTAGAAAGCTGAAATTTTGGACGAAGGTTCCCTTTATGATGTATACAAGGAATAAGAAAGGATATTTTGAAAATCAACCCTTAAAGGCGTAAAAGGGGGGGGGGGGGGGGTCAAATTTTGTATGGGAAACTTTTTATTTTTTATCCGATTGACTTCAAACTCGGTGTTTGTACTCTCTATGAGAAATAAAGAAAACATATTTCTCCGATTTTGGAAATACAACCCTTAAAGACGTAAAAGAGGAGGTCAAATTTTGTATGGGAAACTTTTTAATTTTCATCCGATTGATTTCAAACTCGGTGTTTGTACTCTCTATGAGAAATAAAGAAAACATATTTCTCCGATTTTGGAAATTCAACCCTTAAAGTGGTAAAAGAGGGGGCCAAATTTTGTATGGGAAACTTTTTATTTTTCATCCGATTGACTTCAAACTCGGTTTTTGTACTCTCTATGAGAAATAAAGAAAATTTATTTCTCCGATTTTGGAAATTCAACACTTAGGTAAAGGGGTAAAAGGGTGGGTCAAAATTTGTATGGAAACATTTTTATTTTTCATCCGATCGACTTCAACTCGGTTTGTGTACTCTATTATAAGAAATAAAGATAATCATTTTTTCGATTTTGGAAATTTTGTTTGGGGCACGAGTTATTGGCGATGACCCCTTTTCTTAACTATTCTTAAGGGCCTTTTCTTAACTCACGAACCGTTCGTCGTATCGATTTGAAACTTTTTAATGCGTCAAAACTTCAGCGCTGTTGAATATTCTGATCGTTTTATCTATCTCCAGCGTACATACTCCAATGCTAGAAAGTGGTACACATCCTCACGATTTTTCCGGTTGCATATGTTGCACAGTATAGGAAGATCTGGGCAGTGTGGAATATAATTAAGGATTTGCTAACTAATGTGGTGTCCCGCAGATAGTGGCTCCGTCTGCTGTAGTATTGAGATGCCAGCGCTTCACCAAAAAATATTGATCATATAATTTTTGAACTGTTTTCTCCAATAGGGCGTTAGACATATTTTTCAGAGATACTAATTGCTTCTTAAGTACTGTCTTAAGTAGGTTTCCTGCACGATATATAAATATAAAAAAGGCAACTAACTGACTGTGAAGGAATCTCTGCGTCCAAATCCTGAGGACTGCGCGAGTGAAGCCGCTGGCAAAAGCTAGTATGTATATAAAACTGAATGAAAAATTTGTATTTCTGAAACTATCGTATACGAACTTGTGCACCGATTCATACCTACATTTTTTGTTTTTAAAATGTGTGAAATAAATTTGGACCGACTATAGGGCATTTTATTTTTAAGGGGGATTGTTAAAGGGACTGTAGTCGCTTTCTCTGGATCTACTCGGTCGATTTAAACAAAGTTTCAGCTTTGTTATGGTGGATCAGTATCTTAATCTTATAAAAATGTAATTTTTTAAGATTGCTTTGGCTTATTTCAAGTACAATGGGTGTCATATTAAGACTTAGCACGTAAGAATAAAAAAATCTAAAATCAAGCTTGATCATACTGAGTGTATTGGCCAAGAATAAAATCATGGGATCAAGGATGTTGATCAACATTATTCAAATTTTCCGATACATGGCGCTAAACACGCAAATCTGAAAATCACACTACATATTATATCCTGACATTTACGGCAGCTTTAGCCTTGAAATTTGGTAAATATACGTTAATTGCCTTTAGATAACAATGTATTAAATTATGGGCGGGATCGGTCAAAGGCGCGTGACACTTTTAATAAAAAAAAAACTGCAACCGTTATTTCCGGACACTCGTGGGAGTTAAAGTTTTAAATGTAAAACATTGATGTGCATTGTCGTCATAGACAATTCCTGAGCATGGGCAAAGCCGGGCAGCCAGTTAAATGGTGTTCTTTTTTAGAGGTTTGGTTTTTAAACTGGCAACAGTGTTTTTATAGATCTTCAATTTGACAGTTGAAAGTTGATTTGTGGTTATTACGTTTTGCCATTTTACGATGATTAATGCCAGAACAACCAACGCGTGCAAATTGTGCAAACTTATTTTGAAAACCATGGTTCGGTTCGACAAACTTTCACACCTTATACACTCCGCGCCACTTGAGTAGCTGGTCCCAAACCAAGCATGTTAGAGACTTAATTTTTTTTTAATTAAAGTTAATTTAATTGTAGTGATTTGACCAGAAGGAAGATTTAAAACTAAACTTGTAAGTATTAGCAAAACATTATTAACTAAAATCCGAAAAAAATGTGGGACCCTAGTTTTGCGCCACTTGAATAGAACATGCATTTAGTTTGACCGTTATCTTTGCACGTGGACTCATATTTTTCTTTCTTTGATCGATTTTTTTTTTGTTAATTTCGACTATTTAATTTAAAAAAATAGTAAAATGGGTGGAGAAAAATCCTTAACCGGAGGCATAAAAAGGACAAATCAAAGTTTAAAGGATGCTCGCTGTACACTCAAGAAGATAATACGCATCCCCAAAGACGACAGACATTGCAAACAGAAGAAAGTATTGCGGTTGTGGAGCGCAGTGCTGAGGAGAATCCGAATGGGTCGATTGATTCGCCATCGAGCACAGTAATTGGAGCAATGCCCATCCACTTTGTAGATGGTTTTACTGAAAAATCTTGTCTTAAAAGCTTTTAAGATCCAGCTTGTGCAAGATATGAAACCGCGAAACCGAGGTTCGGTGAAACGGCGCGCGACACCATCAATTTATTTCGGGAAACATTTGCTGAGCGCATAATTTCGCGTAATGGACCTGTGAACTGGCCTCCAAGAGCCTGTGATCTCACACCTTTAGATTATTTTCTTTGGGGGTATGTGAAGTCACTAGTCTATACCACTATTGTGCTTATAAATAATAATGGATATTTCTAGTAACACAAAATTGTTGGAATACTTGTTTCGTGATGGAGCACGTGGTGGAGTTTGACAACCTGCACTGCAATTGGTAGTGTTTATCACATTTTGTTTAAATAAAAGTGTTCACGTTGCGAGAGGCATGTAGAGATTCTCCTTTTCCAGTAGAATCGATATATTTGTGTCATGTCTAGCGAGTTCGTCGGTTTACCATTTCCTAAAATGTCCAAATTCCAAATAAACTTTCAATCAATATTATACCCCTTAATCAAATTTAAATTATTGACGTTTAGAGAATTAAGAATTTTAAGAATTCCATACAACAAATCCAGTAGGTACCTATATGAAATGACTTTTATTATGCAATTTCATGTTTGAACGTCAATTCGTTTCGACACCGCACTCCCCTAAGAAGAATCACTCCATAATTAGGAAGACATCTCCAGAACTGTCAGTGTCACGGCTCCCTGTGGTACTATTCGACCACAAAATATTATTTGAATAAATTGAAAGTATTTCCTTGCATTTCAGCCCTAAAAGCATTTTCCAATAAATAATGATTATACGAATCTGGTAAGGGTATAGCTGCAAAAAACAGTACGACATACACGGAGTTTCGTAGGAGAATGAGGTAGCGCTATAGGTTTGTCAGATTGTCAGCATGTATGAGGTGGAACTTTCTGAGGATTCGCATGGCTGGCTGATAGAACTAAGATAGAGACTATGCACAAGGTGCACGTTTTCAGCGAGATGTTGAAATAAAATAAAATGAATGGTAAAGGCGAGGAAGAGTGTGTTTCTTCCGTTACGGGATTTTTTTGTTTGTTTGCAAAACAAATCTATAAACATGTCTCCTCGTGGAGGAGAGCTATAAATTTAGTTTTCTCGTTTTGCTCCAGCAGCAGGCCCAATCTTTAAGAAATGCATTCACTTTCGCTAAAGGAATGGGGTTTTCGGTCGGTCGGTTTGTTTCCTTATTCTGTAAGCGATTGCAGACTTTTCTGTTGGGAGCAGCAGCAGCCACCACTTGGTACGAGAATAAGTGAAAAATTGCACACCAAGATGCGGGTGGCTAGCTTCTTATAGAATTGTGTGTTTGTTTTGGAGAATTCCTTTCCGCTGTAAAGACAACAGCAATAGTTATATTTTTTGTTTGGTTACTATCTACAATCTAGATGATAACTCCTGAGAAATGATTTACAATGCAGAGGAATTTTTCATGGAATTTTCTGCGGTTAAACATTTGGTGTGTAGGTTAGGTACCCACCTACAATACCATATTCGATTTAAGTCCAAGGAAATTGCGGATTAATGGAAAGAGTTTTATTTCGCTGGTATCTCACTCTTTATATTGTCGAGTAAAAATGGGTAGGTACCTACAAAGATAGATACCATAACTGCATGAATTCCTTTTCGATGGATCCTTACAATGGTCAGCTCTGGACTCTCTTGAAGCTATTAGAAACACCATTAAAAATAATTAACATTTTAGGGAGCTTTTCGTCTCCCTGAGTAGTAGGGATTAGATGAGAGATTATGAACTTGACCTAACCATCCCATCCTGGGTCTACCTAGAGGACGCCTGTCTGATGGTACGGTTTCCATAACACGTCGTGGAATCCTGGTTAGTGACATACGTTTAACATGACCACCGAAGCATGGATCGCCCCGTTGGAGAAATCTAGTTGCTCACCTATTCTGTTTAATGCGATATCTACGGGTCACAACAGCAATACAACGGAGGAAGAGCAAATGACTTATCCTCAGATCTCCCAATTCGAAACGTTCTTCGCCAAGACTGCACTGTAACATCCAGTCCATATAAGTAATGAAAAGGAGAGGAAACAAGACGCACCCCTGGCGAAGTCCAACGCCCACGCTGAAAGGTGATTGATTTAACGCCGTTTACCCGAACACAGCTTTTACAGTTTGTGTAATGAGATTGAATGGCTCTCAAGAGAGAACCGTCCACTCCATACTCCTGTAATACGCTCTAGAGTTTACCTCGAGGGAATCGGTCATATGCTTTCTCCAAATCTACGAAGCATGCGTAAACAGGTGTAGCATACTCCCAAGCCTTCTCAAGTACCATTCAGAGAGTAAATAACTGGTCGGTTGTGTTTCTGAAGGGACGAAAATCGTACTGCTCATCTCCTAATCGTGACTCGACCACAGCTGTGCAACGCGTTTCCAGCACCTTTGCAAAGACTTTTCCGGGGAGACTTAAAAGTGATATACCCCGGTAATTGGAGCAATATGAATCAACAATCAAGCCTTCGAAAATGTAGGGGTGGTTAACCCATTGGTAGTACGATGTCTGGACAATGTGTTGAACACAATGGGTAGAATTATTCAAACATCTCAAGCCATAGAGGAAACGTGATTACCATAGGTTGCCTGCAAGAAGCTGTACTTCCACTTTGAAATATCACTTTGGACTCTATCCTGGGTATAGAATTAAGGAGACTGGTATCCATACAGTAGGATAACATAGCAGTTATGGCAAAATTCATGTGGCCGAAGATATCATGGGGAATGCCCTCAAAGTGTCTGAGCGATGGTGGTATCTACAAAGGGCTTTCCATTAATATGGGGAAAACATATCAAATAACATTCACTAGGAAAAAAAATCTGCTAATTTTCAAGCCCGCAACGCTTTCTGGTTCAGAATTAACAAATACCAAAATATCTTTCTGTGTATGTTTTGTATGTAGGTATATTTTGGATAAGCTTGGAACTATTGAAGAAAAGATTCGGAAGGCGAAAAGGGTGCTACACCAGTGCAAAGGTATATGTAAACAAAGGTGGGTACACTTGCCGAGGTTACGCTATTATCAACCACCCGTCGGGTATATGGTTTATCCCGATATAGTGTTCTGATTTGAGAATTTTTCAAATATACATGCATATATGTAATACCTGCATTTATCCGCGGTTTCGCTCCCGTTACAGAAATACCTATTATGCTTAGCTAAGCGCTTGTTAGAAAAAAAAAATTGTCCATACTAAGGGAATCCTTCTTTTCTCGTCGCTAATAACTTTGGCCCCTGTGCTGTTTACTTTTTTATTTCAGATAATTTGGTAAGGATAAAAATACCCTGCAGGAAGTGTCACTAAGAGGGTCAATCTACTACAGTGCTTCTCGCAGGAATAGCGATGATAGACACCTATACCTATCGTCTTGTGATGGATCGCTGCACGATCCTATATCTTACCTAACTTGGTACATTTTGGTCTGGCTTATTAAGCAATAACCTGATATTAATCAGTATGCAGTGTAAAACACTATAAATATTCCTATGTACATAATTCGTAGTTAAAAATACACTTTTCGCCTTGAATCCTTATTCCTTAGCAATCGATATAGTGCTCCACAGAACTGTCAACACAGTAGCGTCTCATGAAATCACTTTCACACTTTCACAGTTGCTGGGTGAATATGTGACACATAAGATATCACCGCCAAAACGACGATTTCTGCTTAACCAATTAACAAAAGCCAAACAACGCGTCCTGCATTAGCTCATTACGACAGGACGACATCACAGACAACTAACATTGGCGTCGTATTCTCTTCAACAAATTTATCTAAATTAATTCAGGCACAAAGTGAGAAAAGCGACTGTCAGGACTTTTCTATTAGTCTCAACGGACATTCGTATAAAGATGACCAAACCAAACAGACATCTCCTTCCAAGTCAATTTCCCTATAATATGTAGCAAATGTGAGTGTGTGTGAATACTTGCTTCCAAGGGTATGAATCATCACAGCGGAGTGTGGGCGAGGTCGATGAAACCATTAAGACTAATACGTGGCCCAGATTATATCCCCCTTTTCTTGGTGATGTCGACGAGTCAGAGTTGCTATGCCATGTCATGTGGTCAGGAGACATGCAAAAGTTCGTGTCCGTTCATTTTGGCTTCTTATCTTGGTCGTGACATCTTGTGATACTTAGCCATCTGCTTAAGACTTAATACCGTTCGCATGTATGTATGAGGGATGCTGTTTAGGCACTAACGTTAAACTTTCCTCTTATATACGAGGGAGGGAGCGGTGAGATTATATTCAGCTCGTACGTAGTGGCTGTCGAAATTTCCACCAGACTCAGAGTAAAGTTTGCGTAAGCAACCAAGTGTAGGTACTTGAGAATGGCAGGCGCTATCGTGTGCGTCTTGTCGGGAACGTTAATTTGCTTAAATTTTACGATTAATTTAATCGAATTAAATTACGAACACATCTTCCGTCTTGAGAGTGCATAAATTCGGTACTTTGGTAATTACCTGTGAAAATATTTGCGCGGAAAGTCTGCTGTTTACTGAGACCGTGCACGGGCCATCATCATTTTGGAATTCTTTGCTTAGCTCTGCACATTTGTAGGCTACTTATACTAATACTATGGTATAGAAGATGCTGTGTCAAATGGAGAACTTTTAATCATATTAGGTATGTACTGTACGTATCCTGAACTGGATAGGTATACAGAAGTGTTTATACTTGGGGTAGGTACACGAGCTGGTGTGCTTTTGTGATACTTGATGCTCGTTGGTTGTCTTTCTTTGGCGATATAAACACGAGTACGCAGTATGACCTTTTGTTAAAGTTGCATGATTTTGGGTCACAATTTGATTTCTAGTTGTGTAAAACTGAGAAATATTTTTGTCAATTTTTTGGATGTAGATCCTAAATGTTAGAATCAGGCGGAGGACCAACCCTCGGAAGCTGATTTATACCTGGCGTGGTATAGCTAAACGTCTTAAAATCCACAGCACGCGTTCGGTGCTGTTGTTACCTATACCTGCAAGAAAAGCCGGTTACCCTGCAAAAACGGGCATGTACCTGATATAATAATATGCCAACTTTTTAAACATGACTTTGTACAGGTCGTCTCTTTCTATATACCTATCCCAAAGCGCTGAATAGGTCAGGGGGGTCAATTTTGAATTCCTGTGCTTGTTTTTGAAGATATGCTGAGAAGTAAATTTTTTGCAGGCTTTTTCTGTCAAGACCGGCAGACGGTGCTTAGATTCCATTGAGCGGGGATACTTACTGTTAGTATACTACCCTGCTCATGTTGGTGTAGGTGTCCTACCAAATTATCTCCTTCAGCTTTCAACAGCTCAGTGGCCAAGCCGTTAGTTCCTGCAACGTTTTTTTTTTTTTTGGATTCAAGTTTGGGCACCGTCGCTACATTTAACTTAGATTGACGGAGCTCTTGTCTATCATGATCAAAAGTTTATGACTCATTCTGACTGATAGCTTTAATTTGATTGTCATTGCAGTTTAGGTTAGGTTAGGATAGGTAAAGTAACCAAAAAAAACGATGTGCCGGGCATTACAGTGCTACTTGTAAATTTGATTGCAGTTTAACATTCTGCAGAAATGCTCCTTTGAAACTCTCAGTGCTGACTCTATAATAATGTTCTCTCGTTCGCAGGCTTTAGTTCGATCTATGAAGCCTTCGTATACCCGTCTTAGCTTTTCGTAGAACTTGAAAGCCTCAATTCTAGTATTCGCTACATTTCTTTCAGAGAATTTATGTGTAAATTTTCTTTTCCCTATGTGGTTCAAATCACCTCTCATGCTTACCTGCACCAGCTCGTCGGGACTCGTCATAAAACCATATGGGTTTGTTCTTGGTGGCCGACTTGTGAAGCCTATAGTAGATCAGACTATCAGAGACGCAACATCTGATGACTTTCTGGTACTGGTCTTCTGACGGGATGGGTCTTCTGTGGATAGATTGAGAAAATCGTGCTGTGGCAGTCGTAGCATTTCGATGTAGAACTTTGTTTATTCTCATTGCTGAACTTATCGAAATATTCAGATATTCGTTTCATATATGTGTGTACTTAGCCCAAGACTATTAAGTCGTGTCACACTTCATGTTCATGGTTGCAATACGACTGATCTTTATTCAATGTATGTACTAAATTAGTTTATACAGTAGGGTGTAAAAGTATTCATACATTACATCCCCCCAGACTTAACAAGAACTAATATAATGAACTTATCCTTAACTTAAAACTACCCAGCACCAATATAAACTGTGATATATTAAAAAAAAAGATAGGACAATACTAATTCATTTTCAAAGTTAATTATAATTCAATATTTATAACGTGGAATATTTTTCTTTAAATGTAGGTATTCTTTTTGACCTTCTTATTGAAGACTGTTTTACCTTCGATAAGCGTTGGTCTTTTCTTAAAACTACGGTTGAATCCCCTGCGACTATTTTAGAATTCCGATATGTTCTTATTGGAGCAAATCTTATTGTTTTAATATTTGATTTCCTAAGTTGGTTCTGATGTGCTGTTCTATGAATCCCATTTAAACTAATTAAATAAACAACATTACCTAATTTCTTTATAACAGTTGCGGGGGACCAACAAACATTTGTTTTACTCTACTGCTCTATATAAAACATTTTCCCCCTCATGAAATTTTACGATTTTACAATTTTGCTTCGGTATATTTTTCCTACTCTACTCATGCCTTTCCGTTAAGATTAGAATCTGCAGATGGTTTCATTAAATCCATTAGTGTTTTTGGGGAATTTTTAAATATCACATTGAAAGGAGTTTCATTAGTTACTGTAGTTGGTGTTGATCGATATTTAAGTAAGAAATTTTCAATTTTAATCTTAATTGGTATTGAGCTACTATGGATATCTAAAAAAATTTCTTTAAGCTTGATTTAATGGTTTGCACACCTCTTTCGGCTAGCCCATTCGACTGAGGATGGTACGGAGAACTCTTCATACATTTTATACCATTAGTTTTACAAAAATTTAAGAATGTCGCTGATCCAAATGGCGGCCCATTATCTGAGACTATAGTATCTGGTAGTCCAAAATATGAGAAAATTGTTCGTAAAACCTCAATGACTGACTCCGCTGTGGTTGTTTTTAATAGTTTTACGTCCATCCAGCGACTAAAACTGTCCATCAAAATTAAAAACGTATCCTTTTTAAAACAAAAGAAATCTAAATGAATTCTAGCAAAAAACCTTTGAGAAATTGGCCAGGTAATTGTCTCGTTTGTACAAGCCCTCTTAGATGTCAACTCGCAGCTAGTGCACTGTCCAACATACTCTTCGATATCACGATCAATTCCGAGCCACCATATACGTATGATCGCGCTAAGGCCTTCATTCGTACTATCCCCACGTGAGCATCATGCAATATTTTTAAGGGCTGGTTTCGCAAATTGGAAGGCATAAGTACTCGGTTACCATACAAAATGCAATTGTTTTGAATAGATAAATTTTCTTGTTTCCGAAAATAAATCTCAAACCCAGGTGGGATTAATTTGGGGAATCCCGTTTTTAGAAATGTATAAAGTGTTCGGAGTTCTTTTTCTTCTTGAATTTTAACTCCAATTTCATGAAATGTTAAAGGAAAATTATCACTAATATTCAACGAATTAATGTTGATATCCTCAATTTCCGTATTGCTCTCTATAGGAAGGCGCGACAATCCATCTGCATGTTGCATTTTTGTGGCGGATTTATGAACAAGGGCGGCTACCGGGGAAGTACCTTTTTTCGGATTTAAAATCTCGCGCAACGGAAGACTGTCACTGTGAATTGTAAACTTTTTCCCATACACATATTTATGAAACCTTTTTACAGCAAATACTACTGCCAGTGCTTCGCGGTGAAGCTGGGTATAATTCTGTTCGGCTGGACTTAAAGTGCTGGACGTAAACAAAACCGGTCGCTCTTCTCCATTTACAATATGCGAAAGAATACCAGAAACGCCATAAGGACTCGCATCACAACTAACTACTATTTCCTTTTCTGGATCATAATGAACTAAAACTGAGCTGTTCATTAGCAGGCTTTTGCTTCTTTGAAAGGCCTTCTCACAAGGACTTAAGTTGGTGCACATTGCGAGGAGATGGAGCTCTTTTCACTGCTTCTAGCTTTTCTAAATTAGGTTTTGTACCCTCCCCCGATATGCAGTGACCCAATTTTTACTTCCCGGCAGAAAAATTTACATTTAGATAAATTAGCTTTCACGTTATGACTATGTAGTCTTTCCAATACCTCAAAGAGAATAGTTTCGCACTCTTGTACGTCTCTCCCACCTATCAAAATATCATCTATAAAACATTTTACTTTCTTAATACCCACTAAAATTTGGTCCATAGTACATTGAAAAATTGCATGAGCGCATTTTACTCCGTATACGAGACGTCTATACATGTATAACCCTCTGTGGGTATTAATGGTAAGATACTCTTGTGAATTCTCAGTTACTTCTAGTTGTGCATACGCACCTTCTAAATCTATAGTACAAAAAACATTACATCCTTCCAAACTAGCAAAAATCTCATCGACTCTAGGAAGTGGGTAGTGGTTTGTCTCTACATACTTATTAATCGTGACTTTGCAGTCAACGCACAACCAAACTGCTCCATTGCCTTTATCAACCACCACCATCGGAGATGCCCATCTGCTGTGCTTTACCGGGAATATAATATTTTCTGCGCACAGCCTGTCTAATTCTTTCTCCACAATATCTCGTAAGCCAAAAGGCACGGTGTAAGGTTTACAAAAAATCGGAACACTGCCTTGGTTCATTACTATTTCTGCTTTAAAATTCCTGATAGGTTGATTATTCGTTTTCAAAAAAAACTGTAGGAAATCTAAGAATAATCGACGAAACATTTGGATCAATTACCACTTGATTAACATTAAATGTTCCCCGCCAATCTTTAAACAAGGTGTCCATCCAGCTACGGCCTAAAAGGGGTGTGAAGTTCCTACTAGTTTCCACTAAATATAGTTTCAGATTCCAGTTTTAATTAAATCTGACCGAGACTACAACATCCGCAACACCAACCATTTTAACATGATCTCCCGGTATAACATGCACGTTTTTATCAAAACTTTGAACTACTGTTTCTGGAAAAATTTCTTTAAACATGTTAGATTGAATAACGGAAATGCATGCGCCCGAATCTACTTCCATGTTAATAGTTTTATTATTACAAACAATTTTAATATATAATGCGTTATCTATTTTATTTATACAGCTTATATTGCTAAACTCTAAACAATGTACCACTTTTTGCTCAACCTAAAATTCTACCACCCACAAATCCAAATCTACCACTTTTTCAGACGGGGAAAAAATGGAACAATAACGCATATAATAACAAATGCCCACGCACTGTAAGACTTATTTTCCATCATCCATATAATAGAAACCGAATGGTTGAATAATTTTAAATTTTTGTGCACTGGAAAATTGGTATACTGGTACTGAACTTTTAAAAAAAAATCTGTGATGCTATATGAGGTGACGTTTATAGAGCTCAAGAAAATTTGTTCTGAATGTTTGCAAAAAATTATTCATCATATTTTGGGTATTGATAGCATAATAGCAGCATTTATGGTATGTTTTAAAAATCTACCACTTTCTACCACTTTTTGATTTCCCAATATACCACCTTTTGCCTACCCTCAAGTCCCAACACTGGAAAGCACTGAATGTTCTGCTTGTAAGCTGATTTCCCCTTGTAACTATATTTACTAAGCGGAGAGGGAGAACGGTAATCCCTCCTCTGCCAAGATCGATTGTCTCGAAAGTTTGTTTGTGTTGGTGAATGTGAGCCGGAATTTGTATGTTTATTGGGACTTATATGTCTTGAATTGTCGTAATAACGTCTACCATTTGTTTGAATGTAATTGATACCCGAACGTTTGAAATTAATTGTTTCCATTTCATTTTGTATTAATTCTATAGATAATGACTTTATTGCTTCTAAAGTCATTGTCACTGCGTCATCATCTATTAACCTAGCTTGCACTTTTTGATTACTAAGACCCATCACAAATTTGTCTTTTAAAGCAGTTTCTAAAAAATTACCAAAGTTGCATCCATCAGCTAAAATTTTAATAGCAACTTCATACTCCGATATTGATTCACTGCCTTTTTGTGAACGTGACCAAAATTTAAAATGTTCAGCGGTCATGTTTTTTTTAGGCTCAAAATGTTTTAAAAGTTTATTTATAATTTCAGTGTAAGTAAATGTTTCAGGCTTGCTCGGGGCAACTAACGTTTTAATTATTTTATAAAGTTCGATACCGCCAAAACCTATTAGGAATGACACTTTGTCTTTCTCGTCCGTTATTTTATTTAACCGTAACAAGTGGTCCATGCGCTCACTATATGAAGAGAAATCATCTCCCATATTATAGTATTCAATATTTCCGACAAAATTTGTGGCCATTTTAGATTTTTCACTTATTCCTTCTTCTTTCACTGATATAATTTCTTTTTTTTTTCTCTTTCGCTGGAATTTGATGCGATTTCAATATCCGACATGAGGCGATTTTATTGTAATATCGTTTATATGTACATACGAGTATTGTACATAATTATCTCTGCATATACTTTTAAGCACTTAAAATTTCGCACTATGCGTCAACCAGATTCTACGGATAGCTTATTATTCATTAATTTTTTATTTATTTATTTTTTTGCATACGCCCGTTTTAAGTATTTGTTTCACGATATTAAATTTAATTTTTCGCGTACTTTTTCCTCGTCGCCATTTTCATATATGTGTGTACTTAGACCAAGACTATTAAGTAGTGTCACACTTCATGTTCATGGTTGCAATACGACTGATCTTTATTCAATAAAAAAGCTTTTCACAATGTATGTACTAAATTAGTTTATACAGTAGGGTGTAAAAGTATTCATACATTACAATTCGCAAACAACATTTTGACTTGGGTAAAATTCCGACAAATGCTTTCTGTCGAACAAGAGGCAGCGACTTTGCATTGAGTAAGTCGATATGTGGAAAACGAGGGTTTACTACTACAATTTTTCGGAAAGTCGTGTCCATTCCCAGATGTTGTGCTGTTTTTGCTATACTATAATTGCCAAAGATGCCCTATTTCTCTATCCTGGGGCTAGTATTGTGGTCAAAAATTCCACTTAATTAGGCAGCAACTTTGTATTGAGTAAGTCGATATGTGGAAAACGAGTGTTTACTACTACAATAGGTGCGTTTTTATGAAACCTACCCAGCCAGTGGTTGCCAATAGTTGCCAGTTGAGGCACATTACACATGTTAATTAAAACAACAACCTGCTGGCAACTGCGTGTCCATTCCCAGATGTTGTGCTGTTTAGGGTATGCTGCTATGCACATGCACACCAATAGTATAACTAACGATATGCCCTATTTCTCTATCCTGGGGTTAGTATTGTGGTCAAAAATTCCACTCAATTATGCATGTATTAATTTTAAGACACATATCCTTATACGAGCAATGCCCAGGGCTCCGCCCGCCTGTTTCTTTTCTTTTAAATAAAACTAATTTATTTGAGTTATCGTTTGTTAAATATTTTCCTCTTTTTTAAGGTTACAAAATATTTTATCGCAATTCCATTTTGTATACACGTTATTTTTTTAGTGGGCGCAAGAATAATCAACTGCAGCTCACACGCGAACATGCAACATATAGCTGTCCGTGTGAAAAAACATGGCTGTCGGAGTCCAACTCCAGGAATGGCCGAGTATAGTTCCGAAGATAGCTCCTATGCCCCCGTTTCCCCTTCCCCCATCCTCTCCCAAAGTAACCTATACCTACTGATCTGGAGGATGAAGCCAGTACAATGTTGAAAGAATTTTTTAAATCGGCCAAATAGTTACAGAGTTAGTCCATACCACCCCTTTACCCCTCCCCCGTAAATGAAATATTATGTCCATTATGTCATCAGCATCACAGTATGATTTGATTATTTATACTACGCGATCATATCGTTACAATTTCCATAGCTGCAGATCTCAAATATATGTATGTATGAATGTATGTACGAATATGCATTATGCTGATTATGCACCGCACACACATATGTACTTACATAGTTTGTTTTATGGATATCCATTCCCTACATCAAATTCAACTACCCCATTCATGAGCATTTAAAATGTGCATTCTGAATGCACGTCGTGCCAGTAATCATTCTATTTCTAGAACGCAATATAAAACTACCCCTACTAAGCACAACTGCAATCGCGAAATCAATTTTTTCGCACTTGGCCAAATAAGATCTATATTCAATTTATTACATCTCACCCTCTGGATGGACCAGAAAGATGAATGTTAGCTCAAAATACTCGGTGAAGTATTGCCTAACAATTAAAAGCATATCTTGAATTGGCATACATAGATTTATGAATATAATGGCAAGTTAAGTGTAGTAAGGTCGAAAAAGAAAAGTTTGTTTTAAAAGTTTTTCAACCCTTATAGGACGAATTTTCGAAAACGATGAATGAGGCATGTAATAATGTTTGCTTATCTATCAACATACAAACTTTCAAGTTCATACGGCTTACTGTTTGTGAGTCCCCCTTTACTCCCCTCGACTCCTTTACTCCTGAGCAATTCTCACCCACCCTACGTACTAAGTTGGCCACACATCTATAAATCAGAAAAAAATCATGAAAATCGAACGAATGGTTCTCGAGTTATGGAGAAACGAACAGACGGACGTTGCATTTTATAAGTAGTATGGATGGATGGATGGATGGATTTATAATGTATTCGCTTATGTTCTTGTATTTATTTATTGTACCAAGACGCTTTAAATGTATTTATGTCCAATGTATTAAATCGTATGATGCAACTGCAACTATTTATTCATGTATCTATCCTATATACTACTCGTAACTTTGTTAACCGAAAATAAAGCTAGACAGTTTCAAGCAGGGGCGGACTAAGAGGCAGTGGCACCCGGGGCGGTAAAGCAAGCCTACACCCCATAAAAATTTTAAGAAAAAAGCACGAACAAAGATTTTATTTAAAGGTGCTTTCGAGCTTTTATTGCACTGAATGTTTCGATTAAATCATTAAAATCTATGGTTTTTTTGTGTGCTCCTTTTCGATTGAAAGTGTAGCCAAATTAGTCAATCTATTTTGTCTCATTGTTGACCTTAGATAATTCCTAATTAATTTACATTTTGAAAAGCTTCGTTCACACGATGCCACTGAGATGCAGATTGTTAAATAAATTCTCATCACAAATGACAGGCTCGGTAACGAGTCTGAAAAGGCCCACTTAACAATGAAGCTGAAAAATTCAAAGGCTATGTCCAAATTTATGCATCTTTTTATTTTATTTTTGCAGCTAGTACAAAAATAAATTTGAATTTTATGACGTTTTAAATTAACGTATTTTTATTCTTGTCGATTGCTTCGCCTTTTGCATCGACGTAAATTCGCTTTGGGTAGCAACTCAGCCCAAATCATTGGTACTTCGAGTCCTTGAAAAGGACAGTGCAAAAAATTAGTGTCGTATAGTGCAAAATTAAATAGCTGACATTGTCTCAACTAGACAGTATAAGTGCCACACATAAATTTGCATCAACGGACACTAAACGACAACCAAAGGGGAATCAGAGGTCACGGGACGGAGGCAGCGGTCACCAGTAAGAACTAGCGGACACAAATCTTGGAGCAACTAGCGGTCATACAACGGACACAAAGCGTGGAACAAGTAGCGGTCATCAGCAAGAGGTCACAACGGAGAACAAGCAACTGTGCTTCGAAGAAGACTTTGTCACATCGAACAAAGGATCTTAAGGTAGGAATTTCAACTCATTTTCCTTCTTAAAAATAAATTTAAATATCTACACATATTAAATTACATTGAACATTACATTACATTAAACATACATTTTGCATAAATTCATAAATCACACCCTACTCTGAAAGTGCTAGTAATACGCTTTTAATATGTCGAAATTATCGAAATACATCGAAAAACAAGAACTAATTTTAAATGAACTTGAAACAGACTTCGAAGAGTTTAAAAAAGAAATCGCGTCGCGAAAGTCAAGGGGGTACGTGAATGCGTGTATCAATGACATTGAAGAGGCCTTCAAAAAGGTTAAACGGGATCACGAGTCCGTTTAATTAACAGTGGAGAGTATCGCAAGTTAGTGACTACACAACTGCGAATTTTAATGGAGCAACAAAAGCTCGCACATGAATCAGCAAGTCGTCTGAAATCTTTGCATGATACAACAACGGAATGTATTCATGCACTCTCCAACCTGGGAGTAGCAATCGAAGCCTGGGACTGCATTCTAATATACATAATTTATCAAAAGCGTCCTTCTCAGACTCAAAGAGACTGGGAAGACAAGTTAGGGACGTCGAAGACGCTTCCAGAGTGGAAGACATTTTCATCTTTTATTGAAGGTCGATTCAGTTCTCTAGAGAATATGTTGGAGGTAAATGGACCTTCGAAGCAGCAAGCGCCGACAACATCTTTTCGAAAGGCCACGAATTCCTATCATATCAAATCGCCACCCACGAACAAGCAATTTCTCTGCCGCCTGTGCAAGGCCTCTCATGGCATTCGGCATTGCAAACTGTTTTCGAATATGGAGGTTAAAACGCGGGCGGAATTTGTAAAGAAAAACGGTATTTGTTCAAATTGCTTAGGATATGAACACCATGCATCCGCTTGCAATAGCAGCAACCGATGCTGCAAATGTGGTCTAAAGCACCACACTATGTTGCACTTTGAACAACAAAATCTGCACCATGCCAACAACAATCCGCACAACACTGCACCACATCAACCCAATAACTCTCAGTACAACGCTCACGTGATTCAAAATCCGAATCAACAAATTCCGTCGAACGTTTGGAGCAGTGAACAACAATGTGCTACAACATCTCACCACTTCAAAGTATTTGCGTCCAATGGAACTCATCATGTTCTTAGAGCTCTAATTGATACCGGCTCAGAGGCAACATACGATTTTAAGTTTTATTGCCAGCACTTTTTAGGTAATATATTTCACAGCAGATGGTCATACTAATTACTTAGATTGGCTGTAGAGGGGATTGTTTACATTTTTTTCGCACGTATTTTTAAAGGCGGGCCGGAATTGGATTGTTATCAGTCGTTCATTACCATCAATTGACGAAAGAAAGGGTGTTCCGTGTCAGTGCGCGTGGCAAACAATTAAAAATAGTGAAAATTAAAAGTTGAAGTGCAATGGGAAAGCATTATTTTAAATGTTTGGTGTGTGGGCGAGAGGAAAAAAAAATGTTGCCACTCTGACCTCACAATAATTAATCGACATATTGTAGAATATGTCACGTTTTATATATTGTGGCATGTACATAAGTATGCCGCGTACACGGCATGCACGTTTTGTCTCAAAGTTGGCATATTCGTATGTCAACGGTGACTGGGGTGTGTTTCGCCACATTTTTTTTTTCTTGGAAGTTTTTTAATCCATTGACATCGGAACCATCCTTTTATGGAATTTGTTACTTTATGGCTTAGAAAGAAGACGAATCATATTTTGGGATATATCTTTTTCTTTGATAGCAAGTACCCCAGAACAAAAAATCCATGGTTGTTAGCTCAGATTTAGTCTTTTTACCATTTTTGTCTGACAAAAAGTGGCTTTTACTATAACTTCTGTTGATCGTACGTAAAAAAGTTGCTTAACATAATTTTTAGGAAATTTCTCAAGGATAAAAATTTCATAAAAAAAATGAAAATTTATAAAGTCAAAATTTTGAGAAAATGGCATTTTAAGTAAAAAATTGTAACAAAAATTTTCAAAATTTTGAGTTTAAGGAGCCATAACTTTTTTCTAGCTGCCCAGATGTAGCCGAAGTGCTTAAGACTTGTATGCGCCAGTGTTGTTAGGTCTCTCTCTTAATTTTTCCCACGAAACGTGGTCATTTTTCCCTTTTCACCGAACTCAAATTCCCACGAAATTCCCACGATGCATTAAAATGAAAAAAAAAAAGAAAAATTTTAACTCATTTTTATTACATTGTAAGAAAATCACAATTGCCGCTTTGCATTGACCGCTATAGTCATCTAGGGTATGCCAAACTCCATATAAAAAAACTGACATTTCAGCATTTGCGCTAGAGCTGTAGCACATATTGTGAAATATCCTTTTCTGGGAAATGTTTCAATCTAGCGCAAAATTAACTAAATATATAAATAAATATTTCATGCAACAAGTCCGTATAGGCACCCTATAGGTCTAGCTTCTCTAGTTTGTGTGAGTTATTTTTGGGGGTAATGGAAGAAACCTACCATTTTATGCCGACTCCGAACGGCTGAAATGAGAAGCTTTTTCAGTACAGTTATATTCTCGTATGTTTGTCAGACGTTCGCGAGAGGTGGTGCTTTTCCGGGGATCGAACCTGGGACCTCTTAACCGCTGAGCCAATGCGCCCACAAAATTATTGAATTGAATTGAATTGAAAAAATAAGGAAAAGTGGAAGTGTAGAAGTTGCACAAAATACATTTTCGCTGCTCACGAAGATAAAGTAATAAAAATTTAAACTGGTTCCATTCCAATGTCACTTTGCCGCTGGCGCTAGAGCTCTAGTTACATACGTTGTCGCTGCGGTCAGATTGTTTTTGTACTAGAATTTTTTAGTTAAGAGGCTATTTACATGAGCTCTTTTTATTTCTGCTGATAATTGTTGTGAATTTTTGAATTAGTTTTGGTGAAATTTCACAAAAACTTGGTTTTACAATTTTTTTTGTCAGAGTCCTGAAATTCCCACGATTGTGGTGCTTTTTCCCTTTATCCCACGGAAGGCTTTTCGGACATCGAAATTCCCACAAAAAGGGATAAATCCCACGATATAACAACACTGGTATGCGCTACTAAATGATGAGTTAAAATTGAGTCCACAACTTAACGTTTCCTCGCTTTTCACAGATTTCAAAGAATATGAAGATGCGAAATTGACACAACCTTATCAAAATTTTTTAGACTCGTTAGAGAATCTGGAACAAGAATTTATTTCTTGTTCTCCAAATATGTATTACCTAAATAATTTTGAGGCGAATATTTTTAACTTTTTGAATAATGAATTTCATTAAAAATTAAAATAAAGAATTTTTTATAAAATTTTACGTCCGAGTACGGGTTTACCATATTCTAAAACATTTCAATAAAATTAACAAAAAAATGTACCAACAACCAAAAATATTTAAGCGTAGCACACATGTGAATATTTATTATAACATAGATATAAAATGTTCAATAAAAAATATTACAAATGGATTTTTGCTTTTTTTTTACGTCACACCCTGTGCCACATTTCGAAATAGTTCGACTACTCTTCCATCCCTCTTTTACTAGAGCACTTTTATTGCCGTCTATTTCTCGTGTATGTGTACTACAAATTGTAAACTGATAAGACACACGTGGGGAGTGTCCCTACTCATTAATGGATATACTCTGTCCGGGAGCGTCCGGATCAGGGTTGTCAGATGTGGCGATTTATCGCCAAACAGGCGATTTGAAATTTCAATTGGCGACACGAAAATCGGTTTGGTGACGCACCCCAAAAAAGGCGATATTTTCAGACTTTGGCGATTTAAATTTGTTTAACCAAAATCCTCATATTTTTCCTTTTTTTATAATTTTCACTCGAACCTTACATCACTGTGATAACTGTGACGAAATATTAAAATTAGTAACGAATGAAGATAACTTTAAAGCTTGGAAAGATATTGATTTATGGTCGGATTGTGAAAGAATCGCGATAGAAATCAGTGAATGAAGTTAAGAAGCAAGTTAACGATTTGATTCTTGTTTTACTAAGAGAATTGCGAAAAAAATTGTCTGACTGTAACACACCTTCTGTTTCTTTGGGATATTTTTGGAACAAGGTGAAGGTGTACAAAATGACAAAGGCTTTAAGACAGCCAGTGTTCCAGGAACTTGGGTTATTTGCATTAAGTTTTTTTTACGAAAAATTACGAGTTACACGAATTCATTTGATTTTTAGGGTTTTTGAATTTGGAGAGTTGAAAATTTTGAAATTTGGCGATTGTTTGGCGTTTTATATTTTACGTTTGGCGATTCCAGTTTTTAAAACCTGACAACCCTGGTCCGGATCCGGATTCAAGAAAATCACTTCTGAAACCGTTCCATTGGCGCAAAAAATACTCTTCTGTCGATTCTGAGGAGAGAATTTCGCTTCTCGATTTCAAGTCAGAACAGAATCCACTCGAGGAGCACTTACACAAGTGCATTTTATGTATTTTATAAAAGTTAGCCAGATGCCAGCAGCCATACAATAATTTTTGACGTTTCACCAATACGTGAGTGTAGACAGCCGGAAGTAGTTTTCTTGTTCCATTGGATTTCGGAATGAGTGAATCCCCGAGTGAAACCAATGGTAAACGACATGATTGTCCACAACACAGCACCGTCGTCGGTCGTTGGCGACTTGGCGTATGCGACAGAAACAGATACACATTTACCCACCCCAAAGAAAAGGAAAAAGAGCATTTCGACCACTCATTTTCGCTCGAATAGAATTTGACATTTAACTCGATCCAATCGAATCTGAGAATGTGGGGAGCATTATGAAATGGGGTACTACCAATAGAGTGGGATCTGGGATTTAATGCTTCCAAAACACAATGGTGCCTTCTATCATTAAAGCGAAACCTGAACCCTAGACCTAGCTTCTCGCAGCCATTCGTTTGTGTGAGTTTTATTTTTGGGACAAATGGAAGAGACCTATAATTTTATGCCGATTCCGAACGGCTGAATTGAGAAGCTTTTTCATGACAGTTATACTCTCAGATGGTTTGTCAGACGTTCGTGGAGAGGTGGCGCAGTAGAAAAAACCTTAGATGTAATTTGTGTTTTTCCGGGGATCATATCTGGTCAGGTGCACCAAAAAATTCATTGCACCTACAACATAGAATTCAGAAGCGCGCGATGAAACTTATAGGTGATAGAAATTATAGCGGAGTCTATTGACCCGCTCGAACATCGCAGAAATGTTTCTTGCCTTTCCTTATTTTATCGATATTTTCACCACCGATGTTTTGATGAAATAGCTAACTGCATTCCGCCCCTTCAACAATTCTCTCGCAACACCCGTCACACATCGAATGCGCATCAGTTCACGTTAAGCCTACCTTCGCACGTACTGTAAAATATAGAGATTCTTTTGTAAGTCGAACAACACGCATGTGGAATGCATTGCCTCACACGGGTTTTCCCTCTCATTTCAACCCAAAATTGTTTAAAACCAATGTGCACCAGTACCTCTTCTTTATTCTCCCTATTAACCCTTCCACTCGTGCTGTGCATTAGCATTTTAAGGGAAAAAAAACCCTTGAGCACTAGTTAGTAAAAAAAAGATACCTACTCCTACCTAGGTAACTCCAATAATTTCCAGAAGTACAGTCGAGTCCAATAAACACAACACATCCCCCACTTGCATGCAATCAATCGGCTCAACATTTCTAATCCAATAATTCTTTCGGGCAAATAATTTTGTAATCTCCCTTTCTTCGAATTAACTACTAATGCGGCCGCAAAAAATCGACATCCCTAACCTCACCGCACCGCCCGATTAGAATCCTCTAAATAAGCATCAAGCCAGTCCAAAGAAGAAAAGAATTGAATAGAAGCATAACAAAATCAGTAAATCCTTTTCGGTTGTTCGTTTCTTTATCCTTTTGCTCATTTGCTAAACAAAAGCACTTAAAATAATTAAGTGATTCGTTTTGGTGTGCGGGCGCATATTTGCCGCCTCAATTGTTGGCTTTTTACTTCACCAGTTTTCCTGGAAAAGATTTATGAACTTGCCTTTGGTATTTTTAATTAAACTTTTTTCTCGGTCAACTGAATTACATTTTCTTTCTTTCGTGCAGTTAATACCCCCCGAATTATGAGCTACATTTTCGCTTATGTTCGATTCTAATTTATTTTATAGTCACCCCCTCGCTCCCCTACCAACCATTGGTTCGCTGCCGTATACACTATGCATGCTGTGGCTGTGCTCTGTTATTAAATTGCAAATTGAGTGTGAATTTGGTGGTTTTTTTTTCGATAGAGGGGCCGTATAATTGATGCCATTTGAGCAGAGTTCCCATTTAATGAATTTGCAAATAAATTAAATTGGTTAACCACTTGTGAGGAGTGTAGATATAATGTATCGAAGAGTAACAATTAAATCATTTGGTCTGGCGGTAATTAGTGCGCCTATTGTTAGGTCTTTGAAAAATTATTATAGCGCTGTATTTATTGAGAAGATACATATACAGATAAATGTATCTGCCGCCAACCATTTAGAATTTAATGTCTCATTAATTAAATTCCGAGGATAAAAAGTGTCATCAAGCGTCCTTGTTGTTTTGGGGAGGAAATTACATGGGGGCGAGTGCAAAAATGTAATTCCGACTCGGAGGTATTCATTAAAAAATAGGTCCTTGATCAATTTGTTAATCCTTAGTGCGTAATAAATTTAATCATGAAATAATTAATTACCAGAACCGAAGTTAACAGAGTTTGTAATTTTTTCTAATTTCATTAAAATTCAACCTCGATTAAAAGGGCAGGTCGAGGCAATAATTTAAATCCTTTTTTTGAGCTATGTTTATCATTGTTTGTTGCATAGGACAATTGGTCGTTTTGTCCAAATAATTTAATGCCATGAATGAGAGAAATTAATTTGGACGGGATGGACTTTTAATTGCTTTGATTGAGTGGTGAGTTTTAGTTGGAGAGGTTTTTTTTTGTTATGAGTGTTACACGTTTAATGAAATAGAAATGAGAGGATAGCAATCAATGACATAGTTGCAACCAAACCAAACTTTCATAGCTGACAAGCCAAGTTTTTTTCGCATGTTGATTTGGGCTACTCCACCCTGATACTTGAACCACAATTTGCTATAGGGCCAGTCTGGTTTTTAGTACCTATGCCTACCACATTCGTGATTGGGCCACTTTCTGTTACCTGGCGGTCTGTTGGGGCGCTTCCTGACAAACCTAGGAAAACTATCCAATCTAAAGTTAGTGTTTTTGGAAAGACATTGGATTCGCTGCTGAACTTAGGTTAACACTAGTCTTATTAAATTAGATCAAGTGCCGACTGCTGGTAACGCGAAACTATAAAATGGGCCAGAGATGATAACGAGCAATGGTATTTTGAAGTAATTATGGCGACAATACTCGATTGTAAACCGGGAGGACCTTGTCAGAACCATGCGTCCTCGTGGCTTGATAACCGGAGTTTTGTCGTTCTATCGGATTAGCTATCGTGCTCTTTAACGTAGAGAGAAAACATGTTCCCCCAGATTGTGCTAAGATTGTCTAAGAATCCAAGCTTTAATGGTTTCAAAAGCCTCCTCATAACCGAAATTTTTGTACGAATTCCTCCGTCCGTCTTATCTTAGACTTAGTTGTAGGGAACGTTGTCCCTTTGTTATACTTTTGAAACTTCCGCACCTCATACCCAACATCTCGTCGATTTCTCATTTGAAGTAGCTGTTGAAAAAAAGTTCTTAGCTCTGCGGATGCTAATTCATAACCAAGGCTGAGACTCAAATTTCCTGACATCGACTATAGTTAGCATGATCTATTGTCATAAATGTGCAATCGCTACGTTTTGCAGGTATTTTTTTTAAATGAATTTCACATTCAACCTACCGAAATCCTAATGTCTAGTGACTCATTATACATCACCACGACTGGCAACTACCAGGCAAAACCAAAGTGCAATTAACTCCCCGTTTCCGTTATTCAAACTCAAGGAAATCTTCATCAGTATTTTCTACAAAAATGTTCAATGAATTTTGCACCTTAAGGTGCTAGTACACGGTATGTAGCACTCCACATATATATGTGGCTCTGACGTATTTTTGACGTCAGCGTATGGAGCCAATGGCTACATGCCGTGTACCTACAAGCTCTCTTTGTGCACTCTCTCGTGACGTCAGAGCCACATATATATGTGGCGTGCTACATACCGTGTACTAGCACCTTTAGATCTAAATTGAAACTTCTAACTCAACGTTGAGTTGGCAGTCAAGCCGTCTTACCGCAACCAAACAGTATTCGTATTAGCAATCAGTAGCACTATCCCTCTCACAAAGTTCACCACAGTCTTCCTTTCAATAGATGAACCGACCTTCCCTAAGCGAGCTAACACCAAAGATAAATTCCATTTTAACGCTAGATATCCCTCCTCGGCGCCAAGCCAAGCTACATTGAGTGAGGCAAATTAATTGAGTTTGACTGACTGATCGGATGTTGTGTGCCAGCTTGTGTTCCAAAGTTAAAAAAAGCAAATGCTCAACCTCAACCCACTTAAAGTTTCACCCTTGAGTAGGTAGCTGCTGGTCTTGTTAATTCGCCTTGTTACTACGGAGACTATACGTTACGTTTAAGCAGCGGATACATATGTTGCCCAATCAATTACAAGATATTCCCTTTGGCGAGATGGATAAAGAGTTGCAGTTGATTTGGTGTCGGCGGTAAGGAAAAAGCTCAACAAAAAGCAAAAAAAAAAAAAAAGTGAAAAATGTCAAAACGAATCGAAGACAAACAAAATCGATCAAATCGAAGCGAACACTTCTGATTCCGTCTGATTGCTTATTTGACACAAACACAAATACAGCCACATGCACAGAACGAAGAACACCTCCATCTGAAGGATTTCTCCATCAAATCGATGGAAAGTCAATTTTTCCTTCCTTAAGTGTTAAACCTCGAACGGGACCGATGGCGGTAGATACAGTTGAATGCCGTCGGAAGGGAACTCTGATCCAAGCAGATGCGATTTTGTTGAAAAATGGTCATGCTTAACTTTCGGTAGATACCTATTCCGCCTGTGCACTTTGTTTTTGATGTTTACCAGCGTTGACATATTGATGGTGCGACGAAATGAAGTTGTCTTTGACGGGAACCCATGTATGCTAAGAGCTATGTACGATGTTTGTGCATGGGGGATATTTACGCAAGAAACTCAATGATTGGATTAAATTGCCAAAAGGGGATATAACTACCTTCAAAGGAGTACCTGTTCTATATAGAATTATAGATAGACCTATACCAAAGATTGGTTCTGTGTGCTTCGTTGCAGTTGGTGACAAATATTTGGCATTTGTTGCAATAAAGCTGAAAAGGACGCAATTTTGATAAATAAGCATAAATTACGTATGTAAATTTGACACTAAGGGTTGAACTGGTCTTAGGCTTTTGGAATTCTTAGAAAAAAATCCGCATAATATTCATCAAAGTGCGTTATGATGCTGAAGCTTGGCCGCTTTCTTAGACGCATGAAGGTATCCTCGGTCGCTTCGAGAGAAATATTCTTTGTAACATGGTTTGGAGGGGGGAATTCAGGGACGAAATATACCAGCTATACAGCGACGTAGATCGAGAACAAAAAATTGGAAAAGACGGATGAACCTATATTCTCCGCCCCGTAGAATCTTCCAGTTTAACATGGAGAGTCAATGCAGTTGGAAAATACATCGCCTAAAGTGGAGCGCACAAGTAGAAGAATACCTTAACAGACTTGAAGTGCGCAACTGGAAATAGTCATCTAAACACTAGGCCAATTGAAGAGTTTTGTAAGTTGAGTACAAGGCAGACAGTTAATGCATACTTAACAACCGCTAGAACATAACTTTTTCAGTACTCTTTTCGCTAAAACTAAAGAGAAGTTATTTTAAAAAGAAAACCAAACATTTAGACCATGCTTGGCGGTTATGAACTCTATTTCACGAATAACTCGCCGAATATTGTTCTATGGTGCCAAAACCGTTGCTTGATTGTCAGCATAATACTGATTTTTAAACGGGGCTTAAAAAATGGTACGCCTAGAAAGTTCCCACCATCCGCTATATTTTTGGTCTGTAGCTTTTTCGTTCCGCTCCCATGTCTCATTCTCATCGAGCTTCTTCACCACTCGCGCTACCATCTCCCATATCCTATCGCTTCTTCGTTTCATTGGAGCTCGAAATCACTGACCAATGAGTCACAGAAAACTTCACTTCACAACCTGACTGACATTTATCTTCTCTTCAGAAATTATTGCTGTAGAATCAACACAAGAAATGTGTATGTGTCAGTGAATTTTAACTCTCACATTATAGTAAAGTTAAACTTGGAATGTAGCCCAAAAGTTGTATGACGATCAATGACCAGGGCCGTAGCCAGGATTTTGTTTCGGGGGGGGCTTATACCCTATTCACACAAAGCCGAAAACTGGGTTTTCGCGAAAACAGTCGAAAACTTCATCGAAAACAGAAGTTTTCCCATACATATTGCAGTTTTCAAAACGAGTTGTTTGAGGTCGTTTTCCATGAAAACGCCACGAAAACGAGTGCAGTCGTTGGGATGTTGAAGCAGATACACCTTTTGCAAAATTCAGCGAGCTCAGAAAAACTGCTGACAGGATAGCTCTCTCTCTCAGTGCTATTATTTCTTCTAGTTTTTTGTTTACAAATGTGGAATCTCTTGTTATCTTTGCACCATAAAGAGCAAATTATTCAGTTTTTTCTCTAGTTTCAGATGTTTTGATTTTGATTGATGCTTATGTTAATTACATATTTTATGATTTAACCATAAGTTAACAATTATCAAGTAGCTTAAATAATTTTGTTTGTATATATTATGTCAATACGAGCGAAGTTTAAATAAATAAATAAATGGGTGGCGCAACAGACGGTAGACACCCTAGGCCTAGCTTCTCGCAACCATTCGTTTGTGTGAGTTTCTATTTTTGGAACGAATGGAAGGGTCCTACAATTTTATGCCGATTCCGAACGGCTGAATTGAGAAGCTTTTTCAGGACAGTTATACTCTCGGATGATTGTCAGACGTTCGCGAGAGGTGGCGCAGTAGAAAAAAACACTAAGATGTAATTTGTGTTTTTCCGGGGATCGAACCTGGGATCTATTGTAAAAGTATACCAAATCAAACACGCGTAATTAAGGACTTCATGACTAGGTTTATTCTTACATACTAATACAAAAATAATCTTAATCTAAGTCTTAAACCTACGGAAGAGCGAATTCATTTACTCGCTGTAGTTGAATGCATTCAGCAATATTGTATCTGCAATAACAGGGTGATACTTAATTCGGGTAGTACATTACATTCTCCCCTCTTTATTATAAATACAATATCAACAAAATGTTTTCTGCTAGATAGAATGTTATACAACGATTACCTACATAATTCAATTATATTTAAGATATTGTAGTCTACTACATAATTCAATTATTATATTTAAGATATCTTATTCATTAGCTTAATATGTACATGTTGTTATTTGTTTCTGTTTGCATATTTGTATTTTAACTGTAGTCTACTACTTCTTCTTACAGTATCAAACAATTTCTTGCTAACTCTACGGCTAATTGCTTTTTTCCTAGGCATAGTATATTTCTGATCTGTAGTCAGGTTTTGAAATTCATTATAAGGGTTAGGAATTCTCATATAAGTATAATTAAACTTTTTCTTCAAATTTATTTTTCTCAATTGATTTACATGTACAATTCTATTTTGCTTTCCAATCATAATAATGTATCGAATATAACTTAGTTGTTTTACAATTATACAGCTTATCCATTTTTCATTATTTTTATATGATTCCGATACATGCAACTTTCCCCCACTTTATACAATGTTAACTGAGGAAATGTATTCTTTAAATTTGGTTTGTGCGATATTATATCTTGAGATGCGTTATTCAAATTAAATGAAACCTGTTTCTTATTGTTTAATGAATCTAACAATATTTTCGGCTTAAATGAAAACAAAAGCTCGGATGGGGACTTTGGTGAAACTGAGTTTGGAGTGTTTCGATGATACATTAAAAACTTTGTTATATGGTCATGCAAACTTTTATCGCCTTTATTAGACAAAACAAATTTTTTTAAATTATTTTTTATAGTTTGAACGTGTCTTTCGGCCAACCCATTTGATTGTGGATGATAAGCTGGGCTGTGCAGTAATTCAATAGTATTATTTCTACAAAACTTTCTAAATTCAAAAGAAGCAAAGGGGGGGCCATTGTCTGTAACAATTTTAGTTGGTAGTCCAAAAATTGAAAAAATAGGGGTTAGTTTGTTAATTAATGCTTTCGCACTAGTTGTGGTCATATGAATAATATCAAGATATTTACTATATGCATCTATTACAATAAGATATGTTTTTCTTTGGAAATAAAAAAAATCTAAGTGTATTCTTTCAAAAGCATATTCGGTGTTAGGCCATTTTGTGAGTACTTTTTCTTTTGGGACATTACGAGTGGCTTGACATGCATTACATGCTTCAATATACTGTTGAATATGCAAATCTAATCCTGGCCACCATACATACGATCGAGATGTCTTTTTCATTAAAATGATACCATTGTGGTTGTCATGCAAAAGCTTTAAAACATGCAATTGTAATTCCTGTGGAATTAAGATTCGATCGTTGTAAAAAATACAATCGTTTTCGATGTTCAACCATTTTTTATATTTGTAGTATATCTTAAGCTCATCAGCTACCTGTTTTCGCCAACCTGTTTTAATATGTTCATACAATTTTCTTAAAACAACATTTGCTTGTGTGCACTCTCTTACTTTGTTGAAGTCAAGGGGTAGTTTGTCCCCAATGTTAATGGCATTGATATTTATTGACTCAACATTAGTCTCCTCATTTATGGGTAAACGAGATAGAGCGTCAACATTTGTCAAATATTTTGCTGAACGATGAACAATTTTGTATTTAAACATGGACAATGTTATTGCCCATCTCTGCAACCTAGCAGCAGCAACCGCAGTCGTACACTTATTTGGATTAAAAATTTCCTTAAGAGCTTCATTATCTGTTTCTATCACAAACTCTTTCCCGTAAATATATTTAAAAAACTTTTTTGTTGCAAACATTACTGCCAGTGCCTCGCGATGTAGCTGCGAGTAATTCTTCTCTGCAGGTGATAGGGTACTGCTAGCAAATAGTACCGGCTTCTGCACACCATCTATCATATGCGAAAGTACTGCAGCCACACCATAAGGACTTGCATCAGTAGAAATAGTTATGGGTTTTAAAGGATCAAAAAGTGTAAGCACATTGTTATTCATAATTAATTGTTTCGAGCTTTCAAACTCTTTCTCGCAATCTTGGTCCCATACAAATGTTTTCCTTTTCTGTAATAAGGTGTACATATGCTTTAACTCACTTGACAGATTGGGTATAAAACGCCTATAATAATTAATTAATCCTAAGAAGGACTGAAGCTCTTTCAAGTTTTTAGGTGCCGGTGCGTTTTTAATAGCCTCTACCTTTTTTGGATTAGGCTTTACTACGTTGTGGCTTACTATATGCCCTAAATACTCCACAGAGGTTTGTAAAAATTTGCATTTAGATAAATTTATCTTCACCCTCTGCTTGTTAAGTCTATCTAACACTAAAACCAATTTCGATTTGCATTCCTCTTGAGAAATGCCACCAATAATGATATCGTCAATATAGCCGAATACATTATCAACACCTGCAATTATTTGATCGATTATCGATTGAAAAATTGATGGCGCGCTAGAAACACCGAAAGTGAGCCGAGTGAATTGAAATAATCCTTTGCTGGTGTTAATTGTTAGAAGTTCCCTAGAATTTTGAGAAAGTTCTAACTGCTGGTACGCACCGGCCAAGTCCAACACACAAAAAGAATTCACAGTTAGCCAAACTAGCAAAGATATCTTCAATATTGGGAATCGGATAATGTTCCGTTTTAATAAATTTATTTATTGTGACTTTGCAGTCCACACATAACCTGATACTACCGTCTGGTTTTGGAACACAAACCACTGGCGAAGCCCATTTGCTATGTTTCACTGGAATTATAACTTTTTCACAAACGAGACGATCTATTTCCTTACCCATTGCTTCTTTTAAGCGAAATGGTACAGCATACGCTTTGTGGAAAATCGGTTTACATTCATTTAAATGAATTTCAGCTTTGTATCCTACAATCATTTGGTTTGGATCCGAAGACACTACGTTTGGAAAGCATGCACCTATGTTCTTAATCATTACATCATCTTGTTTAATCACATTAATTACTTGCTTTTTCGTGACATTTTGCTTCCAATCCGGCAACAGCGATGAAAACCACGTTCGACCAAACAATGGCTTAAAATAAGGGCCATCAACAACAATAAACTCCAATTTCTCAGTCGCACCACCGAACTCCACTGCAACAAGAACTTTCCCTAGCACTTTTAGCTTATGACCTGAAATTGTACTTAACTTTATTTGACATCTTTCTAGCTTTAAATGCTTAAACTTAGCTTTAACATCCTTTGTATGAATAACAGAGACACTAGCTCCTGTGTCCAACTCCATGCTTAGCTTTACACCTTCAATCGCCACCTCTATCTCCGCTGCTACCTCCCCTTGGATAGAATTTATCGTATGCAGTGCTTTCACTTGATGTCTTCCAGGTGATCTCGATAGTGTTTTCTTATTCCAAAAGCAAACATTAGCGGTATGACCTTCCTTATTACACTTAAAACATATCCAAGATTTGGCTGGACAAGTTTTTTCAGAGTGCAATTTCCCGCACCGCTTACAACTTTTGGACAAACTGTTTCTCTGTGAGTCCCCATTTCGATTTTGACTGCGTGTTTCTTTACTTTTATGCATTTTTTTGTCTAATTTCATTTACATAGCTCACATTTGGTTGCATTGAGCGTTGCTCCTTTTCCGACATCTCCATTGTAAGTGCTCTCTCGCAACATTGCTCAAACGATTTCGACTCATCTGTTAAAAGCGCTTGTTGTATACGTTCGTTTCGTAGCCCCACAATGAATTTGTCTGTGAGTGCGTCTTCTAATGCCAAATTTTTCCACCTCCCTGCATCCTTCTCTTTATCATCAATAAAATCTCCGAATTTGCAAGTTTCAGCGAGATTGCGGAGTTTAATGATAAAATCGCTGATGGACTCTCCTTCTTCTTGCTTGGCTCGTTGGAATTTAAATCGTTCTGCTCTTTTATTAAATTTAGGAGAATAATGTTGCGCTAGTAAGCGAATTAGCTCCACAAATGTTTTTGTACTTGGTAAGGCCGGAGCGGTCATAGACTTTAGAACTTTATATACTTCCGAGCCCACGAGGGTTATGAATACAGGTGTTTGGCGGTCCTCCTTTATATCATTTGCGATAAAATATTGTTGGACACGATCCTTGTATGCATCAAAATCTTCACCGGGCACAAACTCACTTATATTTCCCACATATGACATTGTTCGATGAGTGTTAATTGTAATTTTTTCTACTAATTTCTTTTCGTCGTCCATTCAATCACATGTGTCAACCTTCACTTTTCTTTTCAGTATGAACAGAGTTTTATAATCCACTTTTTTCTCCCTCACCTGAATACTTTTTCTTGTTAACTTATAATGTTACTATCAATTATAATTGAGCAATTTTAATTTTTTGTGTATTTATTTTCCTCGTCGCCAATTATTGTAAAAGTATACCAAATCAAACACGCGTAATTAAGGACTTCATGACTAGGTTTATTCTTACATACTAATACAAAAATAATCTTAATCTAAGTCTTAAACCTACGGAAGAGCGAATTCATTTACTCGCTGTAGTTGAATGCATTCAGCAATATTGTATCTGCAATAACAGGGTGATACTTAATTCGGGTAGTACATTACAGGATCCCTCGCACAGCAGTCCAGCACACTAACCACTGCGCTACTGGGCCCACACGAGCGAAGTTTAGTAACTAAAATAAAAGTTTATTCGCCACAAAAATTTCATAGCTAGTTTCACAGCTAATTGAAACGTCAAACGAAAACGAGTTGGTGTTCGGTGTGAATGTATCCACGGGTTTTCTAAACTTTTTTGACGAAAACTCGGTTTTCGGTTTGGTGTGAATAGGGTATTACTTCCAAATCTTACGAGGAATTCTTTAAACAAAAAACTATATACAGGGTGTCCCAGTTAAGCAGTATAATCCTTTAAGGGAAGATTCGTGAAGTTCCGCCGAACAAAAAATTGTATGGCATGGGGGTTCTATTTTCACCATATTTCCCGTTATGGCCCTTCAAAGCATATGACCTCTAATTTGGAGGTGTTACCACTTAAAACGCTATAATTTCTAAACTAATAGAGATACACAAATTTTTGCATTTTGTGCATTTTGAAAATACAACTTAGAAGCGCATACAAGTCTTATGCACTTCGGGTACATACCTATGTGCAGCTACAAAAAAGTTGTAGCTGTAGTTTTTTTTTTTTTTTTCTTAAACTCAACATTTGGAAAATTTGTTGTTACATTTTTTTACTTAAAATGCCTTTTTCTCAAAATTTTGACTTCATAAATTTTCATTTTTTTTATGAAATTTTTATCTTTGAGATATTTACTAAAAATTATGTTAAGCACCTTTTTTTACGTACGATCAACAAAAGTTGTTGTAAAAGCCGTTTTTTTCAAAAAAAAAAAATGGTCAAACAAAATTAAGTCAGAATAATAAACTAACGTAATTATGAGCAAAGTTGATCTCACAAAATGTATTCAAAACGTGATTACGCGGACAAAGTGTTTGTAAACGGGTTCTGCCATGGAAACGCTTCGTTGGCAAGATAGGAGTCCAACACCGATACCCAAATCGTAGTACACCATATGTAGCCGGGTACTTATGCGTATCAGCGCCTTGTTGATACCGAGTGAGCTCCTCGAAATAAAAAAAACGACGTTCATACGCAGAGACGGAAGAAATTGAGGGTGGAATTGTGCGTGCTGTGGAAGTTAAGCCTTTAGTCAGGTCCGAGGACTAGCTGTGGAACTTCCCAGAACCAGGATTCACAGAACTCTCCAGAGTAATAGGTTTCACCCTTTCCATTTAGCACCGGTACGGACACTTCCTCAAGAACATTCTGTGGACTGACGAAGCGCAATTCACAAACAAAGTTATAAAGCTACAAACCTCCACAATTTGCACCATTGGTCAGACCCCAATCCCCATTTAATACACACAACATCCTTTCATAGGTAAGAATTTATTTATTTTGAACAACTTCTTCAAAATGTGTGCTTATTTCAAAGGAGGTTTAGCGTAAATGTTTGAAAACACTTTAGTAGGCCCGCACGTTCTTCCACAAACAGTTACCTAATTCCCTTGAATTTTTTAGAGAACGATTGCCGAAGCTCCTTGAAGATGTTCTTTTTTTCCAGAGAAGAGCGATGTTCTTTCAACAAGATGGAGCACCTTGTGACAGCGGGGTAAATCCATTCCTTAACCATACTTTTAATGAACGGTGAACTGGTCGATTTGGCCCAATCTTTGGCCACCCAGATCTCCTTACCTAACACCCATGGATTTTCTCTTCTGGGGTGCTGTGAAAGAAAAAGTTGATTTTAGAGAAATATCGAGTCTCTTTTTGACCATTGTCTGACAAAAAAACGGCTTTTACTACAAATTCTGTTGATCGTATGTACAAAATGGGCTTCAGTAGAAGAGGTTTCTGGATTGGAACGCGTTGTTTGTTTCAATTAAGTTCTTGGGGCTCTTAATTCAATTTCAAATAAGTCCTCGGCACGTTGGGATTCGGATAAAATGAAATGGAATGGATAAAAAGCATCTCTGAAAAAATCTTCGGTATTTTCTCTGATGTTCTTAAGAGAATTCTGTAGTAGAAACGAAGTCTAAGGATTTGGTCTGTAGGAAAACTGATAAGGGTAGCGTTAAACTGAATAGTTTTTCGCATACAATGAGGCTTACTAGGAAATCACCTTTTTGGATCGCTGCCAAAAGTGTTGATGCTTTCGAAGACATCGCCCACGTTCTGCTGGTTATTTCTTCAAGACTTATTGAAGGCTTAGAAGTCGAGTTTTTCGGCTCTCTGGTGCGTGTTTTTTAATGACATTTTTATACCCGGTACCACACTGTGGTGAGGGTATATTCACTTTGTCATTTCATTTGTAACGCCCATAAGGAGGCGTTGTAGGTATGACAAACTATATATATTATTGATCAGCATCACTTTCTTAGTCGATCTAACGATGTCCGTCTGTCTGTCCGTCTGTCCGTCTGTCTGTATGTCCGCACGATTACGGCCGTAATTTAAGAGCTATCGACTTGAAATTTGGTATGTAAGCTTTTATCCACCAAACTGAGGCTAAGTTCGAAGATGAGCAAGATCGGATGAAAACTACTACTACCTCCCATACAAAAATATCAGATTTATATAGCTTTTTATGTTAAAAATTAAATTTAAATAGCTACAGTAAAGATAGCAAGTTTAAACTTTGCACATATTGTTTTAATAATATTTAAAAATTTTTGACAAAAAATGAGCTTGGTCGAATAAAAAGTACCCACACCTCCCATACAAATATATAATTTTTTAATACTAAAATATTTTTTTTATTTTACAATAATAAAGTACCGGGTATTTGAGCTTCGGCATAGTCGAAGATAATTGTCTTACTGGTTTATAGTTATATTTGCATTTCAATGGTTGCGGAAGAAATTAGCTATTTCACTAACTACACCAAGGCAATTGCGAATTGCAGGAGTTGACATTGTATTAGACAGAACCAGGTTCAAGGGATGGCTTGCACAGTGTACATACCTAGCGTTTGGATACTGTATACCTATCTGTAAAGTCTCCTTATTTTTATAGATTTTAATTTATATTAGAAAGTTTTAGTTTTTAATTTTTTGCTTAGCGTTTCGGGGGGGGCTTCAGCCCCTCAAGCCCCCCCCCCCCCCTGGCTACGTGCCTGTCAATGACTGTAAGCTACTTCTACGATGAGCTTTCAACGTCCTGTTCAATGCATAGCAAATCCTGAAAATTTGTGCAAACAAATACTTTGGTGGGAAACATAGATATTCTGAACAACAACATCAAATTCAATATTTTTGCTCAGACAGTCAATTCTGCGTACTCCTCTGGAACGACATCTCAGCGTTTCCATTAAACTAATCCGCGCAACTCTCGCCCAATTGAATTACCTACCATCCCACATCCTAAGTTCATATTCTCCATGTCATTATCTGCATTCCTTGTCTTGAATTCTGTCCCATGTGCATTTTTGAAATTCAATATTTCACTAACATTTAAATGTCCGAAAAGTTAAATTCCAATCGACAACGAACGCAAATCTATTTTCGACCATTACACCGACTACACTGGACAAATCTTCTGCTAAGTCATCGTTATTGCCGACATAAGGACATAAAAGATGACAATTGAGGATAACAATGAAAGCGAACAAACCCAAGCGAAAGAAAAATCCACAAACTCATCTGAACTTGGTTTGGGTTTCTTCTATCCAGTTTCATTCATCTCTATAGTGAAAAACTGCACATAACAGCCTTTTCCCTGTAAACGTGGACTTTTTTTTTCTAGTCCCGCTGCTGGGAAGGGTAATTGTATGGTTATTCGCAATGTCCTTTTCATATTTCGTACAAGATGGCAGAACACAACAGACAATTCCGATGGGTATCCTCCCGGATTCTTAGGGAATATACGAACTACACCGCACTATTCACCCGATGGTTCATGCGATGAATCCACAGCAAAAGGACTCAGCAATTGTAGGTGAAGAAAATCGTTAGCTGTCCCATCATTTACAACGACAATGATGACGACGAAGGCGGATGTAAGCGTAACAAACAAATTAGTGCAACCTCCTATGGAACGTTGTTGCGGCGGCCGACAGTAGAGTAATAACAAAAAGGAGACGGAAAGGATCAACCAAAGCAATAATGAAAGATGAAGCAAATTGAAATTGCTTGGCTTGCGTTTATTGTCGGAAGAACGATAATTAATGCTATTCATTGTCATTTTCATTCCCACTGTGCTACCCTACCACCCGGCCGCGTTTCGGTTTATATTTATCCAGCTTTATTGTTTCATCCACCCAGGACCAAACCCACTGTCGATTATCTTCCGGACACTTGAGTCGCTAACCCAACCAGTGACTGGTTTCGACAAAAAAAGAAACTGGAAACTTTCGCTGTAACCACAAAGATATTATGAGAAGTTCCCTGAAGTACAATTTTGGTTATTTCGGTATCCTTCTCTCTCTTCCTCGCAATCCGTTCCGATGCTGATTCTTCTGAAAACAACGAACAAATAGGAAAACAAAATAATTAACTTCGTTAAAAATTGATTGTTCAATGTGACGACGAACGTCGTTATTATAGTAACCGAGATGTATTTCTGGGTAGAATGGGTTTCAATTGTGAAACACCGAACGTTGGAATTACAAATTTAAAACGGCCAACCAATAAATCCTTAATTGAAGAACTTTTTTTTTTTTAATTTTAAGAAAATAAAATACATTACTCCTAATAGCACAATTTTATTGCTGAAATGGGCAATGGCACGGATGTGGACTGTGGAGGTGTCGGTATCCCAGCTCCCACTAGGGAAAATCCGGATTGACCTTTTTAGGTTCAATAGTTGCATATTTATTTTTACTTAAGGTGGTAGTACATGGCATGTAGAAAGCGACATACGTATTTAGCCGTCACTTTTACGTCAGCATATGGTCCCATTCGCTGCATGCCGTATGCTTATACAGTACACTCTCTCTTTGTGACACTCGATATGTCTGTGGCTACAAGGAAAAACCGCTAAAGTCGATTTTGATAATTTTTCAGGACTGAAATAAAATACTTTAAATAAAAACGCAGTATTTTTTTGATGGGAAAAAGAGCTAAGCTCAGAAAAAACCCATATACGTCTCTTTTGCTGGCTGGTTGGAAGTGGAGTGAATAATAAGAGATAAGGTACAGTCGTACGTGCAGTAGCACGACGGCACTCTCTCTATGTATTCCTGTACAATTACATATAAGTTATTTAATTTTACAAACTCGTATGTCAATAAGATACACTATTGATCATTCTTATTTCGAGCGTTGTAAGCAAAATAAACACTTCAGCTGTTATGGCCTAACATGACTTTAACCCTAGAAAGGTAATCATATTTTTTAGTACATTAAAGGTCGAATCGACGAACTAATATTGTACTACAATTTTTACGAAAAGTGTGCAAAAAATCCTTGTTAATACTTAAATACTTAAAATACTTAATATTTACAGACCATTTGTTTTTTTTAAGAAAAACATGAAAAAACTATTTTTTTAAAAACTTTTGCCTTTATATTGAAAAAGGTGTTGGAATTGGAACCCCTGTTTTTTGAGATCAGTTCATACTTTTTTTTTATAGAAAATAGAAAAATAAGAAAACATTATATAAAATCATAAGAAATTAAAAATTAACTCAGAACAAAAAAAACATATAGCGCAAAAAAAAATTATTCATTTTAAGCATTAGCTTTCCTTGTGCGTATCGTATGATTACTTGGTCTAGCACCATTTTTTTTAACGACAATACAGTGGATTCCGCTTATTTGGGACACTTCGGGCTAGACTGTGTTGTCCCAATTAAGCGGCTGTCCCAATAATACGAAGTCATGGTGAAGTATGAAAAAAACGCAACAAAAAATTATTTCACTTATAATGTTGGTTATTTCACATTTACTTGTCGATGTACTTCTCTCGGTAACTTACTGAAACGAAACTAATAACAAGCCACGTTGAGAAAACAACAACAAACCGCTTTGCACACACTTTGACACTTCTAGAACTGCACAAACGCAAAAAGGTGCGCAACACCACGAGAAAATGGTGTTACTTGAATAGCATTAGCTCAATATGCTTTCTCATCTTCGGTGATAGACAGACAAGCAATGTGGCGATATTTTCTATGTCAAAATGTGTTAAGATGTGTGATGAATATGTCCCGAATAAGCGGCTGCTGTCCACAATAAGCGAAAAAAATGCAATCTAAAATATGCATTCGTTTCCGTTCCGATCCGGTGTCCCAATTAAGCGGAATCCACTGTATGTAAAAATGATCCCTTTTCTTTACATTTATTGCATCTACGTCGCTCTCTCTTATTTCTTTGTTAATTTTGGTGGTATATATTTTTTTTAAATATGTATTAGCTCGAATCGAACACTCAAAGTTACGTAGAAGAAGGTAATCGTCGTAGTTTCGACGAACATTGGTGCCATTTTTCGATAAAAACAAGACTTGACAGTTTTTTTGACGAAACTTCACAAACTAGAATGCCTTAGAGATGGCACGGAGAGAAGATGCGCGGAGAGAAGATGCGATCGGAATAAACATCGAAGAGAAAATCGAAAAAATTAAATTGATGTTCGTCGAATCGACGAAGATTACCCTTCTAGGGTTAAAGCTAAAAAATCTTAATTCGAGTTTAGCTGTTTTGCTCCTTGGAGAAAAGCAATTTTTTTTTTGGATAAAGTTGAATTTAGCTAATATTCCTTGAAATTCCGTCCTAGAAAAACAACCAAACTCGACTTTAGACATTTTTTGACTACAAAATCAAAGGAAATGTATAAATATCACGTGCAAAAACAAGCAAACTCAACTTTAGCTGTTATTACTTGTGATAAAACAGAAATGCGTTTCTCTTACGTCGACTTAAGACTTGTTTTTTTGTAGTTAAGTTGTTTTGCCTTAACGGCGATGTAAAAATCGGACTTTAGTTGTTTTGTTTTCGGGCCTAGAGATCTGCATGAATACATTCATTTGCTCTCTTTAAACGAGTACAGTAGTTCAGTGTAGGTACTCTATTCACCAGTGATGGGAAATGAACTTTTCAGATTGTACTTTTCACAAGTTGAAATTGTAACTTTTAGGACTGAAGTGTAACTTCATCGTTTTGGAAATTGGGTAATTTTACCTACACTTTCGCGGTCACCTGTTGTCTTGGCGATGAAAGATCTAAAGTTAGACTGATCTTCAAGAGTTTTTTAATGTTCGTTTTTACGGCGGTTTTATGAAAAACATTTGAAAAAATCAGTATTTCAGTAGATTTTACCTCTTTGATTGCTGAAAAAAATTGAGTTTTTACAAATGCTCCACAACTTTTTTTACGCTACCAAATCTACTTCTTAATCTACACAAAAAAAGTACTCCAGGAATAGCTTCTCACAACCTTTCGTTTTGTTTGGATTAGCATTTTATGATGAGTCCGAATAAAGACGCTTTCTCAGGACAATTATTCTCTCTGAATCTATGGAACTCCAACAACGAAGGTCTTATTCTATTACCTACTTTAAACATAATACAATCGAACAGGTCAATTCGAAAACAAAATGTCAACACTGTCAATCTCGAGTAAAAGTAGAAAGTAGGTCTGCTTGGGCCCACAAGAGCCCACAGCAAATTTTGGGTGCGGGATATAACCGAAAAAAAAGTAGATGAGTTGAAGAATGGGGTAAAGCTGATACTATAAACCAAAGTCTTGCAGCTGATGGTCGTGGCTTTAGTGAGTAATACTATTTTGAAAACCCATATTTTTCTAAAACTGAGATAATTTATATAACCAGTACCAGTCTATGTTAGCTTTATTGTAAAGAGCATTATTATTTCATCGCAAATATGTAGGTTCAAGACGTTTTAAGCGCGGCAAGACTTGTGCCAGACTGCTTCAAAATGCTATAAAATCGTTTTTTTTTTTTTGAATATTTGATATAACCAAATAATATAATATAATAATATTTGCTTTAAAAGATATAAAATCCATCCCTGATAAGAATTATGAAGGTCCAAGACCTTTTTAAAGCGGCCAGCGCCGTAACAGACGAATTCGAAATTCTGAAAAATTGTTTTTGAACTAAAAGTAATGTATACACGAAATATGAAGCGGCTTTCGCCCTGCAAGATCTTTTTAAAATTAAAAATATAACTTTTCAAAATAAATGGACAAAATAAAATAAATAAACAAATAAAACTATCTCTGGGATCACCAATATAGAAATAATTGTAGAATAGAATTTGAAGCTTGAATGCATTTTATATTCTCTAGCGTGGGTATGTAATGGAATTATATCTTTTAAAGAAGGATTGTAACTGCGTATCTTTAGAAGCAAAAATATGTTTTGTTAATTGTATCTTTTTCGAGTGAAATGTTAACTGTGCAACTTTATTTTCTGATTGTATCCAAAAGATACAATTGTATCCACTTTTCCATCCCTCCTATTCACAGCAATTTTGCTCAAATACTCTACAATAGAGATCACTGGAAACGAAAATGAGTTCACTGTTTGCTTTGACGCCTTTTACACGCAGAATTTTTTCACTCATGACTCTTCTTAATTCTCTTTTGGGCACTTATGGTGCATTTATACGTTCAGTGTTTTCACTTTAGTGCCTTGATTGTCAAATTGTCTTTGTTTCCTTTTTTTCTCATTCGTCGCTCGCGGCGCAGACCGCATACAGTTCGAAAATAGAGCAAATGCAGACGTCTATCGCGACTGAGTACGGTTTGAGAATAAAGCAACGCTGAAAATAACGAAAGAGAGCGAAAGAGAATACCAGAATCGGATGGGAATTCGCGGCCCATCAGTGTTCGGCTATCCCCTGCACTTTTCATCCCCTTTACCTAAACATTCTCGACACTAAAGTGAAAACACTCAGCGTGTAAAAGGGGTCTTTCTTTGCTTTGCATGGCCGCATGGGTGCTTGAATTTAACAAAACAGCATCAATAATAACTCTTAATAATACCTACTGTGAGTACACTGAATAAAACAGATGGAATGGTTAATTTATTTGGTTTCTAGAGTCCATTGTTGCAGCTTTATAAAATTGTGTGCTTTGTTAGGAAAGTTGTAGGTTTTATTACAAAATGGAAGTAGGTAATTTCTCTTACAGGGTGCGCCATCTTTTATGGCGCAAAACAAAACAAAACAAAACAAAACAAAACAAAACAAAACAAAACAAAACAAAACAAAACAAAACAAAACAAAACAAAACAAAACAAAACAAAACAAAACAAAACAAAACAAAACAAAACAAAACAAAACAAAACAAAACAAAACAAAACAAAACAAAACAAAACAAAACAAAACAAAACAAAACAAAACAAAACAAAACAAAACAAAACAAAACAAAACAAAACAAAACAAAACAAAACAAAACAAAACAAAACAAAACAAAACAAAACAAAACAAAACAAAACAAAACAAAACAAAACAAAACAAAACAAAACAAAACAAAACAAAACAAAACAAAACAAAACAAAACAAAACAAAACAAAACAAAACAAAACAAAACAAAACAAAACAAAACAAAACAAAACAAAACAAAACAAAACAAAACAAAACAAAACAAAACAAAACAAAACAAAACAAAACAAAACAAAACAAAACAAAACAAAACAAAACAAAACAAAACAAAACAAAACAAAACAAAACAAAACAAAACAAAACAAAACAAAACAAAACAAAACAAAACAAAACAAAACAAAACAAAACAAAACAAAACAAAACAAAACAAAACAAAACAAAACAAAACAAAACAAAACAAAACAAAACAAAACAAAACAAAACAAAACAAAACAAAACAAAACAAAACAAAACAAAACAAAACAAAACAAAACAAAACAAAACAAAACAAAACAAAACAAAACAAAACAAAACAAAACAAAACAAAACAAAACAAAACAAAACAAAACAAAACAAAACAAAACAAAACAAAACAAAACAAAACAAAACAAAACAAAACAAAACAAAACAAAACAAAACAAAACAAAACAAAACAAAACAAAACAAAACAAAACAAAACAAAACAAAACAAAACAAACCCGGCATACTTTTCACACATGTCACAATATATAAAACGTGACATATTCTGTCTTCACGATGTCGAGTAATTATCGTGACGTCAGAGTGCCATGCGTATGTCGTGTTTGGCATGTCGTGTACTCATAGCTTTACTTTCAAATATAAACTTAGCCTCTTCCCTCTATAACTCACCATCACCATTATCTCCCCTCCAATGCCTTGTTAAGACATTCTAATTCATTTACTTTCATAAGAAAATAAATACTCAGTGTACTCAGTGCAGTGTACACTATGTTTAAGACTACCTACTCGTTTATGAATAACCGTTTGTTTATGAGTGCACTGCTCTAATGTTTTGTTTTCAATGGGTGCAGTACTCACTTAGTAATCAAATATCTCCTGATTCATTTGTTTTACTTTTCAAGCAGTGAGTGCAGTAACCAAGTGAACTTGAAATGAAACGAATGTCTTGGAACTGGTTTCAAGCTATTCATTGCAGACCTCTATTCGGGACATTGTACCTTGAAATTTGAAGATAAAAAGATAAAACAAGTGAAAGTGTTATCATGGGCCTGGCCGATGCTTTGATACCCTCCACTGTATGTGCTGTAGAGGTACACTCATGTGTACCAGATCTACTTGACCGATATAGCCCATTTTCAATAGCAAACTGAAGAGGATAAAAATAAGTCCTCTCACAAAATTTCATTCGTTTGGACGCTATCGTGCTTTGAACAGACAGACAGACAGACGGACATGGATACTCGACTTTAGTTGTTTTTGTTTGTGGCCACAGGTGACACTCTCTGTTGACGTCAGAGCTACATACCTATATTATGTGGCTTTCTACATGCCATGTACTACCACATTTAGTCGTAGATGTAAAAGTAAGTGTAGTAGATCCATCATAGCTTCTGAATATTTTTGAAATCTGCTGTTACTGCTCTACTCTTGTCATTAATATTTTCATTCTTCAGCTTCACATCTCATATAATCTGGCAATTCGCATTTTGTTCGATTCGAGTTCATCTAAGAATCTCAGGCAGAAGAGTATTTAGGTATATATATCGGTGCAATGTCAATTTAAGGATCGTTAGCGAATTCAACAAACATCTTGAGGAAGATTTAGCAAAAGATATTCAAATTTACGAGGGTAGTTCTGATAGTAAAGAAAGGGTAGATATACGAGACTGCTTAATATACCTGAAAAATTGTAATATTAGAACGGAGCAGCTTAATTTTTGCTTGTTTCACTCTCACATTTTGTCAATTTCTATTACAATACTAAAATCACATTCAACACGTTTATTTTAATTAACTCGAATGGAATGAGCCATGAACGGTGAGCTGTGGCCGTGGGTGAGTAGTCTCTTGAGACCATACTTTAGACCCCAGTACATTCACATAGGGCCTTACCAATAATCATTTTTAACCTTCAACTTAAATATTTTTAGGGTCACAATCGATAATTTTATATGGAAATTTTCGCCATTGTGACTTCGTAAAAGTTAGAATGGACACTAAAAATGATTATTAGTACCGCGGATTGAGTTGTGGCTGCTTTCCTATGAGTGGGTATGACAAGTTCTCATGAGAACTTAGTTAAGTATGTTGTAGAGTATTCCTATAGCATGTGTCATCAGTCATGCAGCATTTGTTATTTCTCAAATAAGTTTGATCTAGGGTGAGTTTAAATTCTATTGCCTAGTTGGAACTTTTTTATTGCTAATCGTTTCTTTCTACCCAAGAAGGAGTCACCATCATAGACCCCATAAATTATATACCTAGATATATTCTAAATCAGGGTCAAATTCTGAATTTAATTAGCCATAGACGTCAGGTCGTTATTGAAAATGGGTTATGACAAGTCAAGTAGTTGTGGTATCTCCAATACAAAACTTATATTAGACCTATGCGGGTACACTGTAGTGTACATACTAACTCCCATGTCACATGGCACACATTTTGCATGCCTTATATCCTTATATGCAGTGTAGGGTATCAAAGCATTGGGCAGGCCAATGATAACACTTTTACTTGTTTTAATCTTCCACTGATTTTCCTTTTAATCTACCACATTTTGAAGTCCTGAAGTAACAAGACTCTTGTAATAATATTGACACACACAAATACACAATATTGAACATTTATTTCTACTGAGAATGTAAAGTGAAAAGGATAATAACTTATGGACATGGAAACGGAATTTTTAAATTATTTATGTTACCCATTATTGCGTCAATCAATTCATTGCAATTACATGCCATTATAGATAATTACTACACCCAAAGGCATACCTACATAAAGTAAGTGACCTCGCTACGGGATTGTCTATTATGGCAAATATGTGCACGTGTACGTTGCTATTTAAACTGAGACTATAACCTTTCACACCCTCCAATTCAACCGTTAGTACCCATTTTCATAGAAAGGTGGTGGTGTTCAATGGCGCAAGATGTTGGGGAACAAATTTTCCTTTTCAAAGGTCAATAGGTAACTGCGCTGATCCGCTAAATCTGCACACAGTTTTATATTGAAAACTCTAAGCGCCACTAAATGACTGGTCAAAGTAAGTCATCATACACATACACTACCAATTACACATGATAGTTAGACAAATTGGATTTCAGATTTCGGTAAATGTACATAAAATTGTATTGTGTTTGTGACATGAAGTTCTGTATGGTTTTGTCAGAGCAAGGGTCCGATCTACACGGCTTGGGTAAGACTATATCCACCTGTTATGCACCTACGCATCTTTTGCTAAGTTTCAAAGAACTATCTGGCTCCATTGCTTATCGGTTTTCCTGACATGCCTGAATTTTCAATATACATAGGTATCTATGTACTTAAAATGGGCTGGCAGCGTCGATTTTTGTCAAGGACATTCTCGCTGATGGTAATACGAGTATTGCGAATGTAAATATTTATGTAAATATTCGAATTCGTTGGTCAGAAATTTTGTTCCCACATAACTGGAGAATGGATGTGCTAGATTTTCACGAATAATTTTAAAGCTCAGTAAGAATCAAGAGTCTTAAAGTAAATATAAAACATCATACTTTACTTCTCGCTAGGGCGGTATTAATCGCACTATCTATTTATTTAATTGGCTCTCTTCCCTGTACATGAAAAATCTCAGCCAAGGAAATCCTTTCCGATACCGCACATGTTATTTCCAGTTATTCAGACCCATCAGCGCTCCGATAGCCATCATACATTATATTCTAATTATATCTTCTTTTTGGCTTTGAAGTCGCTCGATAAGCCCTAATCAATGTAGCCGATGTACTTGTATTTTTGCACTATATCCATTTGGTTCATAAAGTTCGCTGTCGTATCTTGTCCTCCAATTGTCCTGTTAGCACTAGAGCTCGAAAGTATCTCTCAACATTTTCGAATGTCTTAATATTACTCTCAGTTGTTGAGAATTTTAAATTTGATCATATAATAATCAGTTTCTTTGCACAGTATTTTTTTTGGTGACGCTCAGAGAGAAATCCTTATTTCTGTTTTGTATGGTTTCGGTCAACCACTGGGAGATATCACTGACAGAAAAAAATAAATCTCAGTTGTACATTTTTCACTATAACTATTGACATTAGTTAGCAACGCATGCGCAATTGCATTAGTGATTTGAAGAGTCATTGGTTAACACTCGTCTAAGGAAGTTCAGTGCAAGTGAAAGTGTCCCGGCTACACAAGTAATGAGAAAAGGTATTCCATTCAGATGATGATATCCCGTATAAAGTCATTAATTTTCTTTATTCATAGTTTGAAGGGTTCCAGGTTTGATCCCCGGAAAAACAAAACAAAAATGTCTAACCCTAGAAGGGTAATCTTCGTCGATTTGACGAACATCAATTTAATTTTTTTCGATTTTCTCTTCGATTTTTATTCCGATCGCATCTTCTCTCCGTGTCAGACCAGTCATCTCTAAGTACACTCTAAGAAAAAATCGTGTAATTTTACTATCATTAAGCGAGGAATCTACTTGCCTACCATAATTGCAGTATTTTTACGCACGTATCAATTTTAAATATTTAATGCGTAAATCTTAAACCTTTGTTGTGTAAATTCACACATAGATTTTAAATACAAATGCGCATTTCTACACTTAAGATGTTCAAATTAAATGTACATTTACATAATTAATGCTTAAAATCCAACAGAATTTCAAAAAAAATTGTTTATAAATCAAGATAAAATGTGTAAATTCAAACCTTTTATGTTCAAATTTGTAGCAAAATTCGACACAAAATGTGTAAATTCCAACAAAATTGTGTATGAAGACGCTTAAAATTATACTTTTTTTGTGTAATTTTGTTTTAATAAGCTTAAAAATGGTATAGAGATTCAATATTTAATGTGTACAATTACACAAAATTGTACACGGATCAGAAAGACTATTCAAAACAAGTAAAAGTGTTATCATCGGCCTGGCCGATTCTTTGATACCCTCCACTGCAGAGAACCTGTCTAAACAAAATAAAACAATCCAAAAATGTTTAAGATATTTATTAAAAATATTTATAATATTTATTATTTATATTAAAAACACCAAACCGTACACGCACAAAACGATGCGATGGAACTTGGGAGCGCAAGAGGTTCAACTGCTTCAGTCAAAGGTCTGATCATGTATGAACTCGCAAATGAATCGTCACAATAGAATTGCAAATTTTCACACATAAAATGTGTAACTTTTATCAGATGGGTGTAAATATAAGCATTGGTTGTTGGTCTTCAAACACTGTGTGTGTAAATTTCATAAGGTGTTATATTTAAACAAAATTTGTTTATTTATAAACATTTTGAGAGTATTGTTTAAACAATAATAGATTACTATTGAACAATAGTTGATGAAAGGTACACAAAATGTGTATATTTGCAACAAATGTTTGCAATATCTAACATTATGTGTTCAAATATTTTTTTTACCTATTGTCGTGTGTATAAAAACGCAACTTGCCTATTTTTACATTAAAAATTACATACACTTTGATAGTAATTTTACACGAATTTTTTAGAGTGTAGTCTAAGTTCTTCTAGTTTGTGGACTTTCCGAAAAAACGTCGAAAAATATCGCAAATGTTCGTCGAAAAGACGAAGATTACCATACACGTAACTTAATTGTTGTTGGTACTACATACTAACTACTACATATATAAAAAGCATGTAAACTAAAAAAAAATAACCGCAGAAGCACCTCTCACCAAAAATCTAAACTGAAACTGGAGTCTGGAGTACACATCCCATTAACGGTGCTGGTGTACCTACCTACTATATTGTGTCACCCATACATAGTATTTTCTTATTTCTTTTGATTCCAGGTTGGATATTATTTAAATTGAGTATAGAGCACAAGTGCACACAAAAATATCAAGGAATAACGACGAACATGTGTAAAACAAAAATAAAGGTTCTCCCTTCCTTTTGACAGTTTTAAATAAGGGTACCACTGCACCTATGCAATCTATCGTGTCAAAGAACAACACAAAGCTTTGTTCAAGTTTTAATTGCACGCATACAGCAAAAGTGTGCAGTGCACATCATCCACCAGCACAATAACAACAGCTGCCATAAGCCCTATTTGTAAGAGCGATTCTCGAGTGACGCTAGCAATTATGCGAAAATGTAATAATAAAGTTGTTAAAAAACTGTCATAATAAACTTGTGGGATACGTGGCATGAGGCATGATGCATGAAGCATGATGCTTATGGCGTGTATAGCAGAGACCGATAGAGAAGAACGCACGCGAAAGGCAGGTGTCATTAAAAATTTTACCAATTAAGCAAGCATCAAATTGAAATTTTCGACAAAAGACTCAAAACTGTTATATAGAATAGTTGGCGACCCTAAAAGTAGCAATTAAATTCGGCAGGCTTTTACTTACAAAACTTAAATTCCCCTCAATCTGCTAAGTGAAACCTTTCACTTACATTTTTGTTTAAACAACAATAACAAGCACTTGCATCACTAGAGACGGTTAAATTAAAATGTCGTTGAAATCAAATTTCATTCCGGGTCGCTTCCAAAGTTGGCCCAGCACTAACTTTTGTCCGCAAACAAAGAGACGACGAACATTACCCTCGGAGGAGAACTTGGAGTTATTGCCAAAGAAGACAAATTGAAGACGGTGAAAGTTTTCGCAAAACCAAACAAGGAAAGACAATATTGTTGTCCTTCAGCATTGGTATAAACCTTCAGCAGACAGACTGCATAGTGCATAGGTATGGCTGGCCCACCGGTATCAGCAAGTTCACTAGAATTCACCCATGGCGGTGGTTACACACGTTTTAACGGTGTAACGATGTAACAACATGTTTTTAAAACACTTTCGGTATATGCGATTCCGGAGGAGCTTAAAGTTTTACAAAGTTAGCTTAGTGTGTTACCCCTGGAGGGTTGTTTGGTACGGTTCTGCTTGTGCAGTTCTGCACTCAATGAACGCACAGTAGAAGTAGTTTACCACGATTTTAAGCCACTTCATGCATACGAAATGGAACGACAAATATACACATAAGCTTGCATATACTTGGATGTATAACGTAAGTTATTGACGCGACTACTGCGCACAGGGGGTGGTGGTGCGATAATAACGATGATAATGATGAGTAAAATTCGCAAGGGTATGATGATGATGTTCAATGTTACGATGTGGCATATACAATTGGCAAGCAGGTGTGGTGGATAAATGACAATTTTTGGAACGTGTGGAGCGCGTACAAATGTGTTCTGCACAATTTCATTTCCGACGGATTAGTTTGATTATTACAGGGAGGGGCTCTTAAAGGGACGCTTGTTTTTGCTTAAAAGTTGATGTGCAATGTATTGAACAGAGATTGAAGTAAATAAATGTCCTATCCTATATATTATACATATTACAAATGTACAAATGTAGAAATATACATATTAGAAATGTTCATTGTTTTAAAATGGACATACAGAAACAACCGTAGCTCTGGGGCTTAAGTTTCAAAAACCTTTTTCAACGGGAAATAGCCCAACAATAAGCGAAGATGCATGCAACTGAGATACGTGTTCGATAGTGCTTATAGGAGAACTCATTAACACTACTAACTAACTAATCCTTTCGGACAGTCTTATTAATATAATGTAATGTATTCGATTGGGTCAAAGCGAGTTTGGGGCTATGATAATCTTCTCGAATATTTGGTAAAAGTGAATCACACCAAAAACATAAATGTAAAAATAGAGCCAAATTCTCTTATATAGACCAACCAAAATTAGGTGCGTAACTATAACTAGTCAGCCACGAAAAGTAATGAGATCTAAACGTATGCCAAGTCCATGAAAAAAAAAAAAATGGTCCTACCGCTCTACCAAATTTCAACATTCTACCGCAATGAGAAGTGGCCTAAACAAATAATAACCGATTTTCAAAAGTGGGCGGATACCATGCCTCCTGAATAGAGAATATTCAATTTTTTCTTTCTGGTATACTGCAAGTCCTGCCGCTCTACCAAATTTCAACATTCTACGGCAATGGAAAGCGGCCCAAATAAATAATAACCAATTTTTTAAAAATGGGCGTATACCACGCCCCCTGAATGGAAAATCTCAAGTTTTGGACTTTTGCCAGTGTATGCACCACAGGATCTAGCATTCTGCCAAATTTCACAATTATAGGATGGCCGGAAGTGCTTCATAATTTTGATGATCATCATCTAAGTGAGTGATTGAGTGAGTGAGTCAGTTACGGTTTTTGCTATTTTTGATGTCCTGTATGTTGAGAACCACAAATGCTATAGAGATGAAATTGGGTGAGGTTGACCTTTTTAATGAGTTTGGTAAATTGTTCAAGTTTAAAGTTTTTGGCTTAATTGGTTCCGAAGTTAGAGGGGGGTCGAAAACAGCCTGAGTTTGTTCCTGTAAAAAGGGTAAGAGCCTTTACTAGAGACCTTGGCTGGGGCACTACCGTGCCCTTTGATAGACTCACCGCGCTTCCTGGATACCAGGCCATAAGGACTTTGAGGCTAGAGAATGCGCGGTGTCTGGCGAAATGAGGAGAATGCTCATTGGAGCTGAACACCTCTTCGGTGAAACCTCGAGTCCCATACCAAAAAAAAAAGGACAAGCAAATAGGAAGATAAGAAACTTCCTTAACACCGGACCACAATCCAACGGCCAGACGCTGCTCTTGACAAAGATAATAGATTACTCTATTATTTCTCTTAAATGCGAATCGGCAAAACTGTACATTGTCATCTCTATAATGTTAACTTCAGAAATTTTCAACCTCTCTGGAATGGCTTTATGATATTCAGAAGACTAGACATTCATTCATTTTCATTGGTCCGCTTGTCCATTATGTGGGTCGCGGGTGTAGGTTGCTCAAGTGGACTCTCCATAGTTATCGATTCCCCGCCACTGACTCTAAATCATCAAGGGCAATCCCCATACGGGTAGAGAAGAGATTATGAACTTGATCTAACCATCTCATCATGGGTCTACCTAGTGGACGCCTCCCTGATGGTACGGATTCCATAGCACGTCGTGGGATCCTGGTTGGGGACATGTATTTAACATGACCAAACCACCGAAGCATGGACCGCTCCGTTCGGAAAAGTAGCTGCTCGACATTGAGTTCCTGACGTATTCTGGTGTTTCTAATGCGACTCTACGAGTCACACCAGCAATACAACGGAGGAATCTCATTTCGGCAGCTTGTATTCGCGATCTTATTCTTCCAGTCATTACCCAAACCTCATGACCATAGGTAAGAGTTGGAACAAACACCGAATTAAAGACTAACAACTTAGCTTTGACACCAAGTTCAGTCCTCCTAATAACAGAATGACCAAGCTGTTCACCCAGCCTGACCAATTCTACAGGAAAACTCAGAATTGCTCCTTCCATCACTCGTATGATGAAAAAGACCCCGAGATACTTAAACTTCTCCTCCTGTTTCAATGGGCCTCCACTAACATGCAGAGTGCATTGAACAGGCGTTCCAGTCATCAGCGAAAAGCAAAAATGGCTTATTCTCAGATCTCCAAATCCGAAACGTTCTTCGCCAAGACTGCGCTGTAACATCCAGTCCATATAAGTAGTAATGAAAAGGAGAGGAGACAACACGCACCACTGGCAAAGTCCAACGCCCACGTTTATAGGTATTGATTTTATGCCGTTGATGAAGGTGTATGTATGTCGAAAACGCATGACGACAAATCCGCTTCAAAATACGCCCCAAAATACGAGCCAAAATACGCCCCGAAATACGCGTCGAAATAGGCGTCAAAATAAGTAGTACCTAAACTACGCCTTAAAATACGAGCCAAAATACGCCCCGAAATACGCTTCGAAATATCTACTAATTCATGATGTTAGATGTCAATTATTAACGCCGCGCCGCAACTGCTGTACTGTGATTCACCTGAAATGCGGGAAATTCCTGTTGAATGGAACCTCCCAGGATCTCCAACTGTCCCAAATAAAGAGTCATCATTCTCCTTAACAATACCTACAAGATCCTGTTTACAGTGTGAATATTATTTATATATACCTATTTCAGCGAACTGATTGCAGATGCTGGTGTGGTTGCAGCCTCGACTCGACCAACCAATCAAGTATGCTTACTATGCCAGGGATACTGGAGAAAACCCAAGTAGTCCAGTCCAGATCGATAATCACCATCTGTTTGTCGATTGCCACTTATGACAGCATTTAAAAATGCGAGTAGTTATAAACAGCCCATAGTAAAATAATATCGACACGCAAAACACTACCCTATCTATTTCCCTTTATCTGCCTGTCAGTGTTAAATATTCATACCATAATGTTGACCCGACATTTCTCATTCAAAAAAAAAAAACGTTCACAGTAAATTCAATTTCATACTTTCCACCTAATTGGGAGCACAACCGTGATCCAATAAATGTCAGTTGCAAACAAAGGATCTCTCAACTAAGGGGTATTTACAAAATTGGAACACCTCTCTACCTGTACTTCATCTGAAAGCAAGTTCATTAATTTTCATATTTCAAACTTTCTGTCTGCTTGTATATAAACTTCCAATTGGAATCCATCAAAAACACGGCATAAATTTAATTAAAAACTTTACAATATTGTAATGCACCTGTAAACTAGTCGCCCATTATTTACATCTCGAATGAAAAACTCAATTATAAGCAGTTACTAATTTTTTCCCCCTTAAAGTTTATAGTTCTTCCAGCAAAACTTCTTTGGCAATAATTTCATCAACAACAATTGTTTCCGTCTTGACGAAAATAACATTTTTTACATAAAAGCTTCAACAAGAGACAGGTAAGGTAGAGTAGAGCCGAAAATAAAACATTCACTTCGGGCGCACGGACGATTAATTAACTAGAAAGTTACGTTTGGACCTTTTTTCGCGCTTGTTGTTCAATGAAGTTCAAGTTTTTTTTTGTTTGTTTGTTTGTGTGACTTAATGAGGAAACTTCTTTTTTCTATACCTATAACAGTGAGTCCGTATCTTCAACTGAAGTTGACGGGAAGTTGCCATTTCTGGGCAGGTGACAAAGTGAGTGGTAATGGTGCGCTAAAGCATGTCGTTGGTAATATGATAATTGTTTAAATAGTTAAAGGTAGCGAATTCATATTAAGGCAACCATTGGGTGTGTTATTAACCGCTGTTTGAGAGAATAAAGTCCAAAGAACCACAGTTAGAATAATAGAAGCGAAGAAAACAAAAATTACCCATAGTAACGGGTCCATTTGGGGTCGTCCTTGTCATGGTTTCAGTTTCAGGTTAGCTTTTGTTTGCCTTGTGTCAAAACACTTGTACGGTTTTTTTTTGTCCTGTCCAATTATTTATCAGTGTGGAGGAAGTTTAATGGAACCATTTTATTTCAAATTAATTTCCCCCACAAAACTCACTCGTCTAGCTGTTTGGAATGGCGAGAAAAACAAGAAGTCTACTTTCTTATTTTCCGAGGTCAAGAGTGTTACCTTGGGAACACTTGGATTCCCTCCCTTATATGAAGTGGTTCCTCTTTTAACTTGATTGATTTCGCTTATTTGAATGGCTGCTCAAGGTAGGTAATTGCTTAACGACATTAACGAAAATGTCTTTAACAACACACCGCCGCTGGCTGTTCACCTCTATTGGATCTCTATATAAAGTTGTAGCTTTTAGAAACAGGTTCGAGTTATTTATAGACAATCACCCAAAACAAACAATTTCAAGGTTGAAGTAGTTTTAGAAAAATGATCGAAATGTAGAACATAGACATATCCTCAAAGTCCCCAGATTTGGTAATTTTTGCGAAAAAAATGTGGAACAATTTTTTTGTAATATTTCATTTTAAATATATTTTATGTAATTTACTGCTGAAAAGTGAAAATTTGGAATTTGCCATTCTACAATTTCCAATAATGTATTAGTGTATTTTTCGCCTGTTTTAGCAGCGGTAAATAAATTCACCCGATGAAAATGTTAACGAATTATGCAGCTTTTCTTCAACTTTGATAGAATTATAAATTGTCACCCGATATTCTTTGGCTGTATTTATTCTATAAATGTAAAACTTTGATTCTGCTTTAGGATTATGTTTATTTGATGTCTTAAATTGTTTGCATTAAGTCGAAAAATTAGCTAAGTGGCTAAGTGACTCCTGCCAGATATTCCGCCGATAGGTCCTCGTATTCTTGACGGATATTTTCTTTGAGGGCTCAAGGAGTCGAAAGACTCGGGGCTTTAAAAAAATCCCACCAAAAAGAAGTCTAGATCCCTCATGGTCGAGATTCAGGATCGCTTAAGCGTAGGTTATACGCACTTGGCGGTCAACAACTGACAACTGATGTGTGCATTTTGTAAGGAAATATATTTCACAAAAAATATTTGTAAAGACCGCCAACTGATGCCCAAAAGCGTAGCCGACGAGAAATTAAATTGAATTTGAGTGTATTTCAAAAAAACTGACACCGGATTGATTTATCCATTGTGTTTTTCGCATCAAATATTAATCAATCTTAATGGACGCTATCGAAACTCTTTATAATAATTAGGAAAGTTTTATATATAAATTTCGAGAGATATTCGTATCAGATTAGATACCATTGTCTGGTCTCTTTTCGTCTCTCTACCACTATAAACCTTACCCAGAGAGACTCTCTGAACTAGGAAAACCTGGGTTCGATTCCTAGTGATAACGCTAGCATCTGTTTATGTGAGATCTGTTTCATCCAATAATGGATCTCAACGCAGTGTTTTCCCTAGATCCTCATTTATCTGCCAGCCAAAGCTGGACATTGACACAATATATCTATGTGCCGCTGCCTCAGATTCCTCCAGGCATAGCTTACAAGTATCATCCTTTCTGACCTGTAGTTAACGCGACCACCATTTCAATGTTCCTCGACTCATGCTTAGAACCCTTATTTGAGTGGAGCAGGTCGGCCATTTTATTGCCATTTTAGCTTGTCTACATTCTACCTACCACAGTTGACCACCCTCTCAGGTGTTCTGCCGTGTTCCATTTGGTAATCAGCTCTCCATTCCTCTACCAATTGAAGAGAATGGTTCTGGACCCAGCAACTTTTCAGTTGACCCCTGTTTTGCAAGGGAGTACGCCTTTTCATTGCCGTCGATCCCTATGTGTCCTCGTAAACAATTCAGTGTACCCTGATTTTTAGATGAACACTTATTGAGCTTCAATACACATTCCAGTACCAATGATGTTGTGATGGTTGTCCGCTCCATGCATCTAATCACCGCCTGCTTGTCCAGTGCCATTAGGATTCCTTCCACTTCCACCTGACTCTCAAGCAAGTAATCCTGTTGTGCTATTTTTGTTTCTACTGAGAAGCACTAATCTCAGTTGGATCTTACCTTTTCTCGTGTTCTTTGGTATGTCCATAAAAGTAAAACAAATGGTTGTTCGTTCCTTTTTCACTTATTTTATTTATAAACTTATTAATCTTAGGTCTAAATTATATGTAGGTATTATTTTAAACTTATAGGATAGGTTCAAGATTTATATATGTATATGTACGATTTAGTTCACGATTTAGAATATACGAATTAGAACTTGAAGCCCGAGCCGATCGACTGTTAAACTGAGAGACTGAACTAGAGTTGTCGAACTGAGTTGGGTGACTCCTAGGAACTGAGTGACGCGTCATTGCCCAGTGACCAATATAAATAGCCTCGATTGAATCATTCGAATGAACGAAAAAGAAAATCAAAAAGAATAGGGAAATCCGGAAGGGAATTCCCGGATTAGTCAAGTGGCTCATGTTACTTTGTCGCGCATACGATCGATACATAAAGCGATCGTTCATATGGAGAGCGAAGTGCGACATCAGCACAATTAGTTAATTGACCATGACTTGTGCACTCAGTTGCGCAAGGGAAATAAAGAAAGACCATAAATAAGCATTGTTTATTTAGGTCGGAAGTGTTGGGCATTGACGCTGGAAGTGGCAAGCTGAAATAGCAATTTGGGAGGATATTTATTTGGGACAATCAATATATTGTTACGAAGTTGTAACATTGATCGTAGGGTTAAACATCATGCATACAAAGAAGACGTTGTAAAGTGCTTGGTATGCATCAAGTGGTGCACTTTACAACAATCCAACGCATGCAGTAAAGCAATCATCTCAGTCTGGTATACTGAAGTGTGTTAGGAAAGGTCTTAAGCAGAGTAGTTTGTCGCCCTAAGGTGACGCACTTAACATCATGGATGAACGACTTGCAAAAAACGCATAAGCTAGTACTAGAGGTAGTATCGTTCGAAACTCTGTGCATCTGCTGCTACATTCTGATAAAATTACAAAATGTACCCAATCATAAACAGTAAACAACTTAAAGATTACCAAAGTAATTACCAAAAGTCTGGGCTAAATCCAACTATGGCGCCCTTCGTTTCATTGCTTACGTTAAACATTCTAGTCTACCTCTACACTAGTTGCATAAGTGTAGGCATCATCAAACTAAGAATAATCCATTCATCATCCCACGTACCATCCCTTCCAATATCAAACATTCTCATATCGTATCGTAAGTCATCAACACTAGTTATTCGCATTTAATTACACACGGCTAATGAGAAACAACACTATTGTGTCATAATCAAATTCAAGGCAATTCTCGCCCCATAATCCTACATTCGTCCTTCGCCTGCCTACAATCATACATGTACTGTTCGTTGCAAATGGATTCGCGTGATTAATGAAACTTGAGAAATGATTCGCTCAACCGGAACATATGAATACATGAGGATCTCGCTTGCTGTGAATGGGATTACTGCTTAGCAGCCGACCCCACGCCCTCATCGGAAATTTCATTCCAAATTAGAGATGAAATTATCACCTCAAACAAAAAAATGAAATAAGAAACGACGAAACCCCCCTCGAATTATGTCAATGACATGCATGAGTACACACAGAGAACACCATACGGAGCAAAAGCGGCGGTAGCGATAAAGACTTTCCACCTTCCACCTACCGCTACCACCCATCGTCACGGCGCGCTGCCGCCCGCTCAACAACAAATGTCAGTTGCACTACACCGACGTAATTTATCATAGAAAGTGACAGCACTGTGTAAGCCGGAGTGACTAAGGGGTCGCTTTGAGTATTAACACACTTAGTATGCGCCTGCCTCTGCCTTTGCCATTGCCAAATATCAGGCTCCTTAGAAAATTCGCATGTAGTAGGGATAAATGATGCGTAGGACCACCCGCACGTGACACGTAGGTATATGGCTTTTACATGCGTGTATCCGAAATTATTTCTAATTTTATTTAATTCTTCATGTAAATAAACGGGGATTTCCATTTGCAAGAATTATGAATGAGCGACTGGTGACGGGCGGTCGGCGGCAGAGAGCGCTCATAAAGATCCGCCATAATGGAATCGTTTTAAGCCCAATAACAAAGATTAATGAGATATGATGATAAGATTAATTAGAGAGTGCAAATGCCAACGTTATGGGGTAAGGGTAGCTACATTTAGGGCATGACTGCATGAGTAGAGCAAAAAGGATATTTGACGCGTCCTTTGTTGAATAATACAGAAATTATGAAATTTGTATAAATATACTGCCTATACGTATACCTAATATTGGAATTCTCTTTCACGTTCTAATAGTCTTGATTGATGTATACCTTACCTAAATGTAGAGTAAATAGGAAATTACATATTTCTAAAAATAAAGATAATAAAATATTACTCGTACACATTCCATATGAATTTCACTAAAATTGATTTATTTAGAGTGCAGGAGATCCTTCGAAACGGTTTCTATATAAGAGTCAAAGTAATTTTCAGATATTTTTCTTTTTCGTCGGAACATTTTTACTGCACCGGCTCACACATCTAAAATTTTATTTTATTCTGTGCAAGTAGTATGTCCTTGCGCTAGTACTCAGGAGCCAAAATTTGGTGCCTGGGATCTTGTGATGGTTCTCCTTACAACCCTGTGTTACCTAACTTAACCTAGAAGCCAAGCACAAACCAAGCTGGTGGGGGAACTAAATGCAATCCCAAATGATTAGGTAGTAAAACCCATTCTTACCTGAACATGAGTATCCGGTTAGAAGGGGCAAACCCCTTATTGGCTCCGTTACCTCGATAAAGGCCTTGGACTTAATACATTTAAAATGAAAGCAAAAAAGCATACCAGGATTGTGACTAAATCTATACTGCATACTGAAAACTTGCCACAAGTAAGACAGTTCAACAGTTCAGATCTCACAGTCACAGCTATAGAGGGCACCATTAAAAAAGAAATGGTGCTTGATATGATCACTCCTCTTCTATTAGAGTATGTATTAAATACTTGGGATATTAAACAAAGTGCAGGACTTATGGCTTACAGACAGATGTTTTTACCACGGGATCTATTCACTACAATTTTATCTCCACGCTGTTCAAACTAATATCAAAGACAATATAATATACAGATGGCGCAATGTAATGTTAGCTGATGTCTCTCAACGCGTAATCCTTTGTGTGTGTGCATAAGTGCATCGTGTATGAAGTATGGTATGAAGCTTTTCTGTTTTCGTTTATGCTATGCTTCTCGTTCTCCATAATGAATGTCCTCTTGAGGAAAACAACAGTCGCCGCACTTGATAGATCGGTTTGTATTATTATTATGTCACTATACTGTCTGCTCTTGTTTTATGTATTTAGTGTGTGTGAATAAGAAGGAAAAAGGGACAAACAAAACAGAAATCCTCGTTCCTCGATGAAAAGAAAATCATCGGTCGGCTATTTCAAATTGTTAGCTGTGCTCATGCAAAAGATGTAGATACGTTATAAATTTGTTCCTTTTTATGACGGCATACCAAACTGAGCCATCGTATTTTTAAAAAGCAATTTGAAATTGAATTTGGTTAGTTTTGTTTCCTTTTATAATACAATAGAAATTTGAATTAATTTTAGAACGTTAGTTTTGTCTTAAGAGTAATCTATACATATATGTATAAGAAGACTAAATATACCTAGGTTAAAATATGGCTTGGAGAGCAAGGTGTGTAATTACTTGTTGCAGCGCAAGTGCCGCATAGTAGGTATTCAGGGGTAAAATTATTTTAATTTCCTGATAAAGAACTAATTTAGTTATTGGTGTTATTACAATGTTATTGGTTTTGTTTTTATATATTATTGCTTTAAATTTTTTTCCCAAAGTATTTATCAAATTGGTTACTACAAATAAGTTTGTTTTTCTAAATCGTCGCAAGATCGCCTACTTGTTCCAGCCAGTCATTAGGGGTATTCATGTAAACTTACGAAGTTTACGACGTGGTAAATGAACTGTCAAAATTTGTATGGAAAATCATTTACGACGAGATGGTAAACCTACTACGCGAATTTGTGTGGAAAACCGAGATGGTAAACTTACGACGAGGTTATTGTGACATTTCACACTTGAAATAAAGGCGCGAAATCAGAAAACAATTACTTTGCATGCATTTATAATACTTTTGATGCATTTATAAAAAATAGAAATTGCACATTTTACTATTCCAAGTGTAGAATAATTAGTTAGTCCATCAAATTGTATTAAGAAAACAAGTTTTAAAAGAGATTAAATAACGCAATTTCCAATTCCAAACCAAGGGAGTTTTCGTCCGCGGCAAAAAGATTGGTATTGTAAATTCCGTTATTTAAACCCTTTTAAAACTTGTTTTCTTAATACAATTTGATGGACTAACTAACTATCCTACACTTGGAATAGTAAAATGTGCAATTTTCTCTTTATAATGTATCAAAAGTGGTTTGTTCGCATTTTATCAATTCGTTCGTTCCCTCTCATGTGAAACAACTGATTGGTTTACCACCATTTACCACAAACAGCAAATTGGGGCGTTCATGAAACGTTTGTTGTAAACTTACCATTCTACGCAAATGGTAAACTTACGACGTTGGATGAATACCATTTGTGTTTTTTAGTTCCTTTATCAGGAAATTTAAAGTAATTACAGACTTTGCTCACCAAGTTTTATTTTAACCTCTACTTAGGGCCAGTTTGTTCAGATTAAGTTTAACCCATGATTGTATACTTATGTCTGTGTCTGTGGTAACCAAAAAGCGTTTGTTCAATTATTCTTCACTTTGGCCAGCAAACCGTAGATTTGCGACAAATCGTTCCAGTTTTCCAGTTTATTTGTAAATTTAGTTGTTTTGTTAGAATTAATCCTTGGTTAAAATTGTTTATATTTTGTGTACGTTTCGGTATTTTATTCATTTATGTCTTTTTTTTAATTTAACTAAACCTGAGTTTGTGGGCGCAGTAGCGCAGTGGTTAGTGTGCTGGACTGCTGTGCGAGGGATCCCAGGTTCGATCCCCGGAAAAACACAAATTACATCTTAGTGTTTTTTTCTACTGCGCCACCTCTCGCGAACGTCTGACAAACATCCGAGAGTATAACTGTCCTGAAAAAGCTTCTCAATTCAGCCGTTCGGAATCGGCATAAAATTGTAGGTCCCTTCCATTCGTCCATTGCCATTTGAATGCGTCATCTAGGTGTTTTATTATCTTTGCTAATATCTTGAGATATCCTTAAAAGCTCAAAATAATGCACTTAACGACAAGGCATCGAATGTACTTAATAATCGCCATGCGAAAATTGGGCAGAGGTCTCAGAACGAAAATTGGACAACACGGTCATCAAGTGTGAGGCATTAGCCCCTGAGGAGGCGGTAGCTCGATGACATTAATAATAAAGATATTTCCCTATTCAACTTTATATACATACTAGCTGACCCGTGCTCGCCTTGCGTCGCTCGCCTTTAGCAAACAAACATACTTATATTTGGTCCATTTAAGATTACACTCTGAGTGACAACATGAACTATAAAAAAGTTAGCAAGAAGAAATGAAATGATGCTTACCTGATGTGTTGGGTGCATCCTTTCGTCCTATAGATTTTGCATGCGTTTATTGTTTTTTAGTTTATTCAGTTTTCAGCCGAGAGCTACCTATTACAGGTGTTCATGTGTCAAGAAATAATAATCTTAAAAGAATTACCCAATATAAAGATAGCTTTTCTTGCTTAAAATTTTTATTTTCAAAGAGTTTACATTAAAGCTTCGGGATAAACAGCATTGAAAGTCTTGTTATTATCCGGAAGAAGAAGGTATTAATTAGATCTTGAACCCCACCCGCAATATTGCCACATATAGTTGCCCGTGGAAGAAAACACTTTCTCGAAGGACTACCCCAATCTATAGTACAATAAATAAAATAAAATATGTCACATGTCACCACTTGCTTATAATATAACAACAGAAGATGAAACATTTAGTAAATATGTATCAGGAAAGTGTATACCTACGTTTGTTGGTTCTATATATAAAAAAAAAACGATTTATTAAGACCTTGTGCACTTTCCTGTTGAAAAAAGAAGAATTAAGTCAACTAAATAAACAGACAGACTAACAGACAGACCAACAGACAGAATTTCGATTGACATTGGCCTAATGTAACGACTTACCGGCAAAATATATCACGCGTTTGGATAACTTCTGTTTTTCACTTTACTGCAGTTTATGTGCTAAATGAACGTTAAATATATCTATTGCCTTGAAAGTTTCAACACAATAATTAACTGTTGTAAAAAATATGGCATGAATTCTTTTTACCAAGCGCTATGCACCGTACAGTCTTCTCGCACTTCGCAGCGCACATAAGCCACATCAAATCATGATCATGCTTGCGATTTACGCCCACCACCCCAAAGCAGAGCAGCAGCAGAAAATTATTGATTTGGCATTGATTTCGCATTTGATCAACTAAGATGTGATATCTATTATAATATTAAAAGCCGACCCGATTTCTTGTGACAGTCATTTACCCTACTTAAAGAATACAAAATCCATTTTTCTTTTTACCAAATTGAAGCTTACCACTCATAGATGTGTTATGAAGAATAATAATTTGGAAAAAACATTTGTAAAATAGGTAAATTAATATTTTTAAATAGCATTGGTTACAACAACAACAAACAAAGAAAATTAATATTTCCCCTTCGCTCAGTCAAAATTCTACTTTTTGCGATCGTGCGACAGGACAAACAAAAACAAAACAACATCGTCATACGTATACGTGAGGTGGTATGTCTGTGTTGTGTACCTCAATCGAAAAGGGTTGATTTGTTTTCTCAGTGAATGCTATGGTCAGCAGGAGCAGCTGTATGTACAATTGTACATAGTGATCGTATGTCCAATGCAGGATGGGGTGCGTGCTGCAGTATAGCATGGGGTAGGTATAATATTAATAATCTTCATAAGAGAAGAGACGTACAAACCAGGTAACAGGGTAGGTTGGGTTGGGGTAGTTGTTTGGATTTCATATGAAGAGGGGAACAAAGGAAAGGAGAAGCAGAATTGTATGAACAAGTACCATGGTCATGGAAAGGGAGGGCGGTGCAGAGGGTGCACATTATATTTGTTGTCTTCCATTCTCCATTTGCGTAGGTCTAGGTATATGGCGATCCGATACTCAATCTCTTTTCCTGTATTCCTATTTTCTTTATTGATTCGAAAAAGCGTTTGTTTTCATTATCTCTTCCGCTCTGCTACTCTGGTGTTAGTAACGTGTCATTCTTTGAAACTTGCTTGGCTGAATGTGCTTGTGCTCTTCTGATTGGAAGTTCTGGTAGTAGTATCCTAGTAGCTCTGTCACAATTTTTTTATCTGACTTCCTGACTTAATTCTGCCTTCAAATGTTCCAGTCACTTGCGAAAGCAGCCAATCGAGCCTCCAATGAAACCCTTTAGTGGCGTCCCATTTCGGTACAGTACGAGTTTGGGAGTGCCTTTCAAAAAGAAGAAAGTGAGACGAGTCAGCATAAATCTGGAACAATAATGAACCTAACCATCAGTAGGTGGTACAAATATTAATTTCTGTAAAAAATCGAAATATAGACTGAACTCCAAAACTTAACTAATAAACTAACATACACACCTACACTGAACCAAATCGCGTAGGTGATATTGACGAAAATATTTTGTCAATCTTTGAAGAATTTATTATTCGAATCGACAATTTTTCATAAAACTTTTCGTTTTATTGAAAATTTAATATTCAAAATCAAGAAATTTCTTCAACTTCTGTCCGATTTAGTATTTTATTCAAACGAATGAAATTTCGTCATATTGACAAACTGAAATCGTTGAGTGAACTAAATCCCGTAGGTGATATTGAAGAAAATATTTTATTCATTTTTAGAAAAATCAGTTATTCAAATCAACAATTTTTCATAACATATTTTTAGAATCTTATCTGTTTTTCATCAATTCGAAGGAGTTTCTTTAAAATGTTATTCGCTGTTGCGCTCGAAGTTTTATTCTATAAAGTGAATTGCCAAAGTGAAGTCGGGATAAAGAATTTAAAAATTAAAGCAAAGCAATTATTTGCAAACGCTTTTAAGTGTTTATCAAACACACTTGTATACGAAAAACGTAAGTAATATAGAAATACTTTTCATAATTACGTCTATGATCCTTTTACCTATATTCGCAGCTAAAAAAATTAGTTTAAAAAAAGTTCACTTTATAATATTTTTCCCAAAAAGCAACATACTTTTCTAGGCTAGCTTTCTCCTAGTTGGATCAACCGTTGGGTATGTGCGGAGGAGATACAACAAGAGAAAGAAAATTCAGCCAATCTTGCGGAGGAGATACAACAAGAAAAAGAAAATTCAGTCAATGATCATCATAAATGAAAGGTAAAGAACGTCGTTGTATTTCTCAATGACATAAGCTATAATCAAACTTTAATATTTTCAATTTGTTTAATTTTTCCAAGTTTAGCTAGGATCTTGTAGCACCTTTATTCAAGCCGGCTTTCATTAAATCCAAGTATGACAGAAAACATCTTCAAGTATATTCTCTTATAAATATGTATAGATGTAAGTTACAAAAAAATTCCAACTTTATAATTTACTTAATGTTAAGAAAATAAAAGTTTTTGACTTTAAAAAGTGTTTCTTTTTTGTTTTGTTGCGAGTTTGGAAAAAATAAGCGATAACTGACGAAAAAAATCATTAATTTGATTAAATAAGTAAGTTAATTTGAAGAAAAACGATGCGTAAAATTGAAGAATATTTATTCAATATCAATAAAGTGAAGAGTTGAAATGAAGAATTAAATTTCAATTTAAAGAAATAATACGTAAAAATGAAGAAAGTTTCGTTAATTTAAAGTGCCACGATGCGTCGAATTGAAGAAAGTATTTTCAATTTGAAGAATTTTTTTTTTAAATGAAGAACATGATAGAATGATGAATTTTTATCACTATAACAAATTTTTGTGGATTTAACACCACAACGAAAAATTTAATGAATTTTTTTCAAAATTACAATATTTCTTCAATATAACAAAGTATTTGTCAAAACAACGGACAGGAGGTGTTGACCTTATATTGATCACCATTTCTTCAAGTCTACCTACTTTTTTGTCAATATCACTACCAAATTTGGTTCAGTGTACATAGCTCCAATCTGACAAAAATAAAAATCCACATAAAAAAGTTATGTAGGTACCTACTATATGAAAACAAAAAACCAACGCTTCTGATAATGCTGACCCATAAAAGTTTGAACAATTTATGTCTGCATTGCCGATTCAATTTATTAGATTATACTACACAATTGAATGGATACAAACCTACCAGCCCAGTATTAAGTAGAAATAATATCTAGAAAAAAAAAACACATCTTGACCGAACTTCATAACTCAAACTGTTTCGTCACATCACTTCATAGTCAGACAACAAATCTCGTCAATCACATTGATTTATAGCCCAGCAGTATAACACAAGCAAAACGGAAAAGCGAAAAAATTGCCAACCCTAAAAAAAGAACTTAGACACTTCACAAATCGCAATACCCGAAAGTGATTACCTTGCGGGTCACAAAAAAAATAGACACAAGATAGCCAACACAACCAATATACTCATAGCATCCACCGAACAGAGTATTATGCTGGCTGAGACTCGCCATAAAGGCTCCCATTTCAATCAAGCAAATAGCACTCAATCCACTCTCCGCTATAGCATCTCATTTTTCATAACCCCAAAATCGTCTCAGTTGATGGATCGACATTGCTAATGTTTTCGACTGACCACCGCAGCCCACACACACGTCCACACTCACGCACATCATAATCCGCTCTATAGATAGAGCGAGAACACAAAATATTATGTTCCTTATCGCCTGTTTGTGGTAAGAAAGATACAAGCCAAGACATTAAGAAGATACTTTACGACCTGTAAAGTTAAAGGTTTAATTGTGAAACTTTAATTTGATGCGAAGCCAGAACAGACATTCCAAGAAACACTTATACAAGCCTTGACGCCTGATGGCAACGCGGTATGCAACTTACTTGCCAATGGGGTGTCGAATGGATAGATGTGGGCAAATGGGCTTTGCGATGGGACAGCAAGAATGGGGGTTGGTTTTTATGCGCCGAATACAACGATAAACATTCGTGTTAAGGCATAAAAAAGGGAGCCTGCATCCGCTACTAAAATAGGAGAACGGACTCGTAAAGACTAAGGTAAGTTAATGCGATCAACATTGATGGCGTTGTATACTCGTATACTAGCTTTCAGTGGCGTGGCGTGAATAATTTTAAATGGTAAGTCGAAGTCGAAAAATATCAAAATGTCGAAGGGAAGATGTAGGTAGTACCTATCTATGTATACAAAACCTTCAGTTATTTTTTAAAGCCATACAATCGAAAACTCCAGGAAGAAATTAAATTAATGAAGATATTTTTCCATCTTGAGTGCAAAACTTTCATATGTATTTCGTGTAAACATGATTTATATCATGTCTTATAATATTGTCCTTTATTTCTACATAAAGGTTCTTTAAATGAGTGTTTAAATCGAGCATTTGGGGTTTTTGTGGAGCTTCAGTACAATCATCTACTTACTCTTTGAAACATTTCTTCAAACGTATTTAGGTACGAAGATCATAGCCAAGACTCAAAACACTTGATTTCTCACTTAGCGACTTGTTTATAAACTTTATAAACACATCAGTTTGTTTATTTTTTAAAAGATACTTACAAAATTCACCAAATAACTCGGAGAAAAGCGTGTTATTTTATTGCATAAGAAAGCGGCCATAAACAGAGGATACTCCCCTCAGAAAAAATCAGAAAATTATTAGGTAAAAAAGTGAACTGACTATGAGCTATGACTCCATCACAGTTTACACTTCACAGCGCAGCGATAGGAGATACACACACAATTCAAATTCACCAAATATGTCGGAGAAAAGCGTGTTATTTTCCAGATACATATACTCAATTACACCACAGCGCAGCGGTAAAAGATACACACAAAACCCACCAAATAACCCGAAGAAAAGCGGGTTATTTTTTTGCATAAGAAAGCGGGCGTTGAAAAGAGAGGACTAAACTCAGATAAACGCAAGTGTACAAAAGAGAAAGGAGACAAATTTGTTCTATCCAGTGAGAGATTTTATAACCCGTCATATTTCGGGTTATTTTAGATTTGGGTTATGCTCAGAGAGTGTGGGCACTTTTTTAAGTAAACATTGTTGTGTAGCTGAAACTGAAACTTTTAAAAGGTAACCCGGTAGGAATCGGGTTATATGGACGCCACGCCACTGCTAGCTTTACATATACATCGAGCCCAAGTTGCAGTAATGTTAATGTTTATGATTTCATTAAATTACCGACCACGTTATTTCGGGCCAACAGGACCACGAGACCCAGGGGTCTACTCCGTGTAGCACTTGTACACAAAATTACATTTTCGTTCGCGGTTTTCTGTGTCCAGTGGAAAATTATTATTTAAATTTTACGGTTAAATCATCACTATTAGGACGTCATAATTAAATAAGCGAACATAATTTATTATTAATAGTAATCAATTCACGGGGTAGTTTCAATTTATCAGACCACATAGAGAATAGAAGTTGCGATTGCGAGGGAGCTAATGGTTGATCTATAAGGATGGGTGTCTGCTACCCTTGTAAATGCATTATTTGCCAAAAAAAAGGACACAGAATAATTGATTGTGGACAGATGTGCGGTGGTATTGTGTGCTTTTGTATATTTATAGTTTGTTTGCACTTTGAAAATACTGCTAATTGGTTAATTACTGCTGTGATATTATTTTCTCTAATTATTTACACGAGTGTCAAAGTATCTGTCTGTGCGGTGATGACAAGCTCACTACGAATGACATGTTATTTTTGACGACTATGTTTCCCCCTAGGAGGCGATGCAAAAACACCCTCAATTAGTTTTAATGCGTTTTGAAGATTGATTGTCATATATGTTCTTCCGTATGATAATGTTATTATTACATAGCCAGTCTATCGTCGAAAGACAATTCAGCCTATCGAAAATGCCATACAATTGTAGGCCCCTTCCATTCGTTTCAAAACTAAGAGCGTGTTGAGCAGTGCGGTCTTTTAATTTAGTGTATCCACGCTTATAGCTTGCAAAGGTTTATATTTTCTTTCGGTGGCTACTCTCTGACAAAGCCTTAGCAAGAATATCCAACTTCACTTATACAGTCCAACTATTTTTATAAATCTGGGATTAAGTTAGTCCGTATGCACTGCACATAACCCCTTCATTCAGGGTTCCAGTATACGAACAGGAGTTTCAGCGGTTTCGTTAAAGAATCTGAAGAGATCTTCATCTGATTGTAGAAGGGCCTATCATTTATGATTCGTAGATCGTAGGTTATTCTTATAAAGACTGAAGATAGCCGTGATTCTTTTAAGATTTTAATTGCACAGGAGTGGCTGCCTGACTCCTTATCATTAGAGATTTTGAAGTGAAGAAACCTTTTGTCAGTTATTTTCTAAACTTTTCGCATAAGAAGTGTTCCCATCCCGAAGAATTGCTCAGGCTTCATAATGAAATAAGATCCCAATTTTCATTAGGAAATAAAGCCCCAAAAAAGGAAAAAAAAAACCCCAAATTTTATTATAAATCGTTTTTGTTGTTTCCTGTATAATTTTTTGGGGCCTTATTTCATTTTGTTTGGGCCTTATTTCGCAGAGCCCCTTCGTTGCTGCGTATACAGCAGGCTTTGCTTTGCTTTGTGCACAGAAATAGTATTGCTTATAGATCTTAGATAATAATGTTCTTTCGTAAAATGCGAAAAATGAGAATAAATCGATTTTTAGGAATTTTCTTGGTTATCGAGTTATAACGACATCGACTTTCACCCCATAGAAGATGTTTTTTGGGCGGTGGCACGCTCCTTTGATGTAAATGTCACAGTTAATCAGTTTTGAAAATTTAATAATAATGCGAAAAGAAGAAACTGCTTTTGAATACTTTCAATTCTTGAGATTCCAGATTCGTAGGACGGACACTAAACAGGTCTACGGTATTCCAAAGCAGGTCGCACAAGAGAACAGTATAGGATTTTGATTACATAGGGGTCATTAAATTCCTTTGAGAAACCTTTTATAAGTCCCAATCGGCTTCTTGCCTTGCTGACAATGGAATTCAAATGGTTGAAGTTGAGCTTTCTATCAAAGACCACATCATATCATTAAAGCATTCAACACTTTCAACAGCTTCCTCATTAGTTCGTCATAATGTGAAAATTCTGGGAAAATGTGGTTAAATATGCCCTATTAAAGGGAAGGAAGCCGTCGAAAATAGAGCTGCGCTCAGATAGCGCATCGGCTTGTTCACTTTTAATTTAATTTTAATTTCTTTTCAATGGTTACCCATGAGAGTTATGGTAAACTTACTGCTCGACTACTCACTTAGTTCCTTCCTTGAATTGTTAGGAGTATAGAGGTTATGACCTTTGAATGGAGAAATGGAGGATAGATAATCCTTTATATTTATAATCCAAGATATTATATAGACATTGGCATCGCATCCGTTTGAATGATACAAAAATGTCCGTAACCCATAAGTACCCATTTAAAAATTTTAGAATTTTAAGAAAAAAGTCAAAAAAGTAGACTTTTACAAAAGTTCTAAATTTTCAATGGGTTAAGGGAAGTTGTGTATCATTCCAACGGAATTTAAATGAACTTTGCATCGATAACAAAATTTACATGGAGTACCTAAGTTCAAATTATGAGCAGAATTAACTTTAGTTTTGTCAAAATACTTGTGCCGGCCACTGTATAAATGCACTTCAGTAATTGCACTTTACGGAAAATAACCACACAGGATTTTGTTTTATTATTTATTAGGCGAAAACAATAACTAATCAACTCGAAAAAGTGCATTTTCAAATTCATTGCATCGACCGGTCCTGCATAATGTAACGAGCTTTTATGGAAGTGTAATGATTGAGAGCTGTATATTAAATAAAATTCAAATTGTGTACCAATGTATCCGAAACTACTGAACCGAAGGAGCTTAAATTTTCAGACAATCTTCGATACTCGATAGTGTTTTCTGTGAAGTATGGTAAAAATCGGATGAGTAATTTGTAACAAAATGCGAAAAAAAACAACCAACGGGCAAGACTAGGTTAAATTTGCGGAATTGATAAAAGACTCTCAATTTCGTATTGATTTTAATCTGGAATTACATCGACGTTACTCAATGGTGGACACATTTAGCTCAGAAACTGTCGTTTCGTTAAGTTTAAACCAATCCGAAACCGCAACGTGCACCATCAGCAAATATTCCGTAAAGGGCACGCAAAATTGTCATTTGGGAGTATTATTTCAGTCAAAAGGCGCAGAAAGATTAAAGAAATAATATTTAGGTCTTTTATTGAAGAAAGTTGCGAAAGGAATAATATTAATTTTAAATTTCAAACAAACTTATAGAACATGAACTACTGAAATCTAAAATCTAAAGAATAAAGTAGATGTACAATTGTTCACTTCCGACAGGGAGAAATGCATAATGGCACACAAACATTCCCTATTATGAAAGCGAAATAACGCCGAATTTTGAGATTACAATAAAATCGATTGAACGATATAGTTTTCACGCATGTTATCTCTATCATATCTGTGGCAATAAACAGTGACAGATATTGTCGAAACGATGTCTTTCGATCGTTTTCATTTTACGTGTTCTGGGCCCTGGGCTCTATCTAAAGCGGATGAAGATATCCTCGGTCGCTTCGAGAGAAAGATTCGTCGTAAAATGTTTGGTTCCGTTTGCGTTGACGGGCTTTGGAGGAGGAGATTCAACGACGAACTATACCTACGAGCTGTAAAGCGACATTGAACTGGCAAAAAAACTGCGACTCAGTCGTCTAAGTCTAAGATCGCTAGGAAATGTAGAGCGGATGGAAACAAATGTTCCGGCCCGTATAGAGTCTTCGAGTCTAACCCGGAGCGACAACACAGTAGCGGATGACCTCTCCTTAACAAAGAAATTTCTAAATGGTGCAATAGTTGGTAATAGAATAATTATTTTGTAATTTCAGTTCTATAAACAATACATTTCCACGGCATTAAAAATGATTAGTACCGCGCATTAATTATTATTCCAACTCCATCTCCATCATTCAATATTTCCTTAGCCGACATCAAAGTCGGTTTCTAATTAGCTTGCTCAGAGTCAAGAGTCAATTTTTCCCCACTATAAGCAAAGAACGTAAAAACGAACTTCAATTCGAGGATTCTCCTATTATCCTTTCCATCTCTTTTGGCAAAAGAAATACCAACTAAAGTACAACCATTAATCCGACAATCAGCAATTGCAAATAGAAATGCTTCCCCGCCCTCAACTTTGAAGAGCGTCGGCACTCGGCAGCTTGCAAAAATATAGACTCGCTCATAAACCTATAATTTCTCTGCTGAGAATCGTGAATTTGCCTTCCGGAAGAATATATACCTAGTTGCTCCAATTAAATGCATGAACCTTAAATTTTGTTCTCAAAGGCAGACAACAAGCACAAGTTACCCTCGCCAAAGAATAATTCAACCGTCATCCAACCGTCTTTCGTCTGCCATTATCATCATAGTCATTCGAGAAGTTATTGTAAAGTCGGCAACAAAAAAAAAATACTTCAAGGCATTCGGCTACATTGTAGCATCTTTCGTCGCCGCCATCTCCTGCCATCCTGTTCCATATAGAAAATCCAGTAATTAACCCATTCAATTGGTAAATATTTACCGCACAAGGATAATAAAAATAATTTTTAATTTCATTCCAAGATGGTGGAAGGTATAGGTGGATTCCTGAAAACTTTGTTATATAATTACATCTTCTGTGCTTCTGTGAAGTCTAGTGCGATTGCAAGCATATAATTGCCTCTCCTTGAGACCATTCCCCATCTCCTGCCAGCTTGGTATTAGGATTTATGTTCAGATTTTGCAAGAAGAAACCCAGACATAGAAAACGAAATTCTCCCTCCGAGGCAGGCAAGATTCTCCAACAAACAATTCTCATTTCTCTCTCCTTTGGAATGCAAGATTTCTCTGCATAATCTACTCCATGTTGAGGTTACGAACGAGGCGGCAGCAGCATCTACGTGTAGTTCTTCTGTTGCTTCCTTTAGATGCTTCGGCTTCCCCATCATAGCAGAGCATTGGGATTGGAAATTGTTTATCACTGCTTCATCTACGCTCTTGGTATAGGGGTGGTTGCTATTGGCGTGGTATGATTCCTTTGGGGCAAGAACTGCTTGCGTTTGCCGGGGTTAAGAAAGATTGTTCGTCGTAAAGCTGTTGCTAGTTCGCAAATTTATTACAACCTTTGGGAATCCGTTTAAGTAGTTCCTTTCTCGCTCTCTCTTGGATTCCAAATAATTTTCCATTTATCAGTGTGATAACATTTTTGTTATGGTTGGGATTAACTGGTACTACTCGGTTTTCAACAAAGGACATCATTGAACATCTCTCTGGGCGTTATGATTTCTGAGCTATTCCATTTTGGGTGGAATTTTCTTAGAAGAAAATATCAACAACTGTGAAATTGGATTAATTCATACCTTATGTTGTATTAATTCAAGGTTGCTATGAACAGAATTAGCCTAGGGCTCGGATTGAATTAACTAAAATATATAGAATCCAGACAGAAAGGAATGAGGCTGGACTGTGATATATCCAGCAGCCAACCAATCAACTGGTGTCTTGCTGTCGATGTACATCAAAGGGAATGTGACCAAGGATCCTGACCCACTCGGGGCTAATTATTACTTTTAAGGAAACAAAAGCAAACAAAAGTTCGGGCAAGTTAATTATGATGATACCCTCTATCTATCGAGAGGTTTTGCTTTGACTTGTTCAAAATTATATTCAAAAATGTTCTCGAATTTTCCAAGGATTATTTAAATCCGATTAATCACCTGTTATATCCACAATGGTTATGGCAATAGCGAAGTTGGTACTTGCGATTACTTTACCCTAACCCAGCGTTGCCCTCCGTCCGGGTTTTCCCGGACATGTACTCTTTTTCGCCTATGCGGGGAACGTCCGGGATAGTTTTTCTAGACTGTCCGGGTTTTTAAATTTTTCATTGTCAAGAGAAAAGGAAATTCGATATTAACAGAGCTTCAAAGTGTCAAGTGAATTCTCAAAACATATTCACCCTTATTCCCGTTGGCGTTTGTCGTATAATGTATACGACTTATGTGTAAAAAACGACGTTGTAAAAACGATATTCAGAATTTTTTCGAACTTTTGTTAACGATTTTACTTAATTTTCTATGTGTTCACTGTTATTTCAAAAAGTTTTTCTTAAAAAAGTTACAAACTCTGACTTAAAACCGAAATGAAATAGGCGATTACGACAAACGCCAACGGAAATAGGAGTGATTATTGTAATACCAACTTTGGTAATCGACAAAAGAAAGGTTCGAAAGCACTGAATGAAAAAATTACTGTTGTTGTATGTCCACCACAGTATGCGATCTGACTTATTGAAGTCGATGTAATCAGTTTAAAAGTATATAGAATACCAGGCACTTTTATACCATTCAAAGAGGTGATGGCTTTCTCTTCACCCGTCAGTCGTCAGTGGAACGAATTTTGCTTATGTTTGAAACTCTAAAATAATATTTCGAAGACGTCAAAAATCCACCGAAAATATACAATTGTTTTTGTTGTTTTGGTTTGTTTAATGCTGCAATCTTTTTGTTTGTAAAATACGAAACATATTTTGTCGCCAATAACTCGGTTCCAAGCAAAATTTTCAAAATCCCAGAAATTGATTTTTTTTTATCTCTTCCACTCTCCCATCAATTGGGATTTGCAAAAATATGGAGTATCTGACTATGGAAATATTTCTATTTTAAGATTTGAGTTTAGTCAACTTCTTTTTTCAATACTTTCATATGTGTCAGAAAATCAGCCGAGATTGGCATTGACATTGGCATGATACATGGCATTTTGGTCCTAGTTTTGTACTCTTTTTAAGATACTATTTTGCCGGGAAAGTCCGGGATTTTCATGCTCGATAACTACTTTCTTCAAATTATTTCTGGCAGCCCTACCCTAACCTAACCTAAACTCCGTTGCTACCTTCCCACTTTTCAAACTATAAATAGAGCTAAATAAAGTAGAGAAATACTTCAGTCCTACTAACTTGATCCGAATTAGCCTAAATGTATGCAAGCATTTCGAAAAAACAGTCATTTTTGGTAAGTCCCTACAACAGGAATCGCGAACCTTTTTAGAGCCATGTGCCATTTAAAAAAATAATAATAATTTGAAGTGCCTTTGAGCCTTTGGCGTGACATCATACAGCCTTGATCTAATTTGCTAGTGACTAATAGGAACAAAAAAACAATATTTTACAATGCGCAGCATTTTATTTGTAAACACATTAATTAATTTTTGAAAATAACTAAATTAATTCATTTGAATAAAAGAAACAAATTTCAGATTAACAAAAACCAGAGAAACAAACAAAAAGCAATGAACGAATTATTTTGCATAGTGTGACTTTTGTTGTAAACTCGATATCCAGTGGTTTTCAGCCAGGACTGTATTTCATAACTTTAAGCAAAATGCAGGCTGAACTGGAATCATCTGCCAACGGTTTCTAGGTGAATCTTTTATGTTATTCAATTCTGAAAATAAGGACGAAAATATTGTCAAAATAGCAAACGCCAGCAAGGTGTCGGGAATTGAATTCAAAGTGTCCATTAATTTTGAATTGTCATTCTTCGACGTACTGCCTAACAGTCTTTCTAGCTCGATTGATTCAAACTCTTATTCCTTGTTTTTTGAGTCCATATTGAACTAGACTGGATTTCGTTACTGCATATCAATTTCTTCAATTTCCAACCAGCCAAATTTGGACACGTTTAGCTTATAAAAGGATGTCATATTAGGGTACATAATAAACTGAAGCGTTTCCGATAACTCTTTAAATGGCGAAAATATTGACGAAAATTCTTCGACTGATGAATAAATTACCGACAAAAACTCTTCAGTCTTCAGTTATTTTTACATCATCAGATTTTTATCAGTTTGGAAAATACTTGTAATTTTTCAAACATAATATCTTTACTTAAAAATTGCAGTTTACTCTCAAAAGAGGGTATGAGATTTATAATGACAATGACAGTTTTGTTTAAACCTTGAGGCTTTAGACCTACTGTCCACGTAGCTGCACTTCATACGCACGCTTTCGTCATTTGCATATCTTGTTGTACGCTTGCTTGCAGCTTATCTACATTGCCACCATTAATTTTGACAATTTACACGTATTCACAGACAGTGTAAATTTTTGCTTAACATAATTTTAAGTAAATTTCTCAAGGATACAAATTTCATAAAAAAAATGAAAATTTATAAAGTACAAATTTTGAGAAAAAGGCATTTTAGGTAAAAAATTGTAACAACAAATTTTCGAAATTTTGAGTTTAAGGAGCCATACTTTTTTGCAGCTACTCCGATGTGGCCGAAGTGCTTAAGACTTGTATGCACTACTAAATTGTCTTTTTAAAATTTACAAAACTATTTTAGTACCTATAATAGATTAGAAGTTATAGCGTTTTAAGTTGTAATACCTTCAAATTATAGGTCACCTACTTTGATGGGCTATAACGGGAAATACGATGAAAATAGACCCCCCTTTTTGTTCCGCAGAACTTCAGGAATCTTCCCTTAAATGATTATACGTCTTAACTGGGACACCCTGTATTTCGTCGCGTTCCACGAATGGCATGCGTGCCATTGGTTCGCCATGGCCTGAAAAATCTCCAATTCCAGCCAAGAGAAAAAAGATATAGAAGAGGGATTTGTTAAAGGCAGATAACCAGTTGAAAATGGTCATTTACCAATGGGCTCCACTGCATGCGAGCTTGTTGTCGAATAATAGGAAAAAAATCATTTATACACAGCAAAGTTTCCATGACAACCCTCATTAGTATCTCTTAGGAGGAATATTATAAATTCCTTATCCGTGTCGCCTCTCGATTGAACCACATTAATGGAATTTCATTCTCCCGTCCCAACTGGCAATAATTCCCTCCACCACCACTAGTGCAGGTATATATGAGTTCCCAAAACAATAAATAAGGATACCATTTTGATATTTTGATTTCACTTGTTGTTGTGTCATGTGTTTGGTCAACTGGGAGTATCCCAATGTGAATATGCAATGCAATTGCCACTCCGACTGAAGCATCTGGTAGTACTCGATGCGACAAGACATGTTGTTCCTGTTTACATCTTGCTGGCATGTGATTGTTATTGCAGTAAACATGAAGGTGATGCGCACAGGTCATGACTTTGAACACCCCCTTGGGTAAGTTGCCAATTTTCCTAATGAAATTGTGTTCCAGATATGTACAACTAAACACACACCGAAATACCCCCGACATGATCGAATAGCATGACAAATAAGTTTCGTCTCTACATCTCTCACTCTCTCTCTTTCTCTTGTTCTGTGGGAGGAAATTTGAATTACAAATTTAATTACAACTACCACAGGTTATTCCCCTCATCTGCCGGGTAATTCAAGGTTAGGTCTACTTCACTCCCACAACTGAACTTCAATTTTAAATTGAATTTTTAATTGGACGAGTAAATCTATTGCCCTGCAGAAATGCAATTATGTACCACCAAAGGGTCGACCAACGACGACGGCTTTCCCAACTGTATGCTCTTTGTCGGGAGGGGGTGTGGAATCAATAACCAAGAATCCGTTCATAAATTTACGTCGCCGTCGATCGGCCAGTCAGTCAACAAACTTTCACCAAAGTTTGAACAGTTCATTATGCCAATGGCCTCAATTGAAATGGAGTACAAATTCACATGCAAACTTATGGTGGAAACTTCTGATTAACTTCTACACCTATACATACTATAACGACATACAGGCCGTGCTCCTTGTATGTACGAGTATCTGAATTCGAGTTCTACAGCGCCAGCATCCGCACCGCATTCATAAAGGGTATTTTAGGAACTCCTGCCTGTTTTGAAAAGTTTACCCTCACGGAAGGAACTTTTGAATGGGAAGTTCTTTGCCAAGCGATGCGGAAGTAAATATGGTCATGCAGGTAAAAAGAGTTTCACCATCATACCATAGGCATCGGTTCAAGTTTGTGCCAAGGGGTGGGGGCTGCCTTTTCTATTATGTTCGGCTGGCAATGAATAGGTACACTTTCAAAGTGACCCAAAGGGATTGCTGGTTACTTCTTAATAACGTTTAGTGACGTTTCTTTGAAATGTTGTGCCAAACGACATAATAAAGCAGAATTGCATGCTTTATAAGGCTGAAATAACTTATTGATTTGATGGTGTAGAGGGTGGAACGCAGAAAAGTTATACCTACCATAAGAGTTGGTTGCATATAAAGACATAGCTCTTTTCAGTGAAGTGGCTATGTAGATGTTCAGGTACGAGTATAGCCATTAATTAAAATAGTGTATGACCAAAAAAAGCCCCAAAACTTACCGAAAAGTGCTTCAAAAAGGTATGTATCTACTATGAACGCCCCAAAAATCGTCTCAAAAAAACTACTCAAACACTTTTAACATATCGAAAACGTCTCAAAAATGCTTAAAAAGCATCCGAATAAAGAATTAAAAGTGATAACGAAAATACATATACCTAATTATTAAAACATCCGAGAGAAAAGTCATACCACAACATCTGTGGTCATTATAAGAGCACTTAGAAATCCTAGCTATCTACATGACAAGTCTACTATAGGTAGGTATGCGTAGATATGAGAGCCTATTCGTTTAGAATTTTTGAATTTATACCACGATAGATCTAAAAAAATCCTTGAGAATTAAAAAAAAAAAACCGCCGAAAACGCCCCATAAACATACCGAAAAATGCCTCAGAAAGAGACCAACACAATTTCAGGAAAACACACAAAAAAACGCCTTGAGAGGCACTTCGAAAAATACCACAAAAAATGGATCAACCAAATTTCAGCAAAACGCTTAGAAAAGTTCTCCCGAAAACGGCTCAAAAATGCAATGGAAAGCTCACTATAAAATATCGCTCAAACGCACCGAAAATTAACTCCGAAAAAACGATCCAAAAACATCCGAAAATATAATAAAATTGTAGATTTTATCTTTGTTCCACAAACCTTTAAGAACTACTAACCCGATTGGTATGGTCTTTTTGGAAAAGGTAGGCCTTAACAATGGCCAATATATAGACTTTATTTGGTTAAAATTGGACAAAGGGGCGTGGCACCGCCCATACAAAAAAAAACATTCAAAATCTTATATCTTGAAAACCGCCGAATCGGTTGAGTTGAAACTTACAGACAATCCTAGGTATTGGCCCAGGAGTGTTGCTGTGAAGATTGGTCTAATTGGACAAAGGGGCGTGACACCGCCCATACAAAAAAAAACATTCAAAATCTTATATCTCGAAAATCGCCGAATCGATTGAGTAGAAACCTACAGACAGTCTTAGGAAAGAACACTATTGTCTAAGATCTAAGCAATACAATTTGTATGCACCGGCAAAGCCGGGGGGGTACACCTAGGAATAAGATTAACGCTCCCCTAAAAAATACCAAACTTCAAAGTGTTAAAAAAAAATCAAAAAAATGTTTGAAAAAGGTCCTGAAAAACGCTCCAAAAACGCCCCACATGCGACTAAAAAAAAAACAAAAAACACTTAAAAGTGGTAAGACAACCGCACCATAAAATGTCCCTAAAACTACCATCAACACTTTAGAAGTGGTAAGGCAAATGTCCCAATAATCTCCCGAAAAATTCCACAAAAAACCTCCGGAAGCCAGTGCATGCAAAACACGATACGCTACGCATGCCATTTCGACGTCACGATTTTTGTTCGATAAATTGTGTAGATTGTAGAATATGCCACGTTATTTTTGTAATGTATTGTAACATGTGCGAAAAATATGCCGAGTACATGTCATACACAAAGTTGGCATATTCGTATGTCTACGTTGACTGGCATGTGTTTATTTGTTTTGTTGACCTATACTAACACGGCTGCTCGAATATGCTGATAAGACGACATGTTGCACCAAGGTTCCTATAATTAAATACAAGTACGTTCTGCGCATCTGACAAAAAGCTATGCTTTTTCATAGAGATACGAATATTCACAATATTGTCAGCCCTGAAGTTACACGCGAGTTACATGGTAACCCTGTAAACCCCGCACTGATATTTCAACACAATTGGAAACATAAGAAGACCAGTGGCCTATTTCACCAACTTACAAATTGTTGATTACAAACATTTTTTGAACATATTTGTGGAAAAATAGATTTTTTCAGTTTCACAAAATGTTTGTGTTACAAATTTGTATTTGTTCACAAATGCAAATTTGTAGAAATTACATTATTTCCGTTTCATCAAAAGTTAATTTTCTTTGTTGGTTACAAGTACAAATTTGTTAAAATTCATATTTCTTCTCAAGTTTGTGTTTCACCAAATCAAGAAATTTTACAAATTTGTCAGATTTTTTTGTTTTCATCGAAAAGTTTAAGAAAAATAAGACAAATTGGACTGAAAATAACTGACACAGAACCGATACATCAGTTTCTAACCATTTTATATTGGAAAATGTGGGACAGTATCACCGGATCGCGGCATGCACGGTATGCAGAACTGTCTATACATCGTTTTATTTATCGCGAATTAAACCGGGCGATAAACATTTTGTTCAGTTTATTCATTTTGTTATTTGATGTTATCAGTTAGAGAACTTACAAAATTATGAAAAACAGTTGTTTTTTACAACTCTGGAAAATAATAGTGAAACGTTTTTTTTGTATTTGTAAATAACACATACAATTTTGCTTCATGTTGTTCTCTTTTTAACAAATTTGTTGGAATTATGTATGTATGTTTGTAGTTTGTGAAACAGAAAATCAGTAAACAAATTTGTAAATGTAATCTCCCAGCTGGGGCCTAAAAAACACAATTCTACAAGTAGTACTTGTAGCACAATGAATTTATACAAGTATATCACACACAAGTGTAGCGTGAAAATACTACAAGTGGGAAATTTCGTGATTATTCTGTTTCCGTAACTCAGAACTACAAGTGTAGAAAAAATATATCTGACTTGTAGACTAGTAGATGAAATCTTACATGTGATTTAAGACTTGTAGAGTAGAGTTGCGCGAAACAGCTCCAATGATGGAACGAACATGGAACGATTCTTTTTGCAAGCGAAACTAGTTCCTGGAAACATGTCCGAGGAACTATGTAGTTCCATAGAGTTTTGCGTTGATATATTGATCTGTACGAGTTTAGAACTAGGGAATGAGGGATATACCGATGCAATAAGAAATAATGAACGCTTGAGGACCATTCTGCAAAAAAAAAAAACATTTCTTCACATTAAAAAAATAACAGAAAATAGAAACTTTAAAGGTAGGTAACCAAAGTAAATTCATATGATCCCATAAAATGCTCGTTTTTCTTCGCATCGCCATTTAAAATTTCACTATAATAATATAACTCAGCAGTAAAGTTAGAATCTTTAAAATCAACATCCACTTCGACAGAAAAGAAACAACATAACAATAAAAATATTGCACAGTCCAGACGAGGAATGTCACACACTGTTTGTTTTGAATTGAACGAACTGGAACTGCGAACTTGAAAGAAGAGCGAGAGAACTGTGAACATGATGGTATGTATAATAGTTCCGGAACTATCATGTCCATGTCCATTGTTCATGTCCTTAACTTACCATACCCATACGTAACATCATGTTCACAGTTCTCTCGCTCTTCTTTCCAGTTCGCAGTTCCAGTTCGTTCAGTTTAAAACAAACAGTCCCTACAATGTAGAGGCTTTAATTAGGCATAAATATTAAATCTTTTTAATTAATTATTTGAATAAATTTGTTCAGCCTGATTGTATTCATATTCTTTTAACCGGAAAATAGTTTCAAACGTCAATTTTTGTAAACTTATAATCCCTATTTAGGTAAATGCATGGCTGCTTGTAATAATAATGGTGTTAAAAAGAAACAAATTTTTGAGCCGATTTTTTTATGAAAGGGCATTTATTTTCTATTCGTTAATATTTTTATTATTCTACTGAATCAATATTATCTATCAATTTTGACGAATCATCGTTCGCAAATTTTAAAAGTCATCGGAAAATTATTATAACTTGAAGTTATAACGATTTAAATAAAACACATAAAATAAAATGAATTTTGCTGGTGGAAAGAACAGCGTCTGACATTTAAATGAATCACCCTTTACTTCTTTTGGGGCATTGAGAGTTAAGTGTTCATTGTCGCACAATTAGATTCCATACTGCTGCGGATGTAACGTTGTGGAAACCAGCTTATTATTCTTACTAAAGTGCAATTCTTATTGTTACTTTTAATGAGGACACATCGAAATATGTACTATGCTGTTATCGAGAAAGAACTCTCAACATCGGCGACTCTGGCAAAACGTCACAATGGACAGACATAATTTCGAAGTTGTTAAAGACTTTGTCTAATCAGACTTTGTATACTACGACTTACAACTGCAGTTTTTCGACAATTCTGCCAAAAAACGTCTCGCATGTACGAGTTCGTGTACGTCCGCCGTTTATTTTGCAGAATAATATTTAGTCTTGGCCGAAACTAAATAGTAGAAATCGGTTATAACAATACATACCTGATATAGCGATGAACCGGATATAACGATATATTTTCAAAGTCCCGGCAAAACTCCGTTTAATTCAAAGTAATTTGCAATCGGTTACAACGATGCCGGATATAACGATGAAATTGGTTATAGCGATGAAAATGTACCAGATTTAAGTCTAAAAACTGTTTATAACGATAGTAAAAACTGTTTTTACAGTCTACGGATTGTTATTTTCATCCTGTTTCTAAAGCCGTGTATCAATTGTGCTAAATAATTATCCTCGGATAATTTTCTGATACGAAAAACGAATTTTCAGATGTCAAAAAATGATCCTGCTCGGGGAGCAAGGCTAATAAAATGCCGAGGATAAATTTAGTGCAATTGATGGTATGTAAATTTCCCGAGATCACAGTCACCGGTCCTTGGATGTTTTCACAGGTCGACAGCGTTAGAGTTAATTGAATTTTCGATTTCCATAATATATGGTAACTAAAGAGTTTGGTAAATGTTGTTTTTTGTTTGCAACAAGTATAGTGCGTGGAGGGGAGGTCGTTCTCAAGATGGTATATGGCCGCTTCAAATTAAAATTTAAATATTGGGCAACTCTCTTAGAAAAGTATTTTACACAACCAAATGTGCAAAGAATAACAAATTTGTGATTTTGTACCTCGCACATTTTTCTTAAACTTAGATGACTTTTTTCAATAAAGTGCATACATTTTTTGTACTTTTTTATTGTACCGGATATAGCGATGAACCGGTTATAACGATGAAATTCTAAGGTCCCTTCGACATTGTTATAAACGATTTCTATGTACATACTCCCTTCCATGTTTTGTTTTCTATTTCCTTTGGCATCGGAAAATGCAACAAATAGAATTTTTTATTTTCTTGGATTTTTACAAGCACGGCAAAAGGTTTTACAACTGTAAAACCTTTTTTTTGTGTTACACAAATAATCTACACTTGTGAAACTAATATATGGCGTATTTTTTTGGGAATCTATAGCTGGCTCACTTTTACTTTTACATGTAAAACTGTTATACTCACTTTTGGTTTTGTTATACTCACTTCCCAAAAAATACGCCTATAGTCGTACAAGTAACTGTGGTCTTGTAGTTTTGTGTTACAGATCCCAGCTGGGAGAAAAGAACCACTGTCTCTCTGTGTGCTTGACAACAACAGCTAGCGACACAAATAACCCAAATTCACATGCCATTCTATGTCGGGCATATGGGTGACAAACGCATGCATACATATGCCAGCATCACAAATACATATTCTGACATTGAATTGACGTCAGACTGGCAAGCGTATGTCGAGTTTTACATGTCGTGTACTCGTAGCATAATCGATGCTTCTTGCAAACAAATTGTATCACATACAATGCTAAAGCAATGATTTTAATGTCACATTTAGTTATAGAATATTAAATTTTGACGCTTGTATTTAAATCACAGTATAGTAGATAATATTTGATGCCCCTTCTCAAAGCCAACATCTCTCTAACATTATGCATGTCACCTATTAGCTATATTACACCCAACCTCAACGCGTATTGTTGCAATTTACCCCTTCGTAAGGCTTGCAGTCATGTGCATCGCGTTTATTAGGTGACTATCTCTGTTAAATGCAAATATTTTAATGTTATATGCAAATGAGGGGGTTGGCAAAGAGCTTGAATATCAAATTTTGTTGAGCCCCACCATCCACTGTGCGCCAAGTGGTGGTGTACTTGTCAAATAGTACTTTAGTTCCATATACCAGCCCACTACGCTGCCGTATCGCGCGTTCGCAACATGGTTCCTCTTATACCAACTTTATCCATATTTGGCTGCAGAACGAGTTCCGCACTTCTTCTCATAACTGTATGTGGGTGTATGTCTCGTGGGTGTGGTGTAAAACATCGTAATTAATAAGCCATGAATTTACATGAATAAATTTTCATCCCCAACTTGGAAACCGCTTCGCTGTCATATGTACATTTTTTTTTTTTAATTTCCAGTCTACTCCATTGGGGCGAAGAGGTGAGCTTGGAGTTGACAACTTTTCTCATTATTTGCATTCGGATGAGAATGGCAACTGGCACACAAGTCATTACCCTCACTAAAGTTGGTCAGACAAGTAATCGGTCAACTTTAGCACTGCAATCAATAAACCCGATCAATGTATGGGTAGAACCTGCCCCGACATATGAAGGCAAAACTTTAGCCGACAAACTAGAATGGACGTGTGAATTGAGAGATTCATATACGTAAGGCGAGTACCGGAACCAGGGTTCTTAGTGCTATACTGAAGGATGTGAACCGATTTCATCCATTCCCTTAGTGATTTATCACATTTTTCCATTAGGGACGTCAGTGTAAGTAATTTTACTACCTTCTATTCGTTCCACTCTGGATTGCCTTAATTTTTTGCATACGAGGAAGATGTTTGTTTATTTTGTGCTGTAAGATGTCTTTGATGGGGATGTGTTTTTTCTTTTCGCGTACTAATGACTGAGATCCTGATTTATGAAGTTTTTCTGCAAATAAAAAAAAAGTTTAAGTTTGGTAAAATCTCTTTGGACGATAAATAATCGAATACTTTGATGAGGAACTTTCTCCAGGCGCATTAATGATATTTCTCTGTGTGGATGAGAACGTGAAGGACGGTACCTACTTTAATAAAATAGTGACTGAAGTTTTTCATAAATAGGGGTACTGGATACAAACCCATAAAAGAAACTGGAGTGGGCCTGATAAATGTAGACTTTAATTTGTGGCGCTGCGTGTTTGTAACTATGAATTTGTATTAAGTAGATGGCGCATGCGTGACTTGTATTGATTTGGAAAATTCGTAGCTTATTTACTTTGATACCTTTGTGGAAACTTCACCGAAATTGCTGAATCTTACTTCGAAAATCATCGACCAATTAGCTTTGCTCATTGTGGGTCTTACCGGCATTCTAAAGGTAGACAATTCCCTAGTTAGGTCAGGTTAGGCTAGTTTAGATTAAGTTATAAAGTGGGTGTCTATAAATGGCGACACACTAAGGCCATTATAAGGTCCCTCGTGATACTACATGAATCTAGAAAGTGCAATTTTCCTTCTACTCGCGTTGAACCAGTTTGAGCTTCTAATGAAGCTTCGGAGACGTCGAATGTTTCTTAGATCCTTGTAATAGAAGGCTGCTAGATGGAGTTCGTTTCGTTTTTGGGAGCCCCGACTCTCTTAAGTGTCAAGTATAAAGAAAGTGAAAAATGGCCTCTGTTGGAGCACTTCATTCATATTATCTACAACTTCATCATCATCATCTAAATATTTTTGAATTATATAAAGCCAAAATTGAATTATTGAAATGTACTAAAAATTTTGAATTTAGCGCTTTAATGTACCATTATAGCCATATTTATTGAATATGTTTTCGTTAAGTTTTTATACCAAAAAATCACTATATATAGAGAAAATAAAAGCTAACTTTCTTCTTGCTTGTATACTCGAAATTAGTCTTGTTTTGTCTTTCACGGCTGCAGTTTTATTCGCTCCGTCGCATATCACGCTTTTTTTCGTTGATTTCACGCAGTCTCTTCAGTCGTGACAAATCGCCATTTCACCAAAGGAATCCGGAAAAAGCCTTGAACCCACAAGTCCCTTGATTGGTGTGGATTTTCCTACGAAGTCGACAAAGTAAATTTTTTCGCCAAACGGTCAGAAAGTCTCTGATCGTACAGCCTCCTCGTATCGTCATTCCTTCGACACATTCAAAAAGGTATATTAAGGCTCCAAACCTAGATTCTAGAAGGGTAATCACAATGGCCCTCAATGCCTTTTAGATGAAAATGATGCAAACTGAGCTTAAAAGCCTATTCGCTCATACGTCTACAGAGATCTGTATTGCTTATAGATCTTAGATAATAATGTTCTTTCGTAAAATGCGAAATTGAAAAATGAGAATATTGAAATTGAAAAATTGATTTTCTGGAATTTTCTTTCTGCGTAAACCTGAAACACAGAAATACGAACAAAACAAAAAAAGAATCATTAAAATCGGACCAGTGGTTATCGAGTTATAACGACATCGAGTTTCACAAACTCAACTTCTTCAACTCAATCGATTCGGCGGTTTTTGAGATATAAGATTTTGAATGTTTTTAGTATGGGCGGTGCCACGCCCCTATGTCCAATTTTGACCAAACTTCACAGAAACCGTACATAGACTAATACCAAAGATGTGTGAAAGTTTAGTTACAAACGGTAAATGCGTTAAGGCGTGAATCAGAGACAAACATTTTAGGGCTCAATTTTTATATACATATATAGATTTTATAACTTACTAACTAGTTCAATACTAAATCAGAAGTAGTGAGACAACTAAAAACCTTTTTTTAAACCTAAACAAAAAATAAACAAAGATTCTTTTCTAATTTGACACCGCTCCAGTGTAAAAAATACCCACTGCACCAACCTCTATACTTTTCGTCTGTAAAACCCCTCCATGCATAAAACACCCTTACGAATTAAGCATAGTCCACCTTCAGGCGTAAGGTAAGAATTATCATAGTAACACCCTGAAATCCTCAGGGTAAGCAATAATAGTATAGCACCTCTTGATGAGTCTCATTAATTTGCCCTCGTAATTCACATTCTGTGAAATGTAATATTATTTTGCTGACCTTACTTTTAAGAAAAAAAAAAAACCTCTCTAAATAACTGACACGATGACAAAGCAAATTGGACCTAACCTGCTTTAGAAAATGTCTTTGTAATGAGACTCCTAGCTCAAACCGCTCCAATATTCCATACTGTTCGCATAGACACCACGCCAACATGATAGTTAATTAAAAGTTGCTGCCGAAATGAATTTTCCCTTGAGGGTAAGTGAGACCTTGCCATTTCCTACGACCCTATATTCAGAAAAGATTCTCCCTCTGCTAAGCTGACCATTTGCCTCGCACCTCCATTTCCATATGCCAACAAACGGGAACTCGTTGCACTTTCTCTTAATTTCGTTTCATAAAATACATTTTAATTATCCATTCTTTTTTCACTGTCCTTTCGGTGGTCGTCGATGAATAAAAAAAAGGAATACATGCACATATATGCAATGCATTGTGCATATCTCGTGAGCATATATATCTGAAGATGATTTATGTGCCGCATACTCATAATGCTGGTACCACTTTTGTCCTACGTTAGCATATAACTTTGCGACAGCCCCTAGAGTGGTTGGCGAGTGCACTGTTGCACCTCACCTTTTTGAAGCAATTAAAATTATAAAATAAAAAAGCAGAATGAAAATTTCAATGGCCAACCAAAAAAATAAATAAAAACTGTATTCAGAGAAAATAATATTAAAAGGGTTTTTGTAAGCCAGCAAAAGTGCAAAGCGGCATAATTACCTCGCGTTACGGTTGCTGGCTATTTTATATGCTTTTACGACGAATGTAAACTCCTGTTACAATTTTAATTAATATATTGTCTGCTATGGCGCTTGAATCTGCCAGTAAGTATGTAAATTCAATTTTCAGGATCTTTAATACGTGAATCTGTTTACCTGTTGTCAATTGCATGAGGTCTTATCGAACCCGGGATATTGATTTATTTTCAATATGTTCGAGCCGTTTTAGACGAGTGATTCAGAATTTTCTAACCAGTTTAATGGTGTTATACATTTGCTAGAGTTTGGTGGTAATTCTTCTTCTAAAAAGCGCGCCAAAGCAAACATGACAGAAATTCAAATCGAAAAATTATAGCATTTATTAAGACTCATTTGCTTTCTTAGGACGAACATACGGAAATTGACTATAGTTTAATCCTTGAGCAAGTTTTTAATACATAGGAGAGAGTGGGTATGTATGGGACACAGGAGGTATGGGACACGAGCATTTTCCTAAACGCTATACCCTTTTTTCCATTTGTGCTGATCACAAATTTGTTCTTTAATGTGTACCCACCGGTCAACGAAGCAGGTCTTGTGCACAGTTGTAATTACGCAGTGGAGAGCAAAAAAAAGTATTTTGTATATAAAAAGTAAAATCCTTGGGCAAACTTTGAGTCAAAGAAAAAAATTAATGAGTGAACTTATTGTACAAAAAAGTGAATCGAATATATAGTAACATTTATTACGAATTGATTTACTTCTAATTTTGTTTGGTCTGTGCCATGTTTAAAGTGATATTTTGGTTTATCTTGATAAGCCCTACAGGATGATTGGGACACTCATATGCAGGAGGAATGGGACAGAGGAATCCACGGGATATTTATTCCTTTAGTGTGGATTTAAAATCCAAATTTGTATCACTGTCATGAATACCCACTTTTCTGAATTGTTCCTTTTTTCTTTATACTCTTTTTTGTTATGTTTTTTTTTTATTTTTTTGTACAAGTAAAGCTGTATGTTTTTAACTCTTTTTTGTTAGAACTGAATAATATATATTTTGTTTTGATAAGTAAACCGAAAACTTATGTTATTTTATCGTCTTTTGTTATAGAAAAAAAGATTTTAACATAGCCGTCCCATTCCACCACATAGCTGTCCCAATCCTCCTTGAACCAGGAGGAATGGGACAATGTTAGGTGTGTACATGGAATGAATTTTAACTTCTATTCTGGTAACCGTTTTAATACTTTTGTGTTTTTAATAGCTTGCCACAATGTTATATTATCTTAAGAAAACTGTTTTGTGCAGATATGATTTATAAGTTGCGAGTAGTTGAGTTTTTACTGAAAAGTGTCCCATACATACCCACTCTCCCCTACTTTTCAGAGTTTTTACCATAGCCCAGAAATTAAAGTGTTCATAACTGGGAGCTCACTTTGTCCTGCCAATTGAACATAGACTTTTGACAAATTGTGCTATATCCTTTTTGATAGTAGGGTAAGATTGCTTCTTACTTCCATAAATCATACAAAAAATTGTCAGTAGATTAGTTCTGGACTTCTTGAGTTTTCTACATAATCCGTTGCAGTGTAAAAATTTGGTCGGTAGTTGACTCAACGCATGGGGCAAAAATCTCACGCCTATATTGACTAATTAGTTGTTTGGCAAATGGTTTCATGCGTTAACTCAATACGGCAGTCATGTGCTGTGTTAAGGAGACACTTTGCCTGTAGTGAGTTGCTCCAATTTAGAGGCTTTCCTTTCTTCTGAATATCTCCAACCAAATCATGGAAATTACCTTATGTATGCTTTCCAAATTCAGAGCTCGGCTGTCCAACGAGAAGAAGCTTCGAACCGCCCAGAAGAAGAAATTCGACGTTGGACGCCCTAGCACACCTGGAGTAGCCAGAGCCTACAGCGAGCGCCTGAGCATGAAACTCTCCTCTGTGCACTCACCTACCACAGACGCCAACAATCAGTAGAAAGCGCTGCAGCGCAAAACAAGGTCAAGAGAAGAGTATCGAGCCAGGAGAAGAGAGGAAAAGAAGATCCTGCGTAGGAAGAAGAGGGCTTACAGTCCCCAATTTTTGAACATAGTGATGAAGCTCATTTAGTTTTATTTATTTATTTCAAAAATTGAATACAATTTAAATTATTTAAATTCAGGTTATTTGAAATAGTTTAGTGACATTTTGTATTTTGTATACTATACGAATTAAAACAGTGTCAAATGCCACTTCAAAGAACTTTATCTTCCCTTAAAGGATAGTCCTTCTTAACTGGGACACCCTGTATAGGGACGAACTATACAAAGCCATGTCAAGTTTTGGCATCCCCGCCAAACTCGTCCGTCTGTGCAGGATGACGATGGAGAAATCTCGCTGCTCCGTCAAAGTCGGCAAGAACACCACCGAGCCATTTGATGTCGAAAAGGGTTTGAGACAAGGCGACGCGCTATCATGTACTCTCTTTAATATCGTTCTTGAAGCAGTTGTACGAAACTCGCAAGCCAACACCAGAGGTACAATTTTTCAAAAGTCCGTCCAAATACTTGCCTATGCTGATGACATTGACATTATTGGGAGAACGCGGCGAGCTGTCAGTGGCGCATTTGCAAGCATCGAAACGGAGGCGGCGAGGATGGGTCTGGCTGTCAATGAGGACAAAACGAAGTATATGCTGTCAACGTGAAAGGACTCTCAACATCGGCGACTTGGACAAAACGTCACGATGGACAGATACAACTTCGAAGTTGTTAAAGACTTTGTCTACATGGGCTCCAATATAACATCGCAAAATGACATCGGCGCAGAGATCAAGCGAAGAATCACTCTTGCCAATCGCTGTTTCTTCGGGCTAAGAAGGCATCTAAGAAGTAAAGCCCTCTCTCATGGAACCAAGGAGATATTATATAAGACCTTAATCATCCCGGTCCCGCTGTATAGTGCAGAAGCATGGACCCTGTCAAAAGCGGATGAAAACCTTCTGGGATTCTTTGAGAGAAAGATTCTTCGAGTGATATTCGGTCCAGTGTGTGACGATGGAGTGTGGAGAAGAAGATTCAATGACGAACTATACGGGCTATACAGCGACGCTGACCTGGTCAAAAAGCTAAAAATTCAACGGCTGAGATGGCTGGGACACGTGGAGCCTATGGACAATAACGCACCAGCCCGACGAGTCTTCGAATCCACCCCTGAGGGACAACACAGCAGAGGAAGATTCCATCGTAGGTGGCGCGCACAATTGGAGAACGACCTCAACCAACTTGGTGTGCGCAACTGGAGGCAGCTAGCGAGGGACCGAGGACTGTAAGCGCCACCAAAAGTAAGTAAGTAAGGACTTTTTTCTTTGGAATTTTTTGAAGTCTATGCAAACAAGCCCACGACCACAAACGCAACGGTTTGAAAGAAATTGGGAGGTGTATTAATGAAATTCAGCCAAATATGCGAAACGGTTATAGAAAATTTCAATAAAAGAGTACGTCGTACTTGCCAGTAAAGCCGTGGCGGTCATTTTTCTGATGTATTATTCCATACCCCAATCTGTATACTCTATAAATCAATAAAAAATGTAAGCCTTTTATTAAAAATCTTTAAAAATCACATTTTGCGTGTGAACGTTCGCGTTAGTTTTCCGAACGTCAACCTCGGGACCTCTATTTGACCTTTTAACAAAGGATAGGAAGATCCTGGTTGCTGAGTTTGACCGATTGCCAAACTGGTGCGAAAATGCAATAACGAAGCGAGTTACGTATTTTAGCTATATACTGTGTTTTAAAATAGAAACGACAGCACCTTTGTGGATTTGCGACAACGAAAATAGCGAGAACAGTTATGCGAGCGAAAATGAAAGAAGAGATTCCACAATGGTTTTCAACTACGAATTCATAAAAGCTTTATTTTGTTTGGGGGTTTTTATACAAAATCAAAATAACAGTGTTTCGCTTGAAAGAGAGTCATTACGTTAATTTTAAGAGTTTGTAAGTTTTGAGGCGAATTAGCAAATTACAAAATATGGCCATTGGTATAATGAAAGGCGGCAGATTTAAATTACAATTTTGAGTACATAATTATGAATTATTGATAGGATGTATTCTTTAGATAAGATGATAACGATGAGTATGATGAAGAAGACGATGTTGATGACGATGATGGTGAAGAAGATGATGGCGATGTTGAGGATGACGATGAAGATGAAGAAGATGATGGCGATGTTGAGGATGACGATGATGATGACGATGATGATGCCCCAACAGCGTGAATTATGGGAAAGTTTCGAAATTAACCTATAAATATGCAAGCCTTTCTTTGTTTTCATTCTATTGAACGTGTTGACATGTAGCCTATTAATATGCAATGCTTTTTCATTTCTTTAATACTTAGTGTAATTAAACGGAAAATCCAAAATTCTGTGTTTTGTTAATTTCTTATTGTTTGTGGCAAAAACAAAACGCATCTACGGAAATACACGTTTCATTTGGTTTATATTTTTAAGATATGCGTTTTGAAATAGCGCTGTAATCGGTTCGACAAAAAACAAACAAAAAAGTTAATCCTATTACTATAATGATGATGAATAAAAGTGCTACACAAAGAAGAATTATTTATTATTCTTTATATCCGTTTCGCCTCGTTCCCTTCATTTGAGTTACAGTATGGCACCTTTCTATTTATTGCCCCGTCGATATCCATTGTACATACCTACTTTTCATGTTTACACGTTATTTTGAATAAGAACAAACAGAAACAAGGAACCCCCAAGGACAAGCGAATGTAGTTGAATGCCCTTTTGCGAAACGCTTAATATCTGTCATATTTATGAGGCAATATAGAGAGTTGGTGGGTGTACGGTACGTACCACATTTCCATTTGGTTTCCCTTTGCACACGTCCGTTATATTGCTCCCCATGTACATATTATGTAAAATGCGCTTTCATAAGTGTGCATACATGGTGTTAACTGTAGGTACTATAGTAACGCATTGTTCAGCGTTTACATTGTGCCTGCGTTTAGCTGATTCCCATGCAAATGGGAGCTCTTAACATCTGCAGTGGGTGATCCTTAGCCACAAATGAGTTTTGTTTGCAGTATATAGCTGCTTGTTGTCACCTTCGTGTTGAAAAGCTTTGCTCTTGGAAAGGTTCACTTTGTGAATACTAAATTAGTTGGGGTGATAGGAGTTTAGCATACTGTAATTTCGTAAATAGAAAGTTTCGATTTTGGGTGCACTTCACCTATAATAAGAAGATAGTACAACGTTAGGTATCTACACTTCTTAGGCAAGCATATTTTTAAGTCAAATGGAATGCAAAATTTGAACTTGAATGTGTTTATTGCGACATACACTCTAAAAAATGCGTGTAAAATTACTATGAAAGTGCATGTAATTTTTAATGAAAAAACAAGAAAGTTGCGTTTTTATACACACGACAATAGGTAAAAAAAATATTTGAACACATAATGTTAGATATTGCAAACATTTGTTGCAAATATACACATTTTGTGTACCTTTCATCAACTATTGTTCAATAGTAATCTATTATTGTTTAAACAATACTCTCAAAATGTTTATAAATAAACAAATTTTGTTTAAATATAACATCTTATGAAATTTACACACACAGTGTTTGAAGACCAACAACCAATGCTTATATTTACACCCATCTCATAAAAGTTACACATTTTATATGTGAAAATTTGCAATTCGATTGTGACGATTCATTTGCGAGTTCATACATGATCAGACCTTTGACTGAAGCAGTTGAACCTCTTGCGCTCCCAAGTTCCATCGCATCGTTTTGTGCGTGTACGGTTTCTGAAGTCTTTTTGGCGTTTTTAATATAAATAATAAATATTATAAATATTTTTAATAAATATCTTAAACATTTTTGGATTGTTTTATTTTGTTTAGACAGGTTCACTGCAGTGGAGGGTATCAAAGAATCGGCCAGGCCGATGATAACACTTTTACTTGTTTTGAATAGTCTTTCTGATCCGTGTACAATTTTGTGTAATTGTACACATTAAATATTGAATCTCTATACCATTTTTAAGCTTATTAAAACAAAATTACACAAAAAAAGTATAATTTTAAGCGTCTTCATACACAATTTTGTTGGAGTTTACACATTATATGTATGTCGAATTTTGCTAAAAATTTTAACATAAAAGGTTTGAATTTACACATTTTATGTTGATTTATAAACAATTCTTTTTGAAATTCTGTTGGATTTTAAACATTAATTATGTAAATGTACATTTAATTTGAACATCTTAAGTGTAAAAATGCGCATTTATATTTAAAATCTATGTTTGAATTTACAGAACAAAGGTTTAAGATTTACGCATTAAATATTTAAAATTGATACGTGCGTAAAAATACTGTAATTATGGTAGGCAAATAGATTCCTCGCTTAATGATAGTAAAATTACACGATTTTTTCTTAGAGTGTAGATCCAATCTGGCCTGCAGTTAAAAAATGCTCCTTAGCACCGAAAAAATAAAACCATACCTATGCCAAAGACAAAGTCATATTCTCATACACTACGAGACATCACGTACTTTCAACGTTCAATCGGAAAAAAAAAGATCAATGCACCAACCTCACTGTTAACACGACTCCGTCTACAGCCGTAAGCGGATAAGAACAAAAAAAATTAAAAATGAAACATGAAACGAAAAACTTGTTCAGCATAATAGAGCCAATAAAATGAAAATACAATTTCCTCTCAGATCATTTCGTTGCGCACGTTAATGCCTCATATTTCTCAACACGAGAGAACTCCTTACACGCATGCATGACAAAAATAAAAAGCCATCCACTGGTGTGCCCGAGAAAGGGACAATCCCCGCACAGTTTTCAAATTCCATACCCGAATAAACTCCCTTTTTGAGGACTTTCCGCTTTTTTAATTAGTTACGTGACTCAATAAAATCTCGGTTTTTATATATAAGGACAACTTGGTGTGCACACTCGTCCAAACGGTTTGATCTAAAGTACCTACCAGAGATGTGTAGGTATACTAGGTACCTATAGTAGAGAATCTTTTTCAACCCGCCAGCAATTCTCAGTCATAATAAAGTTGTGTAAAAGTTCAAAATTTTATAACGACAATGAAACGTGTGCTCATGTTGAATGCGTTTTTTAAAGGACCCACACTTTGCGCCTTTACGATTATCCAGGTGTAGTTAGTTCAGTTGGGATAATTGATGTAATTGATACATTTATACAGCTATCTCTTTCTACAATATTTCTTGCTAGACATGGAAAATGGATATGTCCGAAATGATTTAAGCCTCTGGCTAAATTTTGTTATATATATTTTTACTCATAGCTCATAGGTAGTAGATATCGCTCAATACTTGAATTGGCCAGTTCTCAAGCGATTTTCATAGCTTAAAAAAATATTATGAGATTTGCTAGCAAAATTCTGTGACACAACATTGAGAATAATGAGAAATAGCAAAAAAAAAAATGTTAAAAAAAACAACAAGTAAAGGTGTTATCATCGGCCTGGCCGATGTTTTGATACCCTCCACTGCATAAAAGTCATGCAATTGTGTCTAATATTGGTTTTGTATGGGAGGTACCAGAAATGCTTGACCGACATAGATAATTTTCAATACCAACTTGACGACGGCAAAAATAAGTCCTCTCACAAAATTTAATTAGCCCATATCGATTCGTGTTGACGCTATCGTATTTTCAACAGACAGAGAGACACATGGATCAAATATTGGCTTTGTATTGGAGGTAACAGAACTACACGACCGACATAGACCATTTTTAATACCAACCTGACGACCGTAAAAACAAAATTTCATTCTCTCTCTCTCTCTCTCACAAAATTTCATTCACCTAAGTCGAACACCTAAGGCGGCTCTCAGATTGAGGCAACAAGCAATAAGCAACTACAACTAGCAACTGCCAATAAGCAATACGCAACTTTATTTTAACCTATTCTCACATCGAAGCAACAGTATTGTCTGACATTTCTAGCTATTAGGGATATTTTCCCACAACTTATACGAATTTTGTATTGAAAACAGGATCTACCGACATAACTTTATAGAACGTAGTATGCGCAAATGTGTCAATAATCACAAATGTTGCTACTAGGAAGCAATATTATGTTGCTTTTCAACATGCGCTGTGTATCGCTAGCGATAATAATAATATTGAAGCAATCAGCAACATTTTTCGTTCGAGCGATGTTGAGTTGCTTTGATGTGAGACCTCTAATTTTATTGAATGTAAAATAACTGTGAGCGATAATATTGCGTGTTTCCTATTGCCAGTTGCTTGTTGATTGTTGCCTCAATGTGAGAGCCGACTAAAAAGAACACAGAAAATTAATGAAACAGAAAAAACATTCTCAATTCACATCTATATATCCTCAGACATTCAAGCAGCTATAAATGCCCTAAGGGCCTAAGATAACCTATCATTGACTCTAAATCTATTATAATATTAAAAGCCGACCCGATTTCTTGTGATAGTCATTTACCCTACTTAAAGAATACAAAATCCATTTTTCTTTTTACCAAATTGAAGCTTACCACTCATAGATGTGTTATGAAGAATAATTATTTGAAAAAAACATTTGTAAAATAGGTAAATTAATATTTTTAAATTGCATTGGTTACAACAACAACAAACAAAGAAAATGAATATTTCCCCTTCGCTCAGTCGAAATTCTACTTTTTGCGATCGTGCGACAGGACAAACAAAAACAAAACCAAATCGTTATACGTGGGGGTGGTGTGTTGTGTACCTCATTCGAAAAGGGTTGATTTGTTTTCTCAGTGATACCTTGGTGAGTGCTATGGTCAGCAGGAGCAGCTGTATGTACATAGTGATCGTATGTCCTATGCAGGATGGGGTGCGTGCTGCAGTATAGCATGGGATAGGTATATTAATAATCTTCATAAGAGAAGAGACGTACAAACCAGGTAACAGGGTAAGGTTGGGTTGGGGTATTTGTTTGGATTTCATATGAAGAGGGAAACAAAAGAAATGAGAAGCAGTATTGTATGAACAAGTACCATGGTCATGGAAAGGGAGGGCGGTGCAGAGGGTGCACATTATATTTGTTGTCTTTCATTCTCCATTGGCGTAGGTATATGGCGATCCGATACTTTTTAAGAAGTTTCACTTCTTTCACGCGTACCGACTTGCACGGTCCCTGGATGGTTTGACTTTAGATTCACAATTGGACCCGGTAGGTGGCGCTGCAATCGGGTTCCAGGAATTTTATTTATTTCTTTCTAAACGCCTGGACCGATTTTGCTGAAATTTGGTGTGTGTTTGAGGGTATCCCTGGATGGTTAAGGACTTGGTAGGTGGCGCTGCAATCGAGTTCCAGGAATTTTATTTATTTCCTTCTAAACGCCTGGACCAATTTTGCTGAAATTTGGTGTGTGTGTTTGAGGGGATCCCTGGATGGTTAAGGACTCGGTAGGTGGCGCTGCAATCGAGTTCCAGGAATTTTATTTATTTCCTTCTAAACGCCTGGACCGATTTTGCTGAAATTTGGTGTGTGTGTTTGAGGGGATCCCTGGATGGTTAAGGACCCGGTAGATGGCGCAGCAATTTTATTTATTTCCTCTTTAAATGGATGGTTTATAGTGGGTGAAAACAATACAAACCAAAACAAAGCAAAGCAAAGCAAAGCAAAGCAAACAAAACACAGTTGTTGTGAAGTTTTACCTCAGTAGAGTGCTTATGTACATAATGAAGGTGATGCACATACCTACTCATTTTTTTTTGTCGTTCTGCATGCATGTTGCGTTGCTTTGTGTTTAAATGTATGGTGGTCGAATTTCGACCACTGGGTGAGCCTAGTCAGTATTATATTCTGGCGTAGGTACTATAAAAACGAATTCTTGTCTCGACTTTAATTTGAAGTTCAAAATTGCGAAATTTGTATGGAATATATAGCTATTGTGAACAATTTAAAGTCGAAACTAAAATTGGTTATTAGTAAGGCCCACTGGTTCAACAGCCTTGATAGTTTTAGCCTCGGGAACAGAACCAAATTTATGAAGGTTTCCTGGCTATGAAGGCTTTGAAATAGACAAATTGGCCACAGTACAACAACAGAAAATTGCGTAAAATTTTGCGAATTGGGGTGACAATTCATATATTGGGGTCTTTTTTCATTTTTCAGTTTGAGGTAAAATTTCAAGAAATGAAATAAGGCCCCAAACGAAAAACGTATGGGGGCATGTTGCCCCCCTGCAACCCCCCTGCTTATGTTTACTGTCAGATTTGGTGCCTTATTTCATTTTTTTTGGGCCTTATTTCATCGCAGTGGGGCCTTATTTCATATTTGAAATTGGGGTATTATTTCAATATGAAAAATAGCCCCAATTTTGGGGTGATTCCCAGAACCTCCTAGACCTCTATCTAAAGTATGGAACAATAGATTTTAATCAGCTAGACGTGCCGCTTTTATCGCGTGTAGGTCAGTCAGACTTCATTAGCTTTTGCAAAAAACATGTCTCCTTTCGTTTTGTGTCAAAAAAGCGGTATTCATGGACGGAGTCAAAATATATCTTATCTCTATATAAAACAAAGTGGAAAAAACTGTATGTTTCCCTCTGTAGCCCGTAAATTTCAACCAATTTAGTTGATTTTTTTTTTATAATGTCGGTAATTGCGGTGGTCGGTCAATAGGCTAAACAAATTCAAAATCGGACAAAGGGGCGTGGCACCGCCCATACAAAAAAAACATTCAAAACCATATATCTCGAAAACCACCAAAAGGATTGAGCTCAAACTTACAGGCAATCTTAGGTATTGGCAGTTAAGTCCTCCTGTGAAGATTGGTCAAAATCGTACAAAGGGGCGTGACACCTCCTATACCAAAAACACATTTAAAATCGTATATCTCGAAAACCACCGAATGGATTGAGCTCAAACTTACAGATTATCTTAGGTATTGGCCGCAGAGTGCTCCTGGGAAGATTGGTCAAAGTTGGACAAAGGGGCGTGGCACATCCCATACACAAAAACATTCAAAATCGTATATCTCGAAAACCACCGAATGGATTGAGCTCAAACTTACAGATAATCTTAGGTATTGGCCTGAAGTGCTCCTGTGAAAATTGGTCAAAATTGGACAAAGGGGCGTGGCACCTCCCATACAAAAAAAAACATTCAAAATCGTATACCTCCTAAACAAAAAAAATCTTCTATGGGGTGAAACTCGATGACGTTATATCTCTATAACCGCTGGGCCGATTTCCATGAGTCTTTTTTTATTTTGTTCGTATTGCTGTATTTCAGGTTTAGGCAGAAAGAAAGTTCCAGTTTATTCTCATTTCTCGCATTTTACGAAAGAACATATGTGCACGGGCAAAGTCGGGCGGGTACAGCTATCTCTATGTATATAAAACAAAGTGGAAAAAACTATATGTTTCCCTCTGTCGCCCGTAATTTTGAACCAATTGAGTTGATTTTTTTTTTTAAATGTCGGTAATTAAAAAAAATAAATAAATAGGCGGCGCAACAGGCGGTAGACACCCAAGGCCTAGCTTCTCGCAACCATTCGTTTTGTGTGAGTTTCTATTTTTGGAACGAATGGAAGGGACCTACATTTGGTACTTACATAAAACTTCATCTATGAATTCTATGAATCATTCATTTTACACTTCAAAAATTTTATATTTTTCTTTAGTAAGTGTGGATCAGTTGATGTAAAAACAGCAAGTGCTCAATTCTTAACACATATGAAACATTTGACATTTAACTTAAATACTAGGCGATTTACCGTTCAATGATAAACTGTCACCTAAATATTTAAGCACATTGAACGCGGCCATTGCTATTGCTACGTCCCAAGTAAAAATCTCCAAGATAAACTGCTAACAGCATTAAGCTAAAATCTAAAATGCCTAATGTTCATGCATCTTAAAACGAAATCTCCCTAATCCAACTTCAATCTAAAAGCAACATCAGATAACCATCTCGTGCTCTAGGCCCCACCCTTCATAAGAAAAAAATTAAGATAAAATTCGTCAATCATTATCCGAACAAATACCTACCTACCTACAAAATAAAAGAAAGGAACTGTTGACCTAAATGGTATACAAAGCATTAAGGGCACTCGAACGATGACGTTCTTCGCTACTTGGAGTGGATAAAAGGTTGACAAACAACACCCATACAACTTAGTGCTAAACAGCATCAAGAAAACATGTGGCATAGGTATCAAGGGAATATACACAAATAAAATGATGTCCAGAAATAATTCCGGACCCTAACTAACAGTCGATAGGAAAGCCGCCCAACTGTGAAATAGCCGCCAAATCAATATCAATCGTGCTCTGAAGGAGATTCTTTTTATATTTAAGTAGCCATTAAGGAGTACCCCAAGGAACACATTCACAATTTACATCCGTTCCGAGAAGTACATTGTAATTTCCGTTGCTAAGCCGAAATAGCGAATGCTTACAAAGTATGGGTCAACTTTTGTTTACAAACACTTTTGGCGAAGGACTTTATTTATTTCTTTTGTGGAAGTATCCCCTTCTTATTTGACTAGTAGGTACTTCGAAAGGGGTTACTTTTTTGTTGTCACGGGAATTAAAAATGTACCTTCATATTTGGTGGATTAAAAGGAACCTATGTACACCCTATAATGACAATACAGTCAAAGTGGGTGGAAACGGTTTACCTTTACCCACATTTTTTGCTCCCTTCCTTAGTCCAAGGCAATATTTATTTGTTTGTACACTTAACATTAGGAAATCTTTACCCAATTCAATTCATATAACAAACAATACAACACAATTTTGAATTCTTTTATTGGCAACGTACTTTTGGATTTTGCGATCAAAACCACTGACATTAAAGGTTATAATTTGGTATAAGTAAATCCCCGGTTGTATTTATGCTAATTAAGCATTACACCCTGACATCCCAATAATAGGCAAGTAGAAACAATGCAGCTTGCATTAAAAGAAAGGAACATCAATACCATGACCACCGCAAGAAATAAACATTGCAAGGAATAGATTAGATATAGCGTTATGTACCTACAGGTAAATGTTCTAAGATGAATTATCCGATACCTACGTTGTGTCGTCCTTATCCTTAAAAACCCAGGTTTTTACCAACTTTAAAAATGTCAGAGTACGGTATTCGCTTCGCAAGGTACGTATTTGTTTTTATTGTAAATTTAGTTATATTAATCTTGTCTTTTCATTCATTAAAACTCTTGCTATTCTTGAAGATAATAAGGAATTTACAAGAAAGACATTGCAAAAAATACCTGTGCGGAGTTGACAGATAAAGATTAGGGTGGTGAGGATTTGGTTTCCGTCAGTAGCTTACCAAGTTATCAGTTATACAAACTCCTGTCGCAATAATACTCAACCGTGGAATTCATGATGAATATTTTGTCTGATAATGACATTCCCTTCTCCAACTTGTCAAAGACGACATCGGGTACTTTCAACACAGTCTTCTAAGAAGACTAAAAAGAAAAAGAAGACGAATCATTGGATAAAGGAAGATTTACAAGCAATATCTTCCACCTGTTCTCAGCTTTGAAACTCTGAAAGAGCTCAATAAAAATTGCAACGAAACATAGAATTTTGAGAACTCAAAGATTAGTTTTAGTTCTAAGTGGATACATTCAGGTGCCACGAAGATGGAATTCGCATATTTGAAGTTTCTTATAATTAGTTTGACCTGCTATATTCTCTCTATGCTGTCTTAGTTACTTTCTTAGTAAGTCCCCTTCCACTTGTGCGGTGCAACCAGGGGCGGACTAAGAAGCAATGGCACCCGGGGCGGTAAAGCAAGCTTACACCCCTTAAAAAATTTAAGAAAATAATATCTACATATTGCACTGAATGTTTCGATTAAATCATTAAAATCTATAGACAGGCGTTGGATAAAAGCCGATCGGATAGTACAGAAGATCCAATTAAGAAGCAACATTTTAGAGAGAGAGTGTATAGCTTAAGGTACGGTTTCATGAACATATCTTTTTAAGAGAACATGTCTACTTTTTTGTCCGCGATTTATTTTACACTTTCTTTTTTCGCTTGGATCTTTTTTTGTCCTCTTTATTAATTGTGTCCTCTTTTTGTTCTCTTTTTTAATACCTTCAATTTCAATATAAAATTGATTGATTGATAATTTACAATTTTGTGGTTGTTGATTGTAAATTATGTCCTCTTTTTTTGTTTGAGGTATATGGACACCCTAGCTTAAGGAAACGGATTTCATCTCTTTCCAAGCATCAACCACATTTCGTTTTAACTCGAGAACCGGAGTATTGAGGAAGAATCTTAGTTCGTCTTGAGGATGTGCTGATTCACTGTCCGTTCATCGTCCTTTGTGGGCCAAAGTCTTATGGTGAGTCCATAAATCCAACTCACTATCACCAGTGGAAGACGATTCACTTCCACTCCCAGTGGCCATTTCGCTTCTGATGATTCTCATAACTACGGCTATGGGATCCTGAAAATGGATTATTTTGAACCGTGGGTCTAGGAGTGATGATGCTGCAAGTAGAAACGAATGTTCCAATTGTCCAAAGCGACGGTCAAACTGGTTTAAAATATAAAATATATATTTACCCTTACTGACTCTGTAACGCTCCTTACTTTTTTTATTTTTCTTATATTAAATAAAAGTAGGCGCGTATTTTAATAAATAATGTTCAAAATGTTCAAAATTTGAGTCTTCTCATTATTCAAATACACACCGCCTACTTTTCATATTTAAATGTTCTTCATTGTTTAAACTCAATGAAACTGATGCTCGGCAAGTGTTTTCAAAAAGAAATTAGCAAATAAAACCAATCCTTTGCCCTGAAATTTTGCACAGAGGTTTCCTCTAAAATGTTTACAAGCAATAAGGAGGGATATTTCGAAATTCAACCCATAAAGGGGTAAAATGGGGAGTCAAATTTTGTATGGGAACATTTTTATTTTTCATCCGATCGTCTTCAAACTCGGTTTGTGTAGTCTAGATAAGAAATAGGTATTTTGCTTTGGGCAGTTGTTGGAAATGATCCCAATGAAAATTTTTACATAACTCTCGAACTGTTCGCCGTATTAATTTGAAACTTTGTACATTGATAAAGAAGTAAAATATAGTCATAGTCACAAATCTAAATAAATATGTACAATACTTTCATAGAAATGAATCTAACTGATTGTAAAGGAATCTCTGTGGATAAAAACCTGAGGGCTGCGCGAGAGTTACGAGCGGCCCCGACCGAACGTACACAAAAACAGAAAACAATTAAACAATATATTAGGACGCAAGATGCGCTTTATTCAAATGCTATGTCCAGACTGAGAACAAATTTTTATTTCTAAGCCTACAAGAGCTAAGTATGTACATATATGTAACTAAGTACATTAGTTAGAGGCTCGGCTGCTCATGCTGCTTGGCTGTCGTTGTTGCTATGCTAGCTAAGATGGTCACGATTATGTACTTGTATGCATGTACTGTACATATAACTCGAGCGAAGCTGCGGGAAGAAACTAGTAATATAAGAATAACTTGACTTAATGTCGCGTATTTCTGTCTACTTATTTGAGTAGTCAAACCATTGGAAGCTAAATGGTCTCAATAAGGTAAGCATTTCCACAATTTCCTCTTTATTTTTGGTTGTTATCATCAGCGATGCATCAGATTCTACATAATACAGATTACTTTTGCTCGCAGATGTTTTATTGCTGGTGTTTCCGCAATGATATGAGCTGTCTTGTTCTAGACAGTATTGCTTTAGCATTGATGGTTTTCTTTCGATTATTTTTTCAATTAATCGATTATTTTGTCAATTAATCGAAAGAAAATAATCGATTAATATAAAATTTTCAATGTATTGTGCCATCACTTTTCCTCATTGTATTTGCTTAAAACTGTTTTTTGGTGGAAATAGGAAATTAGATCCATACCGAGTAAATTGATTTCAGCTATATCTTCCGCACTCGTATTTACATCGGTCTCCTAAAAACACATATCAGCCCATGAGAACGATGCAAAGATATGACGTAGCTTATACCGATTAGATGCTGCAAATTCGACCTACCGAGAAGGAAAGGAATAGAATCGCGATTTCTGATGACATAAATTAAGCACTTTAACAGTAACGATCTGCGAACGATTGCTAAGGAATACCGTACACTCATACCCACAGGACATGTACTGGCTGTCCTCTTTTTATCGCAGACACACAGCGTGCGAACAAACGCACATCTGAAAAGTTGGGCTCTGCAAATAGGCAAATTGACATTATTGTGTCCTTTATTTATTTTCAAAATATTCAAGTGATAAGTGCAATAAATTGTAAGTTTGATGTTTCTTGTGTACGTGTAGATTACTCCCACTACTCGAGTTCAGGTACCTATTATTTTGTGTAACGTTAGCTATCAGCATATACAGACTGATGAATAAGCCATTAATAAATTGAGTGCGAACTAAGCGACTTTTCAAGAACAAACTGCATTTCCATATTATGACTTTACAAGCTTAATTGACAAAGTTCAGTAGCATCATGAAAACGCTGTAGATGGTTTTTGTTACCTAAAAATAAAAATACAAATTTTAATGTATATACCACTTATTCATAGTATCTTATCCACAAATACCAATTTAAGATAGTAAATGTAATATAAAAACAAGAGAGCGCATGTAGTGCTTCTCGGCGTTAGATATTGCTTTAATTTCATACAACGTAAGATGTGTTTAAACTTTTTTGTTTAATTCCTTGGAAGCATTTAAACGAATTTTCACACACTCTCTTGCTGTTATATTATCTCCATCCAGCTCAACCAACCTGCAAACCTGTGTTAATAGACAATGGAACAACCCCACCAACTGTAATCTCCTTCGGCGACTGTGACTTCATCAGCATCAATCGGACTATCTTCTGCTGACTCACGGTCATATTATACCAATGAATCTCATAAATCGCATCCATTATTTCGTCGTTCTATTAGATACATTTTCAGGACAAACACTATTCGGAGAAAAAAAAATCACTTACCGCCACTTCAACCATAGTTCCCAATCCGCAGTACATATACATTATGGAGAACAAGAAACAGCAATACCCATACGCCCCAGGCCAACTGCCAGTGATCATAATAAATAAGGTCATCACGATGGACACTGCCGAAGTTGTAATTTGTACGAAATTTATCCAAAAGTAACATAATTCACTTTTATCTATAAAACTATTCAAATCATTGGTATAAGGACATCTTCAACAATAACCATACCCGTCGACTTACTCCGAATATGTTTGATGCCAGTTAATAATGTCCACCAGCATCTCCATAATCCTGGGATTCTCAAAATCAGCAGCCAATTCGTTCAACTCCTTACCTTTCAATTTCAGGATATCGGCAAAAAGCGTTATATGCCCAAAGAACACCAGCATCAACACATCACCAACAAAATTACCAAATCCGGCAAAAAAAAGACAAAATGACTGCGTGATAAACGTGATTATATAGCCATACGTAGTCTCTGTATCTATGAGTGGTATATAGAATTGCATTGCAAGATATCGGCGACCAGATTGAGCCCACAAAACAAGCGGTACAGCAATAAATGATGGAAAGATCACGCCGTATATATAGGCGGCGCTTTTGACCATCAACTGAATCCGGGAGATGCATTTGTTCAAAGCAATTGTGTACTCATTACCTTTGACTTCATATTTCACATAGATCGTCGTCAAGAACCTGACGTTTGCAGATATATTCCTTGTGTATGTAATGCCACTTAGAAGCTTCGATACGCCCTAAAATGTGTGAAATTTATTTTTAGAAAATACTGTGTGTGTGTTTCTTACAGTCAATACAGTTCCGATCATGCAGAAGGCCTCCAATAGAACTCCCCAGTTTTCGTTGATTTTCAGATTAACTGTGTACGCCGAAAATATGAAATAAACCATTATGGCGGCAACTACCAACCACGTTGCGAAACTGACTTTGTAATTTTCATCAGCTACGTCGCCTCCACAAGTTCTAGCGATAAGTCGCGTCAAACGGACCATTTTTTTGTACTTGTCCGATGGCTGCATTTTAGCCTTCTTCAACATTAACACCGAAGACGGTCCTATTTATATGGAAATCCGATTCTTAGATTCGTATACGGCCCTAGGTGGTGTGAAAGTTGCTTAAATAAGTTATAATGTTTACAGTGAGGGGCTATTAAGACTGTATGCGGATTGCGGATACAACGCTCTTTTAAAATGCCAATTAAAAAAAAAAAAATGCAAGGACAGTGACGAGCATAAGTGAGTCGGAAGGCGGTGAATGTGACTTGAGTCATGGTTTTTAAGACGATGTGGGCCGATATTAAAGTCACAGCTGTCTAAGATCGTTTTATATACGATTTATCTATGATCGGTTGCCCTACTGGAGTCATATGTGGACGTGTTTTACATCTGATCGGGTCTTTCCGGTGACTCAGTTAAACAACAGTTTTCAACTTAAGCATCTTAGAACGGGGTATACTTTGGTAGTTCTTAACTGCTATGGATTGGGATATGGATTTATTCCAGATCTTTGAGCGATTTTGTAGGATTGGTGGATCAGCGCGAGATAGCCCTGTTCTATGTGCATCGGACCCTAAAATAATTTATTCATATAGGACATCAGTCCCAGCTTCGTATAATACCACTGGCGATCTTACGTTCTGACGGCTTATAGACAGTTTACAATGCCGCTTTGCGGCGCGCGTCCGTTGACAGATAGAGTAGAACCAATGCTTTCATATGGTGCAAGCCAAAATGCGGTTTCAGGCTGCGGATCGATTTTAGATCGTAAATATCGTAAAGTTCAAAGGGGCGCCCAAGTAGAGCAACTTTCTACTTTCATGGGCGTTGGGCGGCTTTGACTATCTAATCAACTATCTAAGAACGAACGAATATTCGCAAATTTTGACAGTCCGTTCACATGAACACCTTTCTAGGTCGCGGCAGTTCGTGAATTTCAGCCATCAGATGTATTAAGAAAACAAGTTTATAAACAGTTTAAATAACGAAATTTCGATGAAGATTAGGGTTGTGACTGTGAGGAGTTGGTTTCCATCAGTAACTTACCAGGTTCTCAGTTACAAACTCCTGTTGAAATAACACTCAACCATGGAATTCATGACGAATATTTGTCTGATGATGACATTCCCTTATACAATTTGTTAAAGAAGAATAATCATTGGATAAAAGAAGATTTACAAGCATCTTTCACCTATTCTCAGTTTCGAAACTCTGAAAGAGCTCAATATAAAAAATGCAACGAAACATAGAATTTTGAGAACTCAAAGTTTAGTTTTAGTTCTAAGTGGATACATTCAGGTGCCACGAAGAGGGAGTTTACATATTTGATGTTTGTGTAGGATCTAATAATTAGTTGACCTGCTATAGTCTCTCTCCCTTCCACTTGTGCGGCACCACCTAAGGCGATGTTGTACTGCGTTGTCCCTCCGGCTTGAAATCGAAGACTCTCTATGATGTCAATTAGGTTAAATGAATGATTTAGGACATGCTCTATATGGAGAAATATTTGAGGCCTGATCTAACCTGTACTTTATAAAAAAAGAAGCAGTTGTTTCGGGCTGAAGCTTTCGCTCGCAGCTTCTCTGGCGCAGTCCTCATGATTTTGTACACAAAGTTTCCTTCCAAGTCATTTAGTTTCCTCTTTTATATATTTATGTATAGAGCAGGAAACCTACTTAAAAAGTATCTAAAGAGCATTTAGTATCTCTGAAAAATATTGGAAAAAACATTTATTGCCTTTTCCATTTCCGTCAGAAGCAGGTTACTATTCCTGCTGCCATTGGACGGTAGTTTGAGCAAGCATTTTCTTTAAGGAAAGTCGTCTGAGAGAATGTCATGTTCAATAGTTGCCAGCAATTTCTTGAATGTCTTCTTATTCGTCGCTCCGGTAGCTTGTTTGCATTCCTCGTTGAATTTGCTTAAACCTTTGTTTTTTGGTGGAAATGGGAAATTAGATCCATACCGAGTAAATTGATTAAAGCTATATCTATATCTATAGCTCACTGAATATGTAGGTACATATTAGACATCGATTTTTATAATTCGACAAAAATAGAGAAAGTCATGAAATAACCAAGTAGACATAATGTACCGAAAAGAGCACCTGTGTGTTATGAAAGATGGTCGAAAACGTTTATAAGATTTGCTTGGCTGTCCTCCTTTTATCGCAAACACACAGCGTGCGAACAAACGCACATCTGAAAAGTTGGGCTCTGCAAATAGGCAAATTGACATTATTGTGTCCTTTATTTATTTTCAAAATATTCAAGTGATAAGTGCAATAAATTGTAAGTTTGATGTTTCTTGTGTACGTGTAGATTACTCCCACTACTCGAGTTCAGGTACCTATTATTTTGTGTAACGTTAGCTATCAGCATATACACAGACTGATGAATAAGCCATTAATAAATCGAGTGCGAACTAAGCGACTTTTCAAGAACAAACAGCATTTCCATATTATGACTTTACAAGCTTAATTGACAAAGTTCAGTAGCATCATGAAAACGCTGTAGATGGTTTTTGTTACCTAAAAATAAAATACTTATTCATAGTATCTTATCCACAAATACCAATTTAAGATAGTAAATGTAATATAAAAACAAGAGAGCGCATGTAGTGCTTCTCGGCGTTAAATATTGCTTTAATTTCATACAACGTAAGATGTGCTTAAATTTTCTTGTTTTTAATTTCTTGGGTGCATTTAAACGAATTTTCACACACTCTCTTGCTGTTATATTATCTCCATCCAGCTCAACCAACCTGCAAACCTGTGCTAATCGACAATGGTACAACCCCACCAACTGTAATCTCCTTCGGCGACTGTGACTTCATGAGCATCAATCGGACTATCTTCTGCTGACTCACGGTCATATTATACCAATGAATCTCATAAATCGCATCCATTATTTCATCGTTCTATTAGATACATTTTCAAGAACAAACGCTATTCGCAGAAAAAAAAATCACTTACCGCCACTTCAACTATAGTTCCCAATCCGCAGTACATATACATTATTAAGAACAGGAAACAGCAATACCCATACGCCCCAGGCCAACTGCCAGTGATCATAATAAATAAGGTCATCACGATGGACACTGCCGAAGTTGTAATTTGTACGAAATTTATCCAAAAGAAACATAATTCACTTTTAACTATAAAACTATTCAAATTATTGGTATATAAGGACATCTTCAACAACAACTATACCCGTCGACTTACTCCGAATATGTTTGATGCCAGTTAATAATATCGACCAGCATCTCCATAATCCTGGGATTCTCAAAATCAGCAGCCAATTCGTTCAACTCCTTAGCTTTCAATTTCAGGATATCGGCAAAAAGCGATATATGCCCGAAGAACACCAGCATCAACACATCAGCAGCAAAATTACCAAATCCGGCAAAAAAAAGACAAAATGACTGCGTGCTAAACGTGATTATATAGCCATACGTAGTCTCTGTATCTATGAGTGGTATATAGAATTGCATTGCAAAATATCTTCGACCAGTTTGAGCCCACACAACTAGCGGTACAGCAATTAATGATGGAAAGATCACGCCGTATATATAGGCGGAACTTTTGAACATCAGCTGAATCCGGGAGATGCATTTGTTCAAAGCAATTGTGTACTCATTACCTTTGACTTCATATTTGACATAGATCGTCGTCAAGAACCTGACGTTTTCAGATATAATCTTTGTGTATGTAATGCCAGTTAGAAGCTTCGATACGCCCTAAAATATGTGATATTTATTTTTAAAAATTACTGTGTGTGTTTCTTACAATCAATATAGTTCCGATCATGCAGAAGGCCTCCAATAGAACTCCCCAGTTTTCGTTGATTTTCAGATTAACTGTGTACGCCGAAAATATGAAATAAACCATTATGGCGGCAACTACCAACCACGTTGCGAAACTGACTTTGTAATTTTCATCAGCGACGTCGGCTCCACAAGTTCTAGCGATAAGTCGCGTCAAACGGACCATTTTTTTGTACTTGAGCGATGGCTGCATTTTAACCTTCTTCAATATATACACCGAAGACGGTCCTATTTATATGGAAATTCTTAGATTCGTATACGGCTCTAGGTGGTGTGAAAGTTGCTTAAATAAGTTATAATGTTTACAGTGAGGGGCTATTAAGACTGTATGCGGATTGCGGATAAAACGCTCTTTTAAAATGCCAATTAAAAAAAAAAAAAAAATGCAAGGACAGTGACGAGCATAAGTGAGTCGGAAGGCGGTGAATGTGACATGAGTCATGGTTTTTAAGATGATGTGGGCCGATATTAAAGTCACAGCCGTCTAAGATCGTTTTATATTCGATTTATATATGATCGGCTGCCCTACTGGACTCACATGTGGACATGTTTTACATCTGATCGGGGTTTTCCGGTGACTCAGTTAAACAACAGTATTCGACTTTGGTACTTCTTAACTGCAGTATGGATTGGGATACGAATTTATTCCGTACCTTTGAGAGATTTTGTGGGATTGGTGGATCAGCGCCATGTTCTATGTGCATCGGGCTTAAAATAATTTATAAGTATTTAGAAGGCGCAGTATTCTCATACAGGAATTCGGACCTAGCTTCGTACAATACTACTGGCTTATGTGAGTTTTATTTGTAGAAGAAATGCCCTTAGGTAGGTAGGTAGGTAGCAGTGGCGGTTCGCCTTGAACCCAATTAGCACTAAGATGTGCCGTTTTGTTACCACGACTCGTGTGACCTATTTTCTGGTGATTGTTTAGGATGTGGTCCGGTCGGTGCCTATAGCCAACCTGTGGAATTGAGGAAACGGATAAGATCCTGTATCCCTTTGCCCGATATGTCGCTAAGGTCGTCAAAGAATGGTTGCTTCAGTGCGCGCAGTCTGGCTCTCGCTAGAGCTGGACATTTGCAGAGGAAGTGGGAGAGAGTTTCTTTTTCATTTGTATTACCACAACTGCGGCAATGCGGGTTGTATGGGATACCTAGCTTGGCCGCATGGTCTCCAATTGGCCAATGCCCCGTGATTATTGCCGTGATTCTGGCGATATCTGGGCGGGTTCTGTTTAGCAGGTTATTTGTTCTGTTTTGGTTGTACGTAGGCTACATCTTCCTTGATATGACGCAGATAACCCCGACCATCGGGAATTGGCTTTCTGCAGAAAATGCGAATGTATTTGTCCCTTTACCGCTCCTAGCGGAATGTGGACCCTCGTTGAGAGCGAGGCGTGTAGCGCCGAGCCCTTCCTGGCCAGCTCATCCGCGCGCTCATTGCCTGTTATGTCACTATGCCCTGGAACCCAGAGAAGTGTGACCCTGAAGCGCTCGCTCAGACAGGCCAGCTCGTTCCGGCACTCCTGCACCAGTTTGGAGGATATGGTAACCGAGCTGATGGCTTTGATGGCGGCTTGGCTATCTATAAGGATAGCAATGCTTTGTTTAAGCGTTGTGTCACGCTCTAGTTGCGTGCAAGCTTCTCGGATGGCCAGTAATTCCGCCTGTAATACGCTGGCAAAATCCGGTAGGCGTACTGAAATTGATATTTTAGGTGATTCCGAGTAGACCCCGGCCCCTACACCACAGCTCATCTTAGATCCGTCGGTGTATATGACCGTGTCGAAGCCCTTCACTACTTCGTCCCTTTTCCACTGATCCCTTGTTGGGAAACCAACGTGGAAGCCTTTCGTGAAGTTTAATTTGGGGGTTATGTAGTCGGTTGGAGACGTGACCATGCCGTTTGGTAGCGAATCCAGGATGTTGCTATGGCCGTACGGCCTTGCAGTCCAGCATCCCGACTCCTTGAGTCTTATAGCACTGCATAATGCGGTATATTTTGTATGTAGGGCAAGGGGTAGAAGGTGTAAGAGCACAGTAAGGGCATCTGTTGGGGCCGACCTCATTGCCCCCGTGGTACCTATACTGGCTGTTCTTTGCAGTCGTTTCAGTTTTGTGAGGTTGTAGATTTTGCTCAACGCAGGCCACCATACTAGTGATCCATACGTGAGAATTGGACACACTACGGCTGTGTACATCCACAAGGTCATCTTTGGTTGAAGTCCCCACTTCTTTCCAAAGGTTCTGCTATAGCCATAGAAAGCGACCGACGCCTTCCTTACTCTGTGTTCAATGTTATGTTTCCAGTTAAGTTTCGGATCAAGCATGATACCTAGATACTTAGCGCTGGATGACAGTGTGAGTGGTTGATCGTTTAGACGGGGTAGGGTAAAATCGGGTATTTTGGTTTTGGTAGTGAACAGCAACAGGGGCACAATTTTCCAAAAGTCTGTGCAACTACTTGCATACGCTGACGACATTGACATCATTGGCAGAACACAGCGAGCTGTCACTGGTGCGCTTGCAAGTATTTGCACAGAAGCGGCAAAAATGGGTTTAGTGGTGAATGAGGGCAAAACAAAATATATAAGGAACACACAACATCAACGAATCGGACAGAACGTCACGATAGACAGCTATAACTTTGAGGTAGTTCGGGACTTTGTCTACCTCGGCGGGCGAGATGACGCCACCCTGCGGCGTTCCTCTATGGGCGAATTTGGTTATGTGGCTGTTGCCTAGTATTGCCTGAATAGTTCTTGTCCTGAGCATAGAGACTATCTATTGACTAATAATTTCCTCTATGCCCAGCTCAATCAGAGATTCAAGAATACCTTCAGTGTGTACGTTATTGAAGGCTCCCTCTATGTCTAAGAAGGAGGCTAGTGTGTATTCTTTATACTGTAGGGATATTTCGATTGTCCGCACTACCTCGTGGAGAGCCGTTTCCGTGGATCTGCCCTTTAGGTAGGCGTGCTGTGATTTGGATAGCAAAGATTCTTCTAGAAAACTTCGCATGTGGATGTCCAGAATACGCTCTAGGGTTTTAAGTACAAAGGAGGTTAAACTAATTGGTCTGAAATCCTTCGCGGTTTCATGCCCACGTTTGCCTACCTTCGGTATAAAGACCACTCTAGCGCGTCTCCAAGAGTGGGGTACGTGGTTTAGTATTCTGAATATTGACGCCAGCCAAGGTAGTGTTAAGTCTTGAGTTTTCTGTAGTATTACAGGTAGTATGCCATCAGGGCCCGGAGACTTAAACGGGGAGAAGCTATCAATAGCCCAGGAAATCTTTTCCTCGGAAATTATTGAGGTGATATGGCTGTGGAATGCAGGTTGTACTTGCCGAGACCTCTCGGGTTCCGTACTAATATCGCTGCATCCGGGAAAGTGGGTATTTATTAGGAGTTCCAGGGTCTCCGCACAGGATTTGATCCATCCTCCGTCTAGTTTTCTCAGAAAGGAAGGGTTGGAGTGTTCCTTGGACAGAATTTTACTTAGCCTGGCAGAGTCCTTAAGGGTTTCTATCGAGTGATATTAATCCCTCCAGGTCTCTTTTTGGATGTCTTTATGGCTTTCTTATAAAGGCTTAAACAGTCCTTATAAGGCTGCCAGAAGTTGTGTTTGTGGCAGATGTTGAAAATCGCTCTGGTCATCTGTCTCAGATTGGAGAGGTCTTCGTTCCACCATGGTGGAAGTGTTTTTTTACTACGTCTAACCGGGCACGAGACTTTGTAAGCTGCGTCCATCGCATTCTCAAAAGTCTTTACCTTTGCCTCCAGTTCTTCAATAGCTACTGCGTTTGTTTTGGGTGTGTTTTTGAGTTTTGTCCGAAGGACTTGGCCAAACTTGGTCCAATTTATTCTTTTGGGGTTTCTAAAAGGTTTAGTGGTATCGGCCGCAAGACTTACATCATTAGAGGATCAATCTGTGGTCAGAGAGTGACTCCAGATTAGAAACTCTCCAGTTTTCGACCCTAAAGTTATCATTGTTTGTTTTTAATGTTATATGTAGGACCTCTTCCCATCCCCTGTGTGTTTCCGTACTCGGAAAAACAAAGGTGGGGGTCGCGCCCTTATTACAGACAGACAGGTTAGTAGTTAAAAGAAAATCAAAAAGTGACTCACCTCTTTCATTATCTTCCGAGCTCCCCCACACTGTGTGCCGTGCATTGGCGTCGCAGCCCATCAATATGTTATCCTTCATTGTTGTTTCGGCTATGAGTTGCCCCACTTCCACTGGCGGTGCTGGTTTCTCATGAGCCATGTATGCTGATGTGATGTATGTTCGTTGGTTCTGGTTAGCACACTCTAGTTTAACAACTGTTAAATCGTCTGAGCTAAGATTGGTACATAAAAAACCGTTAAGATGTTTCTTAGCGAGTATGCAAGTTCTAGGCTTACCAGTGGCCTGATGTTTGTAAAACAGGTCGTATTGTTTGTCTTGGAGCCCCTTAATGGATGTGTCTCTCACACATGGCTCTTGGATAATGCCGATGTCCATGTTTTCCTCCCGTAGAAAAACTAGCAGATTATCGGAGGCACGCCTTGAGTGCCTCAAGTTAATCTGAACGACTCTCAGCATTACCAGTAGATGTTGATGGGGTTTCGTACGCTATCATCAGCTTGTCAGTTTCGACGATGTCTGCATCGTCGTCTGGACCGGAGGGGATGAAGACCTTAAGCTTGGCATGCCTTATACCAAACCTAAGTTTGTGGTCTGCTTTCTCGAGAGCCACCAGGCAGTCGTTGTTTGTGCAGTTTGATACACTGGAGGAGCCTTCCCCCTTCAATCTTCATATTAGGTAACCAAATGCGGGCCCTAGGTCTCCTCGGGATTTCGTTAGCTGGGATGAGCTTGAGCTTCAAACCATCCCAGGCGTCGCTAACCTTAGCAACGCACTCGCTAAGGAAGTCCTTTGAAAATTGGTCGGCGCATTTGATCACCCGATATCCCCTAACGAACTCGGCGGAGTCAAAGTCTGGCAGAGTTCCCCCTTGGTTGTTGACGATGTGGTCGATCACCATGTCAGAAAGTTTGGCCTCAATGCTTCCCCACGCCTCGGCTATGGACCTCTCATTTGTGGATAGCTCATCCACAAGTGCGACCTGGAGATGGTCCCTTACCACCTCGGTAAATGGCCTCTTCGTCAACGATTGCCTGATAGTTTATTTTATCCGCCTGCGGTCCTTATCGTGGACCTTACCGGCAGCCTCGTTCTTTTCAATCTTCCCTAAGACGAAGAGGGCCATCTGGTACTTGCTTCTCATTGCTTTCCCTTCGGATTTGTGTTTGGTCTGGGTACTAGCCTTAGCACTCTCGCTGCGTGGTTTAGGGACGATTGTCTCCTGACTGGAGGCCAGCAATTCGTTTTCTGATGAGGTGCCAACCACTGGCAGCCTCAGCTGGTCTTTTTGTTTTTTACTTACGTCTTCTTTTCTATCCATTGTTTGTTTTTGTTTTAGATTTGGTTCCCACGAGTAGGACCGGAAGGGTGGGTCGATCCTGGCAGAGCCGTTTACCAGGACAAGGCATTTATACAACCGACCTTGCCTGGGCATCGGAGGGGACCGTTAGCGATCTGCATTTTTAACCACTTGCTGACCATGCAGCCATCGGCACGGGTGCCTCAACACCTTGGCTTAAGTGGGATTTTTGCTGGGGTTTACTCCCCGGACACCTTAACTAAAAGTGGGGTGATCTTAGTTTCGGTCTAGAGACATCTGATTTGCTACAACTCATTCAGAGGGGTGACCTTTCGACCGACCCTCTGTTGTTTGCGTCTCCCATATGTCTCGTAGACTTACTATAAGCCCTTTCGCCCCGACAAGGCGTCAAATCGCCTTACATTGTGACGGCTTAAGTCAGAAGCTGTCTCATCATCCATAACACTTAACAGCATCCCGTTTACAGATATGTGTTACTTCCCTATTTGAATTGTAGTAAATTATTATACTATGAAACAATTGCAAGGTTAGAAAACTAAGGCTTGTTTTGTGTTTTGCCGAGAATTGAACCTGGGATCCCTCGCTCAGTAGGTAGGTACTCTAAATTTTTTTTAAAGCGAAACAAATTTTTCTGTAACAGATTTCGAAGTTCACCGCTAAACATCTTTTCACAGGCACATAATAATACCTGTCGACTTGTCACGTTGCAATATTATAGGCCACAGAGCAATGCAAATTTTAATTGAAACTTCGACGGCTTTGGCCGTCTTAGGTGGCCTTAGTGAGGCTAGAAAGTACAAAATTTTGAACCTGATGGAGCGTTTTTGAAGTTCGATCACATTTGCATTCAGTCAGTGCATACTTCAGTCAAAGAACAGGGTCAAATTCCTACGTATTATTACCTAATAAATTGGTGATAAGAAAACTGACTTTGGATTTGTAATTTTGCATTACAAAAATGTTAAGTAATTTACGTCCACTAAAATTACGTATCCATGTGAATGGCGCCGACTTACTTCGCCCAAAGTCAATACATAGGTCTTACTGAGCCTTTTTACCTATTTTAAGATCGAGCTTAGGTAAGGATAGGTAAGTGGGTTGCCAAAAAGAAAACAACCTTCACATGCCTTAGGATTGCCCAGCAGTGTTGTGCCATGTAGACTAAAAATGTAGACTACACGATTGTCTACGTGTAGACAACTCAACGTAAACAATTCCCAATTGTCGACATGTCCATGTTAACAACGTAGACAATGTAGATAATTATTAGAACAACGTTTTTCTTAATTTTTCCTGTAAAGTGATTCCTAATAAATCATTAAAAAAGAAGCAAGTTTTGTATATAAACTTTTAATTCAATATCGTATATATTTATTTAAAAACAAAACAAAGTAAGTTAATGATGTTTAACACAAAAAAAAAAGAAAATACTCACAAGAGTATTGATAACCATTGCATTCTGATTGTCACCTTCACCAATATTTGTAACAGAAACAGACATCTAAAAGAATAGTTTGTGTTGGTCATTAATTTTTTGGTAAATCAATGGAAATTAAAATACACTATTATTTACCTGTGTCTGCGAAGACGGGTATCATTTTTCCTGCAAACTGTGCAATGTGCTGAGTATTTGTTGTTTGTTTTCACCAAAACAAAACCTAGAAGATCCTCAAAAGCCTTGTTTTTTGGTCGACCAGACATATTTAAAGTTTTATATTTATGATACACAGGATTTGAATTTTTAAGAAAAGAAATTTTTAATTAATTCTTAAAAGTGTACTTTCTCGATTGAAGTTTACAGATGAATGACAGATTGACAGATCTGAAAGGTATTGATGACATTGTCGACATATTGTTGACATTTACGACATTGTCGACGTTGTTGACATTGTCGACGCGATTGTCTACGTTGAAAAGTCGACAATTAAAGTCGACATGTAGAGGAACAACACTGTTGCCCACCTAAAGATAGAGCGGAATCTAAAAAACAACCCATAAATTTGCTGAATCAATATCCATATTCTGGCCATACAGCATACTAGCTCTGTGATATTGATTCCGAATTTAAGGCTTCTGACTTTCCATGTTAAGCTTGTTCATTAACGGAGCATCTACTTGTCTTTTTTGGTAAGATGGTCATTTATGTGCTGCAGCTGATGTTTACATCTTCACACAAAGGTGATGAGCTCTTTAAATCAATAGATAGAAGTTCCATATTAGAACTCAACGCGAACTCCTGTCTACATGTCCTTAAAGCTACAATGGGAATACTGCTGATTAGCAAAATGAAGAATCAATTTTAATAGAATTATATGTGTACAATTACAGAAAATTTTGTCGGACAATTGAAATAAATGTACATATCTGAGTTTCACAAAAAGCCCAGAAAAATACAACGTTCCATATTTTTTTCTTCACTATACGAACAATAGTATAATGGTGAAAAACTGAGCCAAAGAAAAATGAGGATTAAGGCAATACCTTTGAAGCATCTTGAAAATGTGAACCATCATCATTTGCTTATGACTGTAAAGGACTATATGTCAAAATTCGACGTATTTGGGTTGAACTTTCTAACAGATATGACATAAAACTCATCATATTGGTCAATGTCGGCTCAGTTTTGCAACTAACTGCATGGTTATGTTCCCATAAATTAAGAAAATAAAAATGCACTCCATTATTGATTGTAGGTAGTTGTATGGCATAAATGTTGCCCTAAGATTGCATGGACTTATTCGCATATGTGCTTAATATGCTCTATAAGCTGTTTCCATGAACTTAGATTCGATAAGAGGTGCAACTTCGAAAACTTGTGACTTGTTACTTTTGAAAACGAATTAACTAATTCTTTGCGGGTAATTTATGTCTCCTATCACCAAATGTGGTTGCCTAAGAATTTGTGGATTTTTAGCAAAGTATATGCTCCGCTTTTGTCCGTCTTCGTTCATTCGTTGCATAATGCACATGGCATTATTATTGCTCGCTATACTAGTATAATAACACATGTTAAGAATCGTGTCATATGATGTCAGATTTGAAAGTTGTTTGAATCTGACGACATATTAACGTCAGCATGTTAAAAATTTACACAATTTGCAGTAGTAGTTTTGTAACCGTTTCAAGTGTCCTAGTATATACGATTTCTTCTCTCTTTTCTTTTGCTTTCTTTCGCCTATTTGAGATTTTTTGGTTTTTGTATCGCACTAAATAGTGTATTTCCTGATGCCTTATTTTGCATTGAAAATTAGGATTAAGAATGTAGTACATTGTAATATTTTAGTAGACTAAGTTGCAAATATGCACTGTACTGTACTTTAATTTGAATTTGAACTGTCAAAAGAAGTGGAGGAAGAAGAAAAAAGAAAAAAAAAAAAAAAAAGAATGTAATAAAACTCAGAATCAATAAAATGTTGTGTTAACTTATTAGCTAAATTAAATTTAGTTTTCTATTAAGAATATGAAATGAATACTCAAAGTAAATTTAGTTCAATAAATGTATAGTATTTTAACTATACATTGAAATGAATTTAACTCTTGGGGCAGCAAGGCATTTGCTTTATTGAAACGAATCGATATGATTCGCCTAAAGCATTCTTGCGCTACTTTCTGTTAAATTATTTCCGGAATTAGTTGCACTCGGGTTGATTCCCTTCGGTACCGTCGGGATCGGAATTCTTGGAATAAAAACTTCCACGCCTTTGAACTTGCCTTTGATTATGATGGTGGCTTGGATGACGTGCATGGCTCCATTGCACAGTTTCGGTTGGTTTAGATTGCACTTCATTATGACGACAGAGGCGACTTTTGTGCAGTGGTATAGACCGGGCACATCCAATGAATTCCAAAATGTTACAGATTTGAACGAATGGAATGTGCTGCGATTTGATTTCGAATAATGAAATTCAAATAATCGAAGTCTTTATTCATTGCCGCTTATATCGCGCGTTCACTCAGCCATCGTGGTTCAAATAATTGGAGCTGATATTCGGGAAGACTTTGCTGATGAGTTCTTCTTTCGATGATGTGAATTCACAAAAATGTTAAGGAAACTAATCAGATTGTCTGAAAATTAGAGCTCAATTGGTATGGGTGGTGTCATGCCCCATTGTACAATTTTAACCAGTCTTCACAGGAACCTGGGCCAATACCTAAGATTGTCCGTAAATTTGAACGACAATACGATTTTGAATGTATTTTTTATGATTGGGCGGTACCACGCCCTTTGTCCAATTTTAACAAAATATACTTTACGACCTATCATCATACCTACTCTCGGAAAAAATACGCAGTGGGAAACGAAAACTACGTCCATATTACGAACGTGCTCTGCAGGTTAATTTCGTCGGGTTGAACCTCATTACCCGCCCGCCACGAACAGCATTGGTAATTGGTATTAACAACAAGTGTCTCTGGGTGGAATTTGTTAAGAAAACAATATCAGTTCATTGAAACATCACCCCAAACTACGAACCGTGCGATCATCAGTCTGTGCGTGAAAATTAGTGTTTTATCATTACTAGCCAAACGTTTCAAATTGGCGTAGCAATCTCATTACCGCCAGCTAGTATATGAGTGCTAGCTTGTAGAGACCACCCTACGAAGCACAAGGTCTAGAGCTGCATTCATTGCACTTTCTATCATTACGAGTGGCACTGAACCAGCGAACCCCGAGGACTCATCGACCAATTGCCAAATATTTAGGAGAATTAGTATAAGTATAAGTATAATTAGTTATAAGTTATAAGTTAGAACAAAAACATTTTTTTACATACTCATGCTAAATCTTCTGGGTCCGCCATTTCGGCTCTTCTAAGTCTTTCAAGTACCCTTAATTCTTCGTGTAGATACACTCATTATAAAGGAGAATACCTCCAGCCAGTCATCTTCTTACCTTAACATATGGCTTATTAGACTTTAAGGGTTTGGCAAGTTCGCTCTTCCCCCTGCAAAGCGCCTACAATAATAGCCGTTTTTTATTATCAGCTATGATCTATATAGATCATCGATTTACATGCACTTACAACAACAACATGTGATCCTGCTTTTCATCGAGATCACGAAATATGATCTGAAAATTAATTCAACTATTTCTCGTTGTTGTTTCGTGGCGTTGTTTATTTCATTCACTCAATGTTGGTGTCCCTGTAAATTATAGCCACACAGTAATGTTGCCAGACCAAAATATGAAACACAATTAACAACACAAAAAATCAATTAGCATTTTTTCTAATTCGAATAAGTTATCTACTATTCCTACTTTCGAGATGTTTTGTTTCGCTATATAGCACAGAAATATAAATGGAAATATTAGCAGTACAATACGGTTAATTATGATGCATATTTGAACATAACATTTGAACATAGTTTCCCCCAAAAAAATATTGAATGCTAAATGTATGCAGATTTGTATTCATATGGTAACACCCCGACACAACAAGCGAAATGTCAAACTCAAATATGAGCAAGTGCAATGGAGAAATCATCGCATTGTGACGTCATATTGTACCGTGTGGCTGCAAGATGGCTGGTGGAAATACGAAATTTGTCATAATTGGTATTGGATTTCATATGTGAAAAACAACTATAGCTACAACTCAATCAATGATCCAGTTTGTTTTATTTTCATGATCTGATCCGGATCAGATCACGCTGATAATAAAAAACGGCTAATGGTGCATTGCGTACTGCGTATCTTCTTCTTCGTCTGGGCATTCGGGACAGAAGGCTGCTTCATCCGAGATTGTACGAGATCCCCTTATTGTTCGTATTGCGCAAAGCTTGTATGCTGATGAGAGCTTTCTCATTATGTTTCGTTTGTTTTTAGAGCCCCCGCCGAGACCGGTGCCGGTGCAGCGTATAGAAATATTGAGCTAATCACTCTGTATAGTAGAATCCTCCTGGTATATCCAGGTCCACCGATGCTTGGCAGCATTCGGGAAAGAGCTGCTTCCATCTGTGAGGCCTTCTTTTCGGTGTACTGGATTTTCGTTTTAAAGTTTAGCCTGTTATCGAGGTCCAAGAACAGAGCCGGCGACCTCCTATGCATGACCAGTTCGCCGAGTAAAAACATTTTTAACGTCCAGCGTCACAACCGCGCTGTATTTCTTTGTCCCCCTCTCCACCTTTTTCCCACTATTGCTTCAGCTGCTGTGTGTACTATACCTCCTTTATTGGCATCGACAGTAGAACGCGATTTTCTGAATCCATACTGGTAGTCTGACAAAGCAGTTTGCCGTATATGACACGTTCAAGGATTTTTCCCGTTGTATGTATCCAGCAAACATATTGGCCGATACGAAGATGGTTCTTCCGGTGGCTTCTTTCCTTTTGGTAACAAAACCAGATTTTGAAGTTTCCATGGCTTAGGAAAAACCCCCTCCTCAAGGCACTTTTGCTTCGTTGCAATAAAAAAGACTGGTCTTTTTCGAATAGCTGCCTTGGGTACCATATTAGGGATGCCATCGGGTCCGGGCGCTTTTTTGTCGCCTAAATTCCTGAATGTATCGCTTAGTTCCTTCGTGGTGATTGCAGGGATGCATTCTTGGCTAATCTAGAATCTACCTTATGGTGATCAGACAAACACCTGCAGACAATTAATTGTGTGTACAAGCGGAATCAGCTTTTCCAAGATCAAGATCATCATAGCTACATCATACAAACCTTTCATCGATATGGTAGGTAGGTAGTAGTGGCGGTTTAGGTAAAGAAAACCCAAGTAGCACTAAGTGCCGTTTTGTTACCACATACTCATTTGACCTTGTTGTTGTAGGTATGTCGAAGGGTAGTTTAGATCCAGCCTGTGGAATTCAAAAAGGTTATGAGTTCTTTGATGTTATTCTTCGCGACTTCCTCGAGGGATGTGAAGAAGGGTTTACCCAGAGCTCGCTGTCTAGTCCTAGCTAGTGCCGGACAAGCGCATAGGTAGTGAATAAGGGTTTCTTTTACGGTTGCGTCGTTGCAACTGCGACAGTGTGTATTATGTGGGATGCCTAATCTGACTGCATGGTCCCCTATAGGCCAGTGGCCTGTGGTAATCGCTGTTATCCTGGCTATATCTTTACGTGTTTTACTCAAGAGGTGGGATGTTTTGTCCCTGCTATAATTTGGCCACATACTTCTGGATATGGCGCAATTTGTTAGCCTCCTCCATCTGAGATTGGCTTTCGATAGGAATTCTTCGGAAATTTTTGCTTTGACTGCTCCTATTGGAATTTGGACCGATTCCGCAAATGAGCAGTGGAGGCTTGAAGCTCGCCTGGCCAGCTCATCAGCCTGTTCGTTTCCATAAACGTTGCTATGGCCTGAAACCCAGATCAGGGTAATCCGGAACTGATCAAGCGAGGCCAATTCCTCTCGGCATTCTAATACTAATTTTGAGTTTATGTTTACTGAGGCGATAGCCTTGATCGCAGCTTGACTGTCAATGAATATGTCTATCTTTTGTCTCGGAACTATGTCCGTGTGTATTTTGATTAGGCGACAGGCTTCACGGATAGCAAGTATTTCCGCCTGAAACACACTGGCTGTGTCCGGGAGCCTGAAGGATTTTGAGATGCTCAGAGACTCCGAAAATACACCCGCACCTACTACACAGTCCATTTTTGAACCGTCGTCAGTGTAGATTGTTAAGTTCGAGACCCTGTTCACCCGTCCGCCCTGCCAGTCTAATCTTGAGGGAAATTCTACTTCAAAGTGTTTTTTTAAAAGTATTCTGGGGGTAATGTAATCCGTAGAGGGTGGTACTAGCTCTCTTGCTAAAGTAAGCAGAATGTTGCTATGACCGTAGGATCTCGCATACCAGCTCCCAGACTCTCTGAGTCTGATCGCGCTATGTATTGTGATGTTTGTGATATGGAGGTCTAAGGGTAAGAGATGCATAAGGACTGTGAGGGCGTCTGACGGCGTTGACCGCAGGGCGCCTGTGGTGCCTATGCATGCCGTTCTTTGTACTCTATTGAGCTTGGTTATGTTATAGGCTTTTCTAAGAGCCGGCCACCAGACTACTGACCCGTAAGTGAGAATTGGTCGTACTACGGCTGTGTACATCCAAAGGGTCAGTTTTGGTTGCAGGCACCATCTTTTGCCAAACGTTCTGCTGCAGGCATAGAAAGCTATGCATGCTTTCTTTAGCCGCTGTTCGATGTTCAGCTTCCAGTTGAGCTTGGTATCCAGGATCACTCCCAGATACCTAGCACTGGAGGATAATGAGAGTGGTTGGCCGTTTAGGCGAGGAAGGGTATTTTGGTCCTAGTGGTGAAAAGCATCATTTCGGTTTTGCTCGGATTAACACCGAGACCGGACCGTCCGGCCCAGGTACTAACCTTCGACAGAGAATTCTCCATAATTTCGCTAATTACGGAGAGAAACTTTCCTGATACCAGTATGACCATATCGTCCGCATATCCGACTACCTTGATTCTTTCTCTATCTAAACTATTGAGTATTTTGTTCATTACTATTAGCCATAACAGTGGTGAAATGACACCTCCTTGGGGTGTTCCTCTGCTGGCGTATTTGGTTATGTTGGTATTTCCTAGTGTCGTCTGAATGATCCTGGTATTAAGCATAGAAACAATCCAAAGGCTAAGATGGTTCTCTATCCCTAATTCCGTTAAGGACTCCAGAATCGCTTCAGTATGTACATTATTGAAGGCCCCTTCTATATCTAGAAAGGTCGCTAAGGTGTATTCTTTAGAGTGTAATGAGTTTTCGATTGTACGCACCACTTCGTGAAGAACCGTCTCTGTCGATCTTCCCTTGAGATATGCGTGTTGTCATTTGGATAGTGATGTTTCTATATTATTTCGCAGGTGGTTGTCTAAGAGTCGTTCGAGGGTTTTCAGTACAAAGGAGGACAGGCTGATTGGTCTGAAATCTTACGCGCTCTCGTGACCGCATCTGCCCGCCTTTGGAATGAAAATCACTCTCACTCGTCTCTATGAATGGGGTACGTGGTTGTTGAGTATACAGCTCCTAAAAATCGGTGTGAGCCATGGAATTGCTATGTCTTGACATTTCTGTAGCATTATGGGCAGAATGCCGTCCAGGCCAGGCGATTTGAAAGGGGCGAAACTGTTTATGGCCCAGGAAATTTTTTCCTCAGTGATAATCGATGTTATGTTTTCCCAGGCACTAGTTCGCGGACGATGCGAGTTTCTACACTCTGAACTGTCGTCCTTGCACCCAGGAAAATGGGTATTAAATAAGAGCTCTATTGATTCTGCAGTTGACTCTGTCCACGTCCCATCCACCTTTCTCAAAAGAGATGGGCTGGAGTGTTCTTTGCATAGTATTTTACTGAGTCTTGCAGAGTCTTTTATTGTTTCGATTGATTGGCAATAGTCTATCCATGACTGTTTTTTAGCCACTCTAATAGATTGTTTGTATATTTTCAGACAGTCACGGTAGGGCTGCCAGTATTTACACCTGTGGCAGATATTGAAAGTCTCTCTGGTCAGCTTTCTGAGATTAGAGAGTTCGCTATTCCACCACGGAGGTAGGATTTTTTTGCTATATTTGACCGGACACGAGACTTTATAAGCTGTACTAAAAGCTTTTTCAAAAGCCTTCACTTTTGTGTCGAGTTCTGTGGTCGAGGTGATCATTGGGGTTGGTGGGTTTTGAAGTTTGTTCTTTATAACCTGGGCAAACTTTGGCCAGTGGATTTTTTTTGGGATTTCTAAAAGGTTTTGGTTTCGCTATCTCGAGATCCACATCGAAGAGTATCCAGCTGTGATCCGAAAAAGATTTCAGGCTGGATACTCTCCAATTTTCTACTTTCGTATTATTACTGGTTTTACTGAGTGTGACATCTATAACATGCTCCCACCCGTTAAAACTATCCGTACTCGGAAAGATAAAGGTTGGAGTGTTACCTCTATTGTGTATTAAAAGGTTGTTTTCGATAAGGCAATCAAAAAGAGACTCATCTCGTTCGTTGGTTTCAGAGCTGCCCCATAACATGTGTCTTGCGTTGGCGTCGCAGCCCATCAGCAGATCTGACTTAGTTCTGGTTACTAGCTCTTGGACCTCTTCCGGTGGTGAATGACGGTCGTGTGCCATATACACCGAGGCGATTAGCAGGTCCGCACCTCCCGCCTTCTCTAATTTAGCAGTTGTTAAATCAGACGAGCTAAAATTTGGACATAAAAAAGCTTTAATATGTTTTTTAGCTAGAATGCAGGTCCTTGGCTTACCATGGTTGTTGTTTTTAGGGTTGTATAATAGGTCATAATGTTTGTTGTTTAGGCCCTTGATGGTCTGGCCGTTTACCCAGGGTTCTTGCACAATGCTGATGTCGATGTTTTCCTCTCTGAGAAAAACCATCAGATTATCCGTAGTACACTTGGAGTAATGCAGGTTAATCTGTACGACTTTCAGCATTGGTGTTTTCGGTTGTTGGATTTGTTTGGGCTGTAGGTTGGATGGTGTCGATCAGCATGTCCTCCAGCAACTTGCTGGCGCCGTCGACTTCATCCAAGTCGTCGATCTGACTTGCTGATCGGAAAATTTTCACTTTGGCGTGCCTGATACCGAAGCGAAGTTTGCAGCCGATCTTCTCGATCAGGTCCGCGCTGCCTTCGGTTATCAGTAACAGGAACGATAGGGTATTGTTGTGGGGTTCCTCAGCCTTGATAACTTTCCAGTCATCCATGGGAACGGTTGGGTTGTGGAGCTTTAGGCAATTTATTAGTTTGTCGCTGTCGATGGTCATATTCGGGAGCCAAATGCGTATTCTTGGCCTTCTCGGGATCTCTCTGGCTAAGATCAACTTGAGTCTCAAGTTGTCCCATGCGTCACGAATCTTGTGAACGCTGTCCACTAAGAAATCCTTTGAGAACGCATCTTCGCATTTTATGACCCTGTACCCTCGTACGACCTCGGCTGAGTCGAAGCAAGGGAGTGGTTCGCCCTGGTTGTTCAGGAGATAGTCATTTACCATCTCGGATAGTTTTTTTTCTATAGCGCCCCATGCGTCGCTCACTGTCTTGCCGCCAGTAGATAGCTCATCTACACGTGCGACTTGCAGGTCGTCTCTGACAACCTCGCTGACAGTTCGTGTCGGTTGAGGCGCTGATGATGTTGGGCGGGTGGCAGACAGCCTGGCAACTTTACTCCTTTGAGAGTCGGTCTTGACTGCCTCTAGGGAGCGGTTACGTTTTGTGGCTTCCGTCTTCCGCGCTTGTGGTTGTGGTTGAGGTTTCGGCTGTGGTTCTTTGCGGAAGTTGATGAACTCAGAGAAGCCGTACCGGCCTCCTCATTCTTGGTTATCTTACCTAGAATGAAGATAGCCCTCTTGTACGAGCTTTTTCTGCAGTTGCTGGCCGATTTGGCGTTAGGTCTTATCGCCCAAGGTCATAACGCCCAAATTGAAAAATGTCATAGCACCCAAAAGCCAAATTTCTTTAAGAAATCGAAGGGAAAAAGCGTTAGAAAGCCCAAAAGAAATGCCACAACGCCCAATACTTTTCTCAAATGTCATAAGGCCCAAATCAAGAAATGTCATAACGCCCAAACGAAAACTTGTTTTTGAATTTGGGCGTTATGACATTTCATTTGAGCGGTATGACATAAATAATATTTTAGAAATCATCGCTCATGCTCTTAACACCCAAAACAAAAATGTGTCATAAGGCCCAAAAACTGGCACATGACCCAAAAAGATAAGGAGAAAAGATTTTTGATTACTGTAAGAACAAAGGGCGATAAGACCTAACGCCGGCCGATTTGTGGCTAATTTCACGTGTCCTGTGTGATAGGTGTGGTGGATGTTGATGGTTTTGGGAGATCTGCCTGAGTGGAACTCCTCTCTTGGCATACGCTACCCACTACTGTCTCCTGTCTGGAGTTAAGTAAGTCATCTTCGGATGACGTGTTTAATGTTTTTTCGTCTTTTTTGTTTTTGTTCATTTTGTTGTATATTAAATTTTGGTCCCACGAGTGAGGCGGAAAAGTGGTCGATCCCGGCTCGCACCACCACTGAAATCAGGTACCCCTATCCTATGGTCAAAGAGCATTTTCAAAGAATTGACCTATTGAAAAGTTGAGATTCCATTGAAATGCCCCCTGACCTCAGCTAACCCCATCTTGACATCGCACAAGACAACTGTGGAGGTTATTACCAGCCGGCACCCACGGGGAGGGTTTGGACGAGGATTTTTGCCAGCCTTTCATCGATATATATATATAAAACAAAAAAAAAAAAAAAAAAAATCTAGGTACGTAAGTCACTTTAAAAAAAATTTAAATTGTATTTTCTTTTGGCACAAATTCTTAGCCTAGTTTTTTATATTACCCTCCACAGGAAGGTATATTCACTTTGTCATTACATTTGTAACGCCAAGAGGTATTCACCGGAGACCCTATAAAGTATATATATTCTGAATCAGGATTACATTCTGAATCGATTTAGCCATGTCCGTCTGTTTGTCTGTCTGTCTGTCTGTCTGTCCGTCTGTCTGTCTGTTGAAAACACGATAGCGTCCAAACGAATCAACCTAGGTGAATGAAATTTTGTGAGAGGACTTCTTTTTATCGTCGTCAGGTTGGTATTGAAAATGGGCTATGTCGGTCATGTAGTTCTGGTACCTCCCATACAAAAACCACTATTAGACCCATGTGTCTCTCTGTCTGTTAAAATTACGATAGCGTCCAAACAAATCGACATAGGCGACTGAAATTTTGTGACAGGTCTTATTTTTACGATCTTCAGGTTGGTATTAAAAATTATCCATGTCGGTCAAGTAGTTCTGGCACAAAACGACTATTAGACCCCTGATGTGTCTCTCTGTCTGTTGAAATCAGGATAGCGTCCAAAAGAATCGAGTTAGGCGAATTACATTTTGTGAGAGCTATTCTTTTTACCGACGTCAGGTTGGTATTGAAAATTGTCTATGTCGGTCAAGTAGTTCTTGTACCTCCTATACCAAACCAATATGGCATGGCAAACATTTGCATGACTTTTATGCAGTGGAGGGTATCAAAGCATCGGTCAGGCCGATGATAACACTTTTACTTATTATTACTTTCATAATCTAGTATTTTTTGTTACTGTTCGTTAGTAGATATATTAATAAAAATAAATTTATTAAAAAAATGAAGTAAAACATCAAAGAAGCTCTTTTGTTTTATAAAGAAGGTGTCTAAATTACGAGTTGTTTTCTTTGTAAAAACAATTCCTTGACAAACTGTATATTCTGAATCAGGATCACATTCTGAATCGATCTAGCCATGTCCGTCTGTCTGTCTGTCTGTTGAAAACACGATAGCGTCCAAACGAATCGACCTACGCGAATGAAATTTTGTAAGAGGAATTATATTTACCGTCGTCAGGTTGGTATTGAAAATGGGCTATGTCAGCAACAAGAAAAAGTATTCTGAGAGTACCTACGTAATGTTCCAAAGCTGACCGCAATTCTTTGAATGTCTTGTTCTTCACTCCGGTGCCGGTGTTTGTATTCTTCGTTGAATTTGCCATAAACGTCCATACTGACTACCGAGTAAAATAATTTCAGCTATAGCTTCCGCAGTCGTATTTCCATCAGTTTCCTGAAAACAAATATAAGAACGATGCAAAGAAACTCATTCCGATTAGAATTGCTGTAGGCCCAAATTCGACATATCAAGAAGGAAAGGAATAGCATCGAGCCTTTCGAGATTTTTGATGACATAACGAACGATTGTGGGAAACAGCTGGTATACCAACAGGACAAATAAAAATGCATCAACTCAGGAGAATCAAGAAACCGCACTGAGGTCACCCGGGGGAAGGATTTCTTTCAAAACTCCATTGAAGCTTCGGAATTAATGTCAATCTTCAGAATTCGACCAAAATATAGAACGTCTTGAAATACCTAAGTCGGCATAATATTACCGAAAAGACCATCTGTAGATGGATGCTCGAAAACGTTAAATAGTTTTGCTTTGGCTGCCCTCTTTCTATCGCAGATACACACTCTGAAAAGTTTCTCTCTGCAAATGTTACTTCTTCACCCATAGCTATATCCATCAGATATCTTTTGGCACACGACAAGAACCCATTAGCTGATCCAATCCACTAAAGAGACCATCCCAAACTCACTACGTTCTACGACATTCTACTTCCTCGTGGCGGCCTTTTGAACTCGAAAATCAACTCACCCTTTGCATACATAACGTACTACTTACCCTTTAAAGCTGGCAAGTTCTCACAAGAATTTCGCTGAAGCTTTTAGTAAATCCGACATCAAAAGTGAAGCCTAATATAATAATAAGCCCACTTAAGTAAAGCTGTGATATAGGGTTTCCAAGTCCACCTTTTAAGTTACATCAATAAAACCAAATATAAAAAACATATTTACATTTGTGTGCTTCATTTATTTTGAAAATATTCAAGCGATAAGTGCAATAAATTGTAAGCTTCTAAGTAATGCATCAGCCTGGTTTTCCACAAAAATATTTAGGTCACGTACCTATACTTTTGTGTAACGTTAGCTTTCAGCGTACAGAGATGAATGATAAATTAGTATAATAAATTGAGTGCAAATTAAGCGACTCTTCAAGAACAAACTGCATTTCCATATAACAACTTTACAAGCTTAATTGAGAAAGTTCAGTAGCATCATGAAAACGCTATAGATGGTTTTTGTTACCTAAAAATAAAAACACAAATTTTAATGTACATATAGTATAGTATAGTAAACTTATTCATATCTTATGCACAAATACCAATTTAAGATACATAGTAATATAAAAACAAGAGAGCGCATATAGTGCTTCTCGGATCTCGGCGTTAGATATTGCTTCAATTTCAGATAACGTAAGATGTGTTTAAACTTTTTTTTTTAATTCCTTGGATGCATTTAAACGAATTTTCACACACTCTCTTGCTGTTATATTATCTCCATCCAGCTCAACCAACCTGCAAACCTGTGCTAATAGACAATGGAACAACCCCACCAACTGTAATCTCCTTCGGCGACTGTGACTTCATCAGCATCAATCGGACTACCTTCTGCTGACTCACGGTCATATTATACCAATGAATCTCATAAATCACATGCATTATTTCGTCGTTCTATTAGATACATTTTCAGGACAAACACTATTCGGAGAAAAAAAAATCACTTACCGCCACTTCAACCATAGTTCCCAAACCGCAGTACATATACATTATGGAGAACAAGAAACAACAATACCCATACGCCCCCGGCCAATTGCCAGTGATAAAAATAAATAAGGTCATCACAATGGACACTGCCGAAGTTGTAATTTGAGCGAAATTTATCCAAAAGAAACTTGATTCACTTTTATCTATAAAACTATTCAAATCATTGGTATAAGGACATCTTCAACAATAACCATACCCGTCGACTTACTCCGAATATGTTTGATGCCAGTTAATAATGTCCACCAGCATCTCCATAATCCTGGGATTCTCAAAATCAGCAGCCAATTCGTTCAACTCCTTAGCTTTCAATTTCAGGATATCGGCAAAAAGCGATATATGCCCGAAGAACAACAGCATAAACACATCACCAGCAAAATTACCAAATCCGCCAAAACAAAGACAAAACGACTGCGTGCCAAGCGTGATGATATAGCCATACGTAGTCTCTGTATCTATGAGTGGTATATAGAATTGCATTGCAAGATATCGGCGACCAGTTAAAGCCCACACAACAAGCGGTACAGCAATGAATGATGGAATGATCACGCCGTATATACAGGCGGCGCTTTTGACCATCAACTGAATCCGGGAGATGCATTTGTTCAAAGCAATTGTGTACTCATTACCTTTGACTTCATATTTCACATAGATCGTCGTCAAGAAATTGCAGTTCGCAGATATAATCTTTGTGTATACAATGCCACTTAGAAGCTTCGATACGCCCTAAAATGTGTGAAATTTATTTTTAAAAAATACTGTGTGTGTGTTTCTTACCATCAATACACTTCCGATCATGCAGAAGGACTCCAATAGAACTCCCCAGTTTTCGTCGATTTGCAGATTGACGGTGTATGCCGAAAATATGAAATAAATCGTTATGGAGGTAACTACCAACCACGTTACGAAATTTACTTTGTAATTTTCATCAGCGACGTCGGCTCCACAAGTTCTAGCGCAAAGTCGCGACAGACGGAGCACTTTTTCGTACTTGTGCGATGGCTGCATTTTAGCCTTCTTCAACATTAACACCGAAGGCGGTCCTATTTATATGGAAATCCGATTCTTAGATTCTTATACGGCCATAGGTGGTGTAAAAGTTGCTTAAATAAGTTATAATGTTTACAGTAAGGGAGCTGTTAAGACTGTATGCGGATTGCGGATAAAACGCTCTTTTAAAATGCCAATCAGAAAAATAAATGCAAATACAGTGACGGGCATAAGTGAGTCGGATGGCGGTGAATGTGACTTGAGTCATGGTTTTTAAGATGATTTTGGCGATACTAAAGTAAAAGCCGTCTAAAAGGTCGTTTTATATTGGATTTATCTATTATCGGCTGCCCTTCTGGACTCACATGTGGGCGTGATTTACGGCTGATTGGGGTTTTTCCGATGACTCAGTTAAACAACTTACAGTATTCGACTTAAATATTTCGAACGGGGTATACATTGGTATTTTGGATAAACCAAACTGCAGGGAGTTTTCTTAACCCTAGAAAACTAACCCTAATTGTAGGTACGTTATTAGATTACTAACCATGAGTCGAATCGACTCACCCATGCCCAAAACAAGTGTAATTGCGTAAATCAAAGGCATTTTTGTTCAATATTAAATTTTTTATTTAAACAAAGTAAAACAGTAAAAGAAACTTTTATCATTACAAAATAAATTCAGCAATTTTCGTTTTTATAAAACATCAATATGTACTTTACTTAGGTATAATTTTTGCCATCTGCTGTACTCTCTGGAAAAGTTATTATGCTGGAAGTTGAATCAGACGAGTCGACTGCGACAGCTGAAGTATCAGGAGCTGTTGTTTCAGTGAAAGCAAACGTTTGAGCGGCTAAGCTGTTGCTGGGCCCTCGCAATCTACTTTTTTGCCTAGGTTCACTTACCTCTACCTCTGTATATTTCTATTCTCTTAGTAGTAATCATGAGCCATTTTGATTCACTTATACCTTTGCTGTTAATTATGTTACAGGATCCAGCTGACAGCAGCAACACAACGTACACGGCGTAAACGACTGGCACTAAACAGTCGAACCTTAGGTGGCGCGACAGTGCACTAGCGCATCATGAGAACTGCGCATGGTCAGTTATGTGTACCTTGTGAGTCGATTCGACTCATGTTCATGTTTAGTGTTCTAGGGTTAACTGCAATATGGATTGGGATATGGATTTCAGGGGATCATGACGTAATCTCAAAAGACAAAAATCTCGAAAAGTTTTTTTTTAATCTCGAATGCAAAAATTTCGAATGTACAATAGTCTCAAAAGACTATATCTCGAAAAAATCTCGAAAATAATAAGTAAATTTTATAGTCCTGTTCTATATTCGGATCTTAAAATATTTTATAAGTATTTAGGAAGCGCATCATGTTCATATAGGAATTCAGACCTAGCTTCATATTATAATACTACTGGTTTATGTGAGTTTTATTTGTGCGCGTTTTTGAAGTTCGATCACATTTGGATCAGTCAGTGCATACTTCAGTCAAAGAAGAACAGGGTCAAAGTCCTACTTATTGCCTGGTAAAATGGTGGTGAGGAGACTGACATTGGATTTGCAATTTTGCGTTAAAAAAATGTTAAGTAATTTACGGCTACTAAAAGTACGTATCCAGATGAATGGCGCCGACTTATTTCGCCCAATGTCAATACTTAGGTCTCACTGAGCCTTTTTACCTATTTTAGGTAAGTGGGTTGCCAAAGAGAGAAAAAACTTCACCTGTCACATGCCTTAGGAGTGCCCACCTAAAGATAGAGCGGAATCTAAAAAACAACCCATAAATTTGTTGAATCAATATCCATATTCTGAGCTCTGTGATATTGATTCCCAATTTATAAAGGCTTCTGACTTTCCAATTTTCCATGTTAAGCTTGTTCATGAACGGAGCATCTACTTGTCTTTTTTGGTAAGACGGATGATGGTCATTTATGTGCTGCAACTGATATTTATATCTTCACAAAAAGATTTATAGACACTAAAAATTAAACTATCCAGCAAGCTTAATTCACAGAGATGCGGTCTTTCAATTTTGCCTAGCCAACGAATAGAAGTTCCATATTAGAACTCAACGCAAACCCTGTCTACATGTCCTTAAAGCTATACCTACAATGGGAATACTGCTGTTTGTAAAATAAAGAGTCAACTTTAATAGAATTATATGTGGACAATTACAGAAAATTTTGTCGGACAATTGAAATAAATGTATCTGAGTTTTACAAGCCCAGAAAAATACAACGTTCCATATTTTTTTTCTTCACTATACGAACAATAGTATAATGGTGAAAAACTGAGCCATAGAAAAATGAGGATTAAGGCAATACCTTTAAAGCATCTTGAAAATGTGAACCATCATCATTTGCTTATGAGTGTAAAGGACTATATGTCAAAATTCGACGTATTTGGGTTGAACTTTCCAACAGATATGACATAAAACTCATCATATTGGTCAATGTCGGCTCAGTTTTGCAACTAACTGCATGGTTATGTTCCCATAAATTAAGAAAATAAAAATGCACTCCATTATTGATTGTAGGTAGTTGTATGGCATAAATGTTGCCCTAAGATTGCATGGACTTATTCGCATATGTGCTTAAATATGCTTTATAAGGTGTAGTGCTTGATAGAAACTACTTAAGGAAATCCTTAGTGATTTCCATGAACTTAGATTCGATCTGAATAGGGTGGAACTTCGAAAACTTATGACTGGGTCCGCAATTGATTTCATCATTAAGCTTACTTTTGAAAATGAATTAACTATAATTCTTTCCTGGATCTGACTATATCTCCAAATGTGGTTCAGCCAGAATTTGTGGATTTTTAGCAAAGTGTATGCTCCGCTTTTGTCGGTCTTCGTTCATGGCTTGGTACTTAAGCTACTACATATACATTACACATGTAAAAAATCGTGTCAATATGACATCAGATGTTGTTTTAACGTTGAAGACGACATATTGACGTTAGCATATCAACAATTGACACATTTTACGAACTCAAGAAAAAGATACTATGGTTTATTTACTGGCATGTAAGGTTTTGTCTTTCTTTCCTTTTGCTTTTTTTAACCTTTTTGAGAGTTTTGATTTTTATATCGCACTAAATAGTGTATTTCCCGATGCCGGGTCGTCAGTTCCTCAAAAAGCGCCGAGACCGGAAGGAAGGTTGACGACTGTACAATCAGCCTTATTGTGAGTTTCGCCCGAACAATATTCCACCCGTAAAAATTGACATTTCATATTTCGCTTATCATGAGTTCCGGGCGAAAAATTGTTGATGTTCGAAAAAATTCCCCTTATTGGCAGCACTGTTTCGGGCGGAATATTCTGCTATTTTCCACATACATTTTCCATTTTTTTTTAGAGGCGAACAAAGAAGAACATCAAGCAGCACCATGTAAGTTATTTATTTACTGTAGGGCAAAAAATTGGAAATTTAAGTTAATTTTTTCTTTTATTTCAGGAGCAAAACAATCAACAAAAGGCAAAGCGATTTACTCCTCAACAAAATGATGGAGAAACCAGACATCGCAAGGGGCTTCATCAAAGAAAATAAAGAAAAGGTAGCCGAGTTTTGGAAGCAGCTCACTTTTGAACTCAACAGCGCAGGACCACCAAACAAGAGTGAGTTTGAGTGGAAAAAGGTAAGAATAAAAACATATTCGTACTTCTGAAAAATATAATTAATTATGTATGTAGGTTTGGACCGATCAAAAGCGTTACGTACCTACGCAAAAAGGGAGCTAAAAATAAGATGCACGAAAGGGGAACAGGAGGTGGACCGAACAAAACTCAAAAATTCTCCCCTACTGAAGAGGCCATTTTCCAACTCGTTGGAATGAAGGAAGCAGTTGAGGGGGTCGAAAAGTCCAATTTCTTCGGATTGCCTCCTTCTGAGAAGAAAAGGAGAGCAGACGGGAAATGGGAAAATGAAATTGTGGTGGAGGCTGAAGAAGAAGCGGAAGAAGTTTCAAATAATTCAGATTCTGCTCGTCTTCAAATTAACGCCGCGTCATGCAACAACGGCGACCAACCACTTCCTCCGCAGCACAAAAAAAAAAACGATTGGTAAACAGCCTACGAAGGAACTCATTATGGAGGAGCTGGAAATACAAAAGGAATTTTGTGCCAAAGTCGGCGAAGCTCTCTCCATATTGAAAGAGCATAATCAGGAAATGCAGAGCAGTGTCCGGAGGATCTACCGATCATTGGATCGCCTAAATGATCATAATAAGGAGCAGCTCAAAGAGCAAAAGCGGCACAATGCAGAAATGGAGAAGTTCAGGAAGATTTAAATAGAGAGCTTGATTGAAAAAATAATAGTTTAAAAAACTAATGAAACGTTTTTATAAGTATGTACATATACTGCACTAAAAAGCAAAATAATAAAAATTAACCAATCTATTTCTAAGGTTTATCCTGCAAGGGGCTTAGTGTAAGCCATGTTTGTGTAGTTTACACTCAAATAATATAATAGTACATAACTACAAACATGGCTTACACTAAGCCCCTTGCAGGATAAACCTTAGAAATAGATTGGTTAATTTTTATTATTTTGCTTTTTAGTGCAGTATATGTACATATTTATAAAAGCGTTTCATTAGTTAGTTTTAAACTATTATTATTTTATTTTTTGTTTTTTAGTGCAGTTTTATATTTACCCACTTACACTAGCTTTTCTTACTATCAATATATTGTATTGTGATCAAAACTGAAACAGCATTCAAAATTTCAAAGTCCTAAGTCAATGGACATAATAGGTAGAGGTATGTATTCCACATAAATGAAAATTCGCGACAGGTATGGTTTGATTGATTTTACTACGCGTACCTACCCATACACTTTCCATAGATGCAGATCTCAAATATAAGTATGTACGTCTGTACGATTGTGCATAGCATACAAACTCCTTATATGTACGTACACATGTACATAGTTTCGTTTATGCATAAAGACATCAAATTCAAATACGCCATACTATGAGCATACATTCTGAATGCCCGCCGTATGACAATTCTATTTTTAGAACGCAAATTAAAACTACCCTTCCTAAGCACAACTGCGATCGAGATAGCAATTTTTTTCGCTTTTGGCCGAATATCTATTTTCAATTTATTGTATCTTGCCCTTTCGATGGACTAGAAAGATGAATGTTAGCTTAAAATACTCGGTGAAGTATTGTCTAACAATTAAAAGGATTTTTTGAGTTGACCTACATAGATGTATGAGTATAATGGCAAGTTGAGCGTAGTAAGGTCGAAATAGAAAAGTTTGCAGCCCCTTTTTTTCAACCCTTATAGGACGAATCGGTACAAAGTATTAATTAGGAATATACTAGTTTTGACTTATCTATTGCCATATAAAGTTTCAAGTTAATACAGCTAATGGATCATGTGTTATAAAAAAGCCTCCCTTAAAGGGGCAGGGGAAGTCAAAATCCAAAAATTCTCTTTAAATATTGCATTGTCTTCACACCCCAACCAGCATAGAAAATTTCAAAGTTCTAAGTTTAGAGAAAGTGGTTCAAATTTGGCTTGCAAGATTTTGACACAACAAATTTTTTACGAAGTTAAGTAAAAGCCTTAAAAAACCGCAGATTAATGGAGCTGGAAGAGCTTAAAGTGAATATTTTACAAGAAAAATGAAGTGTTATTTATATTTTTTTTGTTTTGTTAATTGAATTCTTTTGTTTTATGCTTGTTATTTTTTTTTTGTTAATTGAATTCTATTGTTTTATGCTTGTTTTTTTTTTTTTTGTTTTGTTAATTGAATTCTTTTGTTTTATGCTTGTTCTTGTTTATTTTTCTTTCTTTTAGTTTAGTTTATTTATTTTATTTAATTGATCAATGACTGAATTGAAACCAAATGTAATTAAAAGATAAGTTGAGTTAAGATAAATGTGTTTTATTGGAATGTTAGCTTATCAAATTTAAAGAGTACTGGCAATGTTAGAGCGAATGCGCTGTCCTGCAGTTAAATAAGTAGAACCTGACAGTGTAGTTTCAAAATTTTCAGCTACGTTAATTTCAATTCATACCATCAGTCGTGGTATTCGACAAATCAAAATAACTTTTATAGAAGATGCTAATATTATGCAGCGCTGCACAAACATTGATGATTTTAATAGCTTTTGCGGGCGCGTAGTATAGTTCTCTTGCACTCAGTAGACACCTCCATCTATTTTTAAGAACGCCGTTGGTTCTCTCAATAATATTTCGGCAACGTGAATGAACTCCATTAAATTTTTCTTCAATAGAACCGCTGTGAGGTTTCTATAAGGCGTTAACCCTAGAACACTAACCATAATTGTTAGTACGTTATTAACCATGAGTCAAATCGACTCACCCATGTCAAAAACGAGTGTAATTGCGTAAATAAAAGGCATTTTTGTTCAATATTAAATTTTTTATTTAAACAAAGTAAAACAGTAAAAGAAACTTTAATCATTTTTGATCATTACAGTATAAATTCAGCAATTTTCGTTTTTTTAAAACATCAATACTTTGCTTGGGTATAGTTTTTGCTACTGTACTCCCTGGAAAAGTTATTATGCTGGAACTTGAATCAGACGAGTCGAATGCGACAGATGAAGTCTCAGTAGCTGTTGTTTCAGTGAAAGCAAAAGTGTGAGCGGCCAGGGCCATTGCTGGGCCCTCGCAATCTTCTTTTTTGCCTATGTTCACTTACTTATATTTCTATTCTGTTATTACTAACCATGAGTCGTTTTGACTCACTTACCTTTGTTGTTGATAATGTCACGGGATACACACTGACAGCAGCGACACAACGTACACGGCGTCTTGACAGGCACTAACCAGTAGAACCTTAGGTGGCGCAACAGTGCGCTAGTGCATCATGCGAACTGCGCATGCTCAGTTATGTGTACCTTGTGAGTCAATTTGACTCATGGTTAGTGTTCTAGGGTTAAAAGCCACGGCTCTAAGAGGCATCCAGCATCGCCTAAAAAACAGATTAAAAATTTAAATTCAAATAAAATGTTTAATAAATTACCCAACAGCCAAACTTTGGCGCCATCCTGCAGATAGTCTTGCTCCATTTTTGATCTTAATTCACTCACATTCCATATGAAGGAATCGTGACAAGCTCCGGGGTGCATAGCATTGATGAAACGAATTCTCAATTCATTGTCACACACGTCCTGTATAAGTATAGGTAATTGTTTAATCATCAAGTGATAAAAAAATTTTGACTTACCAGCAAAACATTTAAACTGCATTTTCCTTTCCTGTAGTAAAATAAATGTTTATTTGCTGACGGCGAAATAATGTTGACATGCGTTCCGTCAATGCACCCTACAACACTTGGCAGCCTGTATTTTGCATAAAAGTGTTGAGCAATCTTGCGTTGTTCGTGCGGTGTTGGCCAAGCTATCCACTGAGGGCAAAGCGCCTGCTCAAAAACATTAAGAACTTCGGATAGTACCAGGCTAAACGATGATTGTGCCAAACCAACTTCGTGGTCCTTACCAACACCTTTTTGATATCCACCCTCTGCAAAGAAACGCAAACAACCTGCCAGTTTCACAATGGGTGGAATCGCAAATTTTTGTTTGGACAGGGGCAAGGCGTTGGTAAGCACATCCAGCAAATATTTGAATGCTGGTTTATTTATTCTATAATACTGATGAAATCTAAAAAAATTAGCACAATATTTATTTACAAAAACGATTACAGAAACGATTAATTCTTACGATGGTTCGCGCAACTCCAAAGGATTGGATGTATCCCGCAAGTGCCTTCGAGTAACTCGTTCCATAGTATTTTGTTCCTCTTCCTCTTGTATTAACAGCCGCAGTGCTATGCTATGCATTTTTATAATTCTACTTTAAAAATCGTAGGAACTTCTTTTAAAATAACAACAAATTTTAAACTTTTCTTTATTTTCTCTCCAAGCTGTCAAAACACATATTAGGTGTGTTCGTTCTTGTTCGAAATGTCACTGTCGATTCGAAGTTTGCATTCGTTCGGGCGAAACTCACAATAGCTTTTAGGCCCTAGTTATAGCTATCATTGAAATGCATCATTGGAACAAATCAGTGGAATGGTGGTTTCATTTTTTGGACAAGTCGGTTATAGCAATCATTGAAAAATTCCTGTCAGTGGAAGAACCTGTCAGTGACTTGGCCGCAAACAAGTATAGGTTTTGAGCTTAGAGTTGATCATTGAAAGCAAAACTGACAGCTGAGAATAGAATGAAAATCGAACACATCAGTGAAACGATTGGGTTCCAAATTAGAGAGACGAGAATCAGCTGTTCATTGAAATCGATTTCGATCGGTGAAATAATAAAATTGGATTTAAAGAAAAGTTTTAATCAGAATTAAGTTATTTCTTTCGTAAAAAAATTCCACAATTGATTAGCTTTATCTTGATACCAACTAAAGCCAATATTGTTTGATTATTCGTCTTAAAATCGGAAAACTAAATTTTCAATGATGCCTTTCAATGATAGATATAACTAGGGCCTTAGAATTTCGGGCGGACAGAATTTCGCCAGGTGGAAAATTTTCCGGGCGAAACTCACAATAAGGCTGAATATCTCAGCGAATATTAAAGTTATAGATCGACAGTTAATAAAACAATATATACAATTATGTAGTTTTAAAACAATTTTTATATTTTATGCTCTGTTTTAACACATCTAAGAAACTACGTGCTATGTGCTGTGTTTAGTATGAAAGGACATTTTTATATTTCACACAAACTGTCATTTCAAAATTATTTATGATATTGTGTACATATTTATTAATGTGTGCACTAAGGTTCCAAAAAGTTACATGCCAAGGGTCCTACAACTAAAACTAGACTGCTCATACTTGCACATCCAACTTCTTCAATCAAAGTAGTTTAACAACATCATAAAAACACTGTAGACCGTCTTAGTCACCTGAAATTTCAAAGCATGCTTTGAGGAGATATAATTTCAGTTAGTCGGGAACATACCTGCAAGCCTGTGTTAACGTTAAGTGGAGCCACACCACCGACCGTCATATCAATCGCTGACTGCGATTTCATCAGCATAAAGCAAATAGACTTTTGTTCGGAGATCCTCAAATTGTACCAGTGAATTGCATAAATATCTTCGGTGATTCTATCATTCTAAAGAAAAATCTCGGGTGATTCTTTTAAATGAATAACAAAAAAAATTAAATTTTCTTACTGTTATTGTAGTCAGAGTTCCAATTCCGCAGTAAACGTACAACATACAAAACGAGTCGAAAATATACATATACGCTCCAGGCCAATGTCCAGTGAATATTACGATCAACGTCAGAACGATATTCATGCCTGATGTACTTATCTGAACGAAATTAATCCAAAAGAATATCACGTTGCACCTTTCTACAAATCTGTTAAAAATAAGAAAATATGTCAATAGCATAGTGCGAGCGGCAAAAGACATTCCTTGATAATTTTACTTTTGATATGTCTGATGCCACTCGATGACATCTATAAGCTTCTTGGCAGCTTCCCGACTTTCAGTCACCTCATTAAGCTCCCCAGTTTTCAGCTCGAAGATATCAGCAATCAGCACGCTATGACAGCAAAATACCAGCAGTAGCATATCACCAGCACAGTTGCCAAATGCACCAAAAAACAGACAAGTCGACTGCGCTGCGATAGTTATGAAGTATCCAACAGACGTATCTTTGTCCACCATTGGTACAGAGAATTGCATTACAAATAAATGACGTCTGGTAAATATCCAGATGATAGGTGGCAAAGAGGTTGCTATCAGATACGAGACTATGTATAGATAACCGACAGATTGAGTGAGAAGCAGCATTCGTTTTATGAACTTCTTAAGTGTCGCCGAATAATTTTCGCCCTTGCCTTCAAATTGTATATAGACCGATTTCAGGAACGCGTTTTGATCTTGAATTTTTTTCTTGTAAACTATGAAACACGCAAGTTTAGCTATTCCCTAAAAATTAGAAAAAAATAATTTTGTTAGCAATTACGGTCGGCAAATGCGTGTTATCTCACCTGCAGCACACTTCCGACCACGCAGAACGTTTCCATAATAACTGCTTTGTTTTCGGAAAATGTCAACTGACACGTGTACACCGAAAATACAAAATAGCATACAATCCAAAAAATTACTATATAAGTTAGAATATTCATTTGGTAATTTGTATCAACGATATCAGCCCCGCAGGTTGAAAGATACTGCCTTGTCACGCGCATCACTTTCGAGTATGTTTCCGATGGACGCATTTTTACGTTCTTTTGACAGGAACTTTGAAGACGCGGTATTTATATGAAATCAATTATTCCATTCCAACTGTTAAAAAGAATCGTCCTACATAATTGATGGTGTTTTCGCGTTCGATAAGGTTAAAGAGTGTTAAGGTAATATTACTGCGGTATGGTAACGGTATATATAAAATAAATTGCATACACATATTCTCATTCTCTGACACATTTATATTGAATTTTGCACTTTTGCAGTCAGCAACTAGCTCTCGCAGCGTTCACATAGCGTGTTTGACTTTGCCTATAGTGTAAGTGGCTTGGCAAAGAGTTTTTTCTCCAAGTGTATATTCTACCCATTCTTCTTGCATACTTTTATTTGTCTTCTATTGTCATAGCCGTGTGTACATTAAATAGCACACGCCGATGCTTCTTCTTCAAGATGATTGTGATAATCAAAACGCGCAACAAATGCATAATGGCAGAAGTCAAACGAATATACATATAAATCAATCAGTCCCTCATTTACTAACATTTAATGAAATCTCCTATACTCAGTAGGTACAAGCCCAAAATGCCACACAAAAGACAATAGAAAAAACAGCAAGAAACTTTCACACCAATCCCTGAAGCTAAACCTATTAGCAACGATAAAATTACCCTCCAAACTTCCCTCGCAAACACCACTAGCCGAAACTTTAACCAAACCTCACACCATATCAACAACTCAAAGTAAAAATAATGATAAAAGCTCAAATTTCAACAGTCCATCTCTACACATACCTCTTCCCAAAATACTACCAACCAACAAAGCGTCCTGGACTGACTAACGCAAGCGGGAACGAGGGCAACCAACTCCGGCTTTCATTGCTCTGGTTCCGGCCAGGGCGGCCCCCGATGTTCAAGATCTCAATAACGACGTGAATCATGAAGGGCTCTTTAAAAAACTACAATGAACTTAAACATCCTAATTAAAAAAAAAATCCCAGTATCTTATCCATTCAAGAAACACACTCCACATTCAATTTCAAACCAAAACCACAAAACACATATGTGGTATTTCCGTTACTACCCTACAAACTTCAAGGTATCGGTATTTTAATACAAAAAATAAAATAAAAAATATGACATAATCTTGGAGTTTGCTTTGAAGTTCACCTATCACCAATCTCAGAGGAGCCATTCTAGAAAAATTTGCATCGCTCTCAAGTCTTAAGGTACCAATACACGGCATGTAGCACGCCACAAACGTATGTAGCACTGACGTCATTTTTACCTCAGCGTATTATATATATATTGCCGTGTACAAGCTCTCTTTGTGCACTCTCTAATGACGTTAGAGCTACATACGTATGTGGCTTGCTACATTCCGTGTACTAGCACCTTTAGAATTCTAAATGATAGTTCTCTCAACCACTTTTCATCAGTAGAAGATTAGATTAGAATAAATAATAAGTAGGGACAGCCTACATTAGGCCTTGCTAAACGAGCCTATTGTGCCTTCCCTGGTAAGGTCTAGAGCCATATTTTTACTCCAGAGACAGTCAGGAAGACAAGTATCTTCTCTGGGGGTAAGTCAGCAAGATTTACTGAAGTGACAATTTCTTCTCAAAGGAAATTCTTTCTGAGGCGGAAGAGAGCCGCACGTTCCATGAGAATGTGAAGAGAGGTTTCATCACTCTCCAGACATAGTCCGATGAAATTCCAATTCGGTGGATATGTTGTTTCATAAGGCCAGCCATAGATTCATTAGATTCAATTTCAGCTAAGCTCCTGATGTGCTTCCATCGCTTCCTGGTACCACAGAAGGGTTCATGTCCGACGAGTAGCATTGTCGCTCAGACTTTAGCTAGTGAGTCAGCTGTTTCGTTTCCAGCAAAGCCACTGCGGGCTGCAATTGGATGACTATGTTTTTTCTTGCAAATTCATAGATGGCCATGTAAGTTTCCAGGACCACCTTCGATTTTATAACAGACTAGCGAACTCCATGCATACTTCGTAGTGCAAAATATAAAAATATAAAAATCAATTTCAAATTCATTTAAATTAGTGATAAACAGTTTCTATTGTAATGCTCTGTGGTACACAACATTTTTGGTTTTTCCAGGATTCGTATTGTCTAGATAATATGTATTCTTGTCTATCAGGACAATGCACATCAATATTACAAATTTTCCAAACTTTAGCTCCCATGACTGTCGAAGAATAGCGCCTCCTTACCACTTTATCTATTTTTGACCAATCTTCACAGGAACACAATCGATTCGGTGGTTCTCGAGATATAAGATTTTTAATGTTTTTTTTTTTGTATGGGCGGTGTGACGCCCCTTTGTCCAATTTTGACCAATCTTCACAGTAATACTCCTGGGCCAATACCTAAGATTATATGTAAATTTAAACTCAATCGATTCTGTGGTTTTCAAGGTATACGATTTTGAATGGAATTTGCCACGCTCCTATAACTCATAAACCAATACACCTACAAAGACCGTATACACTTATAAACCATGGTATTAACGTCACCATTTATGGGAAATTTCCAGAATCAAAATCGGTTCACGCATTACAGAGAACATTAGCGACAAACACAATACAACTTATTTTTATATATATAGATGAGTCCAAAGCTTTAAGAGCAGATTGGCTGTCTGAAAAGATGAATATGGTTTTACCACGTGTATTAAAAATCAAATTTATTCTAACGCACTGGTTAATGGAAAGGACTTCAGCCTGGAATATGGACGAATGTTTTCCTAGGCTGACTGAAAAGTCCGCTTGAGGCGATTTTCCATAAATGCCAGATCCAATCCTTGAAACCATCTTAGAACCGTTTGTACCTATACCAGACTAGGTCGAGAAGGATTAGGTTTGCATTTTTCCCAGTCTTCCCTTGGAAGAATGACGATAGAGAAGTTTTTATGGAAGGCATATTCCGGTAACACGTCGTCTAGAAACATGCTGAATGCTCTTTAAGGCTCCATAGCCTTAATCAGAGATAGGTGACCTCCATGGTAGGAACAGGGGTCGATGTTGTTCGAATGGAATAGACAATGAATACTCTGTCTAGCTTCTGTTTGAAAATGTACTTGAATAGGTAGTAGGCCTAGGATGACATTCAGTGCAGTGGTCGGGGTGGATCGTAGACAGCCCGTCATGCAGTGCCCTGCTATACGTTGGACCCGTTTTAGCTTTCTGACTGTAGTGACTTCGTTAGTGTTTGTCTATCAGCCCACTGCGTATTTATAAGCGATGTTAACGGTTTTCGACCGATCGATTTCTATTCTTTTTATTTTCCAATGCCTTATCCGCCCACAATCATCATCTGGCATTGGACTTCGAAAAAGCGTTCGACAGAATAGGAATCCACCTAGTCCTAGAATCCTAGAATGTTTATTTATTTATGTTTGTTGTGTTTATTATTCCTTACCAATAGAAGAATGTGTGTAAAGTCTAACAACTGTTTTTCAATTCAATTTCAAGAGCTATAGTATTAAGTAAAATTGATTACGGTTTATTCCACTATAGAAACAGCCAAAAAACTACAATCAACATCATAAAGGCACCTAATCATCAGGCGGCCCATAGGAGAGTATGCTTTCGCTACACGCCCCGTGAAGAACATATTGGCGGAAGCTGAACTCCCATGTACCAACTATAATAGAAGACCGGATACAAACAAAGAAGCAATAAAAACGATACTGTCTATAAAACTCTCTTTCTAAAATGGCTCAATCATTAGCAGAGAGCAGAGACACTATTTCTTGTAGGAAAGGCCACAAGCGAATTATAACGTGCTAGTTCTTCGTCTGTTTAGTTCTTGAATAGAGCTTAATATTAACCTTATACACTAATTGGTTAATAGTACTATACCGTTCTTTAAGTACCTATTACACTCTGACTTACTAATAACGAATTCTAGTCTCGACTTTAATTTTACTGAAGCTCAAAGTTGCGAGGATGGAAAATATAGCCATTGTGAACTGCTTAAATTTACAGTCGAAACTAAAATTGGTTAGTAGTAAGGCTCACTGCTTGGTCGCTTCGAACGCAAAATTCTTCGAGTGATTTTCGGTCCCGTTTGCGTTGACGAGCTTTGGAGGAGCAGATTTAACAGCGAACTCTACGAGCTGTACAGCGACATCGACCTGGTCAGAAAAGTACGTATCAGTCGACTAAGATGGCTAGGACATGTAGAGCGAATGGACACCAACGCTCCGGCCCGAAGAGTCTTCGATTCCAACCCGGAGGGACAACGCAGTAGAGGAAGACCTCGCCTTAGGTGCCACAAGTGGAAGGGGACCTCAACCAACTTGGAGTGCGCAACTGGAGGCGGTTAGCTAACTGGAGAGGCGTGGTGGTTGAGGCCCAGGTCTACCCCGGACTGTAGCGCCATCTAAGTAAGTAAGCACTGTTTGAACACCTTTCAACGTCTTTGCCTCGGGAACAGGACCAAATTATGGTAGGTTTCTGGTCTTGAGGGCTTTAAAGGAAACGAAAAAGCCGACGAATTGGCCAGAATATGGCCAGAAAACCCTTTCACGGGACTCGAACATTTATGCTATACCCCTAAATCGGCTATAAACTTAGCCATAAAAAGCTGGGTGGAAGTATATCCCAGGTTTAAGACAGGCTAGGCGAGCTATTCAGACATTCAATAAAAATCCCCATATACGACTCTTGATACCAGAATAATATTTGGGTTTAATATTTAAGTGGACTGTATTTATGTTATATAATTCCAAATATCAAAGATAAAACAAACTGTTATAACTATTCTCGCCAAAACTGTGGACTTTATAAATATTAATGTCGGGACAAAACACGTCCGCATCCTTCAATAGTTGAATACAAAGTCCTGGACAAAACACGTCCGAAGTTTTTGATGGTTGAATTGTAAGTAATCCTTCATTCATGAGTGCGATATCCCATGAGTGCACAGGATCGAAGGATGGTGCACAGTCGATCGCTCAGATCGTTCATGTAGTGCGTAGGTACATGAATGCGAGTGGATTATATCTCTATTCAATATTATTCAGAATATAAAAAAATATAAGAAATCAAAAAAAAAAAAAAAAAAACAGTTTTCCTGAAGTTGAACAAGAAAATTAAAGTAAAAATCAAAGAACGAAAATAACTTTTTGTTTGTTCTGGAAAACAGAAAGTTCCGATTTTCTCTTTTAGCTCATTTCGAGTACAAATATTCTCTCAAAAACGGGCATCTTCGACAATTTGGAAACATTGCGATTGGGCTTCTATCAACCAACGCATCCATTTTTACCTCAGCAGAGGCACTAGCTACACTTAAAACCAGTGTTGCCACTAAAAAAAAGTCAATCCGGTCAAATATGACCGGATGACCGGATTTTTATTTTCTAAATCCGGTCAAAAATTCCGGTCAAAAGTTAAAATGAGAATTTTTGACCTGAAATCCGGTCAAAAAGAGAAAATACCTATACCTACCTATACAATTTATGACTTTTTATGTTATGTTATGTTTAGAAAACGTTTTTATAATATGTGAATCTTGAGTTTGTGAACTTGTTTTCTATTTCGTTTGTTTAAAATTTACTGAAACTAATTTTTCATTTTATATGACACAGGTAGATTTTGAGTGAGTAAAGGAGAAAGGTATATAGCATAGAAAATCTACTCTCAGAAATAATTCTGGCACGTTCTTTTTCGCACCATTGTGCTTTCGATACAAATCTTTATTTGATATTTGCGTTGATAGAGTGAGGACGTCAAAAACGGGCGTCCGCTTCGGCTTAACCATAGAAATTGTTTGTGTTTTCAATTTCACTATTCTTTTACCAGCCAAATTTTATTTCATTGCAATGACGCCTGGTTTTTGTGTGTAGCCAAATTGTTAATGGAAATGAAAGTCATGGGAGGACGTGTATGGCCAGGCAGGCCATGTACTAAGGCCGTGTGTCAATTGGGCTAAGTAATTATTCTCGAATAATTTTCTGACACTTGAAAAGAGTAGTTCACCAATCTGAGATTTATCGAATTTCACACTTTAATTAATTGAAATTCAATATTTAATTTCCTCTTCAAAATTCTAGCAAAAGAAAACGTCAAAAAATTAGCCTATAAGATAATTTATTATCCTGCTCCCTGAGCAGAATTTGTTTGAACTTGGGAGCATGTTCGTAATGTATGGCAAAGTTATATTCAAATTATAGAAATCTATCTTTATTTATAGTCAGTAGGGAAATTTTAATTTTCCGGTCAAAAAAGGGTTTTCCGGTTAAAAACATTTTTCGTTCCGGTCAAAAAACGGTTAGGCCGGATTTCAAAATTTTCTCCGGTCAGAGTAAACAGATTCCGGTCAGATATGACCGGAATCCGGTCAGAATGGCATCACTGCTTAAAACCATAGAACTATCTTCAAAAGCATTTGGTGAATTTGTAATAGATGCAGATAGCTTATTTGTAAATCTTTAATACATGATGTTGAAAATAACGCTTTAATGATCATCATCAGAGACGGTCTCATAAGAATGCCTAACAAGCTGTTGCGGATTCCTAGACATTAAGAAATGAACTTGCTTACAATACCGAGGTGCGAGGGTTTTTGTATGTAAAGTTCGGAACTGCACCCTTCTTCCATTTTGTTTGGATCTTATTTCCACTTCGATTTGGACTTTATTGCACTTTCAAAAATGAACTAAAATCCAAAACTCGTTTTGGGCTTTATTCCAATTTCAAAAGTGCAATAAAGTCCAAAATTACGGTCCGGACTTTTTTGCATAAGACTTTATTTCATGGCACCGGATGATCCTTCTTGTGTTTTGATCATTTGATTCAGGGAGATGTGGCATGATATTAAAGCACATTATACCTAATACTGGTAGTGGTATGGCTAAGCTACACCGCATACTTTCTACCATAAATGCTTAGCGTAGTGCAGGACAACTTGAGGATGCAGCATCGCAACAATCAATAAAATATAGATTTGGGTTTAGATCCATTGATTGTACCCAAATTTGATATGGCACATTGCAGAATTTACTTGCATTAAAGGATGCATTTGAAACGCACTATTGCTATCGCAAGAATTTCCTCAAGCGTAGATACTAGCTTGGCAAACTACGTTAAGCAGTTAAATATGATGCTGTGGCATTGGTTGTTGGGATGTAGACTGGTGGATAAGACGAATTCTGGAAGGCTGTAAACCCGAAACATTTGGCAGAGATTCATCTTTCAAGATTCACTGGAAAAATGATTTTGATTAAGAAATCAAAAAAGCCTTAGTAAACATTGTTTACCATTGATGGACCCAACCAAGTCACTGAAATGTTTTTTTCTAAGAAAAAAAAAAAATACATTTTTATATTTCACACAAACTCTCTGACAGATTATGAGCTATGACTGTGTGCACTAAGGTTCCAAAAAGTTACATGCCAAGGGTGCTACAACTAAAACTAAACTGCTAATACTTGCACTTTCAACTTTTTCAATCAAAATAGTTTAACAACATCATAAAAACACTGTAGACCGTCTTAGTAACCTGAAAATTCAAAGCATGCTTTGAGACACAATTCCGCAGTTAGTCGGTAACTTACCTGTAAGCCTGTGTTGACGGAAAGTGGAGCCACACCACCGACCGACATTTGAATAGCTGACTGCGATTTCATCAGCATAAACCGAATAGACTTTTGTTCGGATATACTCAAATTGTACCAGAGAATTGCATAAATATCTTCGGTGATTCTATCATTCTAAAGAAAAATCTGGGGTGATTCTTAAAAATGAATAATAAAACAAAATTTCATTTACTTACTGTTATTGCAGTCAGTGTTCCTATTCCGCAGTAAACGTACAACATACAAAATGAGATGAAAATATACGCATACGATCCAGGCCAATCTCCGGTGAAAACTATGACCAACGTGAGAACTATATTCAGCCCTGATGTACTTATCTGAACAAAATTAATCCAAAAGAATATCACGTTGCACCTTTTTAAAAAACTGTTCAAATACAAATTTTCAATAGCATATTTTCAAGAGGCAGAAAACATTCCATGAGACATTTACTTTTCATATGTCTGATGCCACTCGATGACATCTATAAGTTTCTTGACAGCTTCCCGACTTCCAGTCACCTCATTAAGCTCCCCAGTTTTCAACTCGAAGATGTCAGCAATCAGCACGCTATGACAGCAAAATACCAGCAGTAGCATATCACCAGCACAGTTGCCAAATGCACCAAAAAACATACAAGTCGACTGCGCTGCGATAGTTATGAAGTATCCAACAGACGTATCTTTGTCCACCATTGGTACAGAGAATTGCATTACAAATAAATGACGTCTGGTAAATATCCAGATGATAGGTGGCAAAGAGGTTGCTATCAGATACGAGACTATGTATAGATAACCGACAGATTGAATGAGAAGCAGCATTCGTTTTATGAACTTCTTAAGTGTCGCCCAATAATTTTCGCCTTTGCCTTCAAGTTGTATATAGACTGATTGCAGGAACGCACATTGATGTTGAATTTTCTTCCGGTGAGCTATGAAACTCACAAGTTTAGTTATTCCCTAAAAACTAGAAAACTAGTAAATACGGTTGGTAAATGCGTGATATCTCACCTGCAGCACACTTCCGACCATGCAGAAGGATTCCAAAATAATTGTTTTGTTTTCGGAAAATGTCAACTGACACGTGTACACCGAAAATATAAAATAGCTTACAATCCAAAAAATTACTATATAAGTTAAAATGCTCATTTGGTAATTTTTATCAACAATATCAGCCCCGCAGGTTGAAAGATACTGCCTTGTCACGCGCATCACTTTCGAGTATGTTTCCGATGGACGCATTTTTACGTTATTTTCATGGGAACTTGGAAGACGTGGTATTTATATGAAATCACCTATTCCAACTGTTAAAAAAGTTCTTCTGCGATTAAGAATCGTCCTACATAATTGATGGTGTTTTCGCGCTCGGTAAGGCTAAAAGAGTGTTATGGTAATATTAGTGAGGTATGGTAATGGTATACATAAAATAAATTGCGCACAGTTTTTCTCATTCTCTGACACACTTATAAAGAATTTTAACCTTGGCTGGGTGTCTATTTCCTATAAATAAATAACAGTATTGGCAGTCATTTTAATTGCAGTATCTACACATGCATTTGGATTCGCTAGTCAAAACTAATCATTATGGATACGTAATTATTTATTTTGATTCGGGTATCTGTTGCTTATTGGGATATATTGTATAGTATATAAGACTCTTCATAATATTATAAAAAAAAAAAAAATAATGTCTAGTTGTCAAAGTAAATTCAGTATCGAAGCCAGCTGTCAAATCCAAGTGAATATAGATTGTAATTTTAAATTGAAAATATAATTTAAGTTGATGTCTTGAAAACGTAAGAGTTTCGGTTGTTCTTTGATTTGCTAGACATACATAGGTACAAAATTAAAATGTTCTTTGTATGAAGCAAAATATTTTGATTACCAAATTACTAATTACTCGAAAACAATGTATCGCTATCATTGGTATTTGTCATTTAACTAGATGTTATACCTGAACCTGATGTTGTGTGCAAAATTCAACATTCTACGTCAATTGGTCGCTTAGTGGGTTCAGACGGTTCCGTTTTGTCCCTATGGAAAAGGAACCTTAAAAAGGTTAAAATGCATCGTCGAGTGTTTCAAAATTATTTGTTCTTTTTGCAAAATACCTACTCTATTTTTACGGGGCCGTGTATAGTAGATACCTACATTATGATCGTAATATTCATCAAATTTGTTTTCTGTAATTCAAATATATGTAGGACACTTGTAACTGCAATCTGCGCTCGTCAAGGCCTTACGAAAGTCTGTTTCCCACTAGCCAAAATGGGCCCTACGAACTAAGTCCCAACTGGAACTAACTCCCACTAGCCAAATGAACTAAGTCCCACGAAATATTCAGTGGGATTTAGTTCATACTATTTCTGAGATAGTTCGTAGTTCATTACCCGGCGTCTCCACGAGCAATATTTCATAGAATGCCATATAGCATGCTATGAGAATTGCTCGTGGAGACCACAAATAGTATTCTATGAAAAATGGTATTCTATCTATTGCTCAGCTCATAGCTTGCTATCGATAGTATTCTATGGGGTGTGCTTTCTTTGTCTGACACATGTGTTTTCGTGTGATGCACAAACCACTATGTGGTTTGTGGTGTGATGAGTATGGAAATAGTAAGCTATGAAATGCCCACCCTACATTTGATTGCATACTATCATTATTTCTTTCTATGAGAAATGACAGATGGCAATCTATGAAATATTGCTCGTGGAGACGCGGTGTTATGAACAAATTTCCAATGAATTAAGTCTCAATTTGAGAGAAGTGGGAGTTAGTTCATTTAACTTGTTTTGACGAAAAAGTAAATCGTACATACACCCAAACCTCGCACTTAATCCAAATCCAACAGTGACCCCAAGCAGGGGGGTTGCAGGGGGGCAGCATGGCCCCCCATACGTATTCCACTGTGCCTAATGGGAGATCAAATGGAAGATCAATTTCCGTAGGCACAGTTGTATGTGTATGGGGGGCTGCCCCCCTCCAACCACCCCGCTTGGGGTCACTGCTGGATTTGCAGGTTGGGACTAAGTTCATTTGGGACTTAGTTCATAAAGAACAAAGTCCCACTATTGGGTTTTAATTCATTCTTTTATTGGGACTTTGTTCATTCTTAGTTGGGTCTTAGTTCCTAAAAATCATGGGAGTTAGTTTATATGAACTAAATCCCAAATTTTCTGGGACTTAGTTCGTTTTGGCGCAGTAGCGCAGTGGTTAGTGTGCTGGACTACTGTGCGAGGGATCCCCGGAAAAACACAAATTACATCTTAAGGTTTTTTTCTACTGCGCCACCTCTCGCGAACGTCTGACAAACATCCGAGAGTATGACTGTCCTGAAAAAGCTTATCAATTCAGCCGTTCGGACTCGGCATAAAATTGTAGGTCCCTTCCATTCGTTCCAAAAATAGAAACTCACACAAAACGAATGGTTGCGAGAAGCTAGGCCTTGGGTGTCTACCGCCTGTTGCGCCGCCTATTTATTTATTTTTTAGTTCGTTTTGGCTAGTGGGAGTTGGTTCCAGTTGGTACTTAGTTCGTAGGGCCGCCAAAATGAACTAAGTCCCACAAAATTTGGGATTTAGTTCATATGAACTAACGCGATTTTTACGTCAAAGCGCCATTTAAATGACGCGAAAAAATGGCCGCGTATAATCGTAGCTTAACTCCCATGATTTTTAACCCTCAATCCGTGTTTGTTGAAAATCTTGTTTATCGTGTTCAGGGGCACTTTGTGCCCCCTTCCTATTTTCATAGAAAATTATAGAAGGTTTACAAAAAATAATTGTATCTATATATATAAAAGAGAATATCTCGAAAACCAGAAAACCGAATGTGCTCAAATTTTAAGAAAATCTGTGTTTGCAGCACGAAGGCTATTCTGTGAAATTTGGTGGAAATTAGACAAAGGGGCGTGGCACCGCCCATACAAAAGAAAACCTTCAAAATCGTATGTCTCGAAAACCACCAAATCGATTGAGCTCAAACTTACAGATAATCTTAGTTATTGGCCCTGGAGTGTTCCTTTGAAGATTGGTCAAAATTAGACAAAGGGGCGTGGCACCGCCCATACAAAAAAACATTCAAAATCGTATATCTCGAAAACCACAAAATCGATTGAGCTCAAACTTACAGATAGTCTTAGTTATTGGCCCTGGAGTGTTCCTGTGAAGATTGGTCAAAATTAGACAAAGGGGCGTGGCACCGCCCATACAAAAAAACATTCAAAATCGTATATCTCGAAAACCACAAAATCGATTGAGCTCAAACTTACAGATAGTCTTAGTTATTGGCCCTGGAGTGCTCCTGTGAAGATTGGTCAAAATTAGACAAAGGGGCGTGGCACCGCCCATACAAAAAAACATTCAAAATCGTATATCTCGAAAACCACAAAATCGATTGAGCTCAAACTTACAGATAGTCTTAGTTATTGGCCCTGGAGTGTTCCTGTGAAGATTGGTCAAAATTAGACAAAGGGGCGTGGCACCGCCCATACAAAAAAACATTCAAAATCGTATATCTCGAAAACCACAAAATCGATTGAGCTCAAACTTACAGATAGTCTTAGTTATTGGCCCTGGAGTGCTCCTGTGAAGATTGGTCAAAATTAGACAAAGGGGCGTGGCACCGCCCGTACAAAAAAACATTCAAAATCGTATATCTCGAAAACCACAAAATCGATTGAGCTCAAACTTACAGATAGTCTTAGTTATTGGCCCAGGAGTGCTCCTCTAGAGATTGGTCAAAATTAGACAAAGGGGCGTGGCACCGCCCATACAAAAAAACATTCAAAATCGTATATCTCGAAAACCACAAAATCGATTGAGCTCAAACTTACAGATAGTCTTAGTTATTGGCCCTGGAGTGCTCCTGTGAAGATTGGTCAAAATTAGACAAAGGGGCGTGGCACCGCCCGTACAAAAAAACATTCAAAATCGTATATCTCGAAAACCACAAAATCGATTGAGCTCAAACTTACAGATAGTCTTAGTTATTGGCCCTGGAGTGTTCCTGTGAAGATTGGTCAAAATTAGACAAAGGGGCGTGGCACCGCCCATACAAAAAAATACATTCAAAATCGTATGTCTCGAAAACCACCAAATCGATTGAGCTCAAACTTACAGATAGTCTTAGTTATTGGCCCTGGAGTGCTCCTGTGAAGATTGGTCAAAATTGGAGCCTCCAATATTTTCACGATTTTGTTAGTATGTATATGTATTTACAGCTTTTTTTCTTCTTGTCTTTATCCTGAAAATTACCTACTTTATCCTATACAAAATTACTGGGGAATAAAAATAATTAGTTTGTTTCTGCCCATCTGTATAACCTGTGAACCGTCTACTATATTGTAAATTCAAAAGCACCTACTACACACAAAAATGTAGGTATAGGCTCAATGCCTATAATTCAAAAATGAATAAAAAAATGAATAATTCAAAATACACATAGATACTAATTCATGGCAGAAAATATAAAATTATAATAACAGCGATTTCCATACAAAAAGCACTGTGGGTCACTGGGTGCACCATAACACGAAATCTTAATTTTTTTTTTAAATAATAACCGCACGGTAAAGCACACAAGTGCAAGTTTCATTCTTTTATTTGTATGCATACAAGGCACGAACCTTTCAGAAAATTCAGATGTAGATGGCAGCTGCGTAGTAAAAATACGTTAAACTTGGATTTGAAAATTGCTTGGGGCACTCAGTGCACCAAACACGGATTTAGGGTTTTAAGAACTAAGACCCAGCTCTAGAATTAACAAAGTCCCAATATGAGAATGAATTAAATTAAAACCCAATATTGGGACTTTGTTCGTTTAAGCAGTTTTCTAAAATGGGGCAGTAATTCATTGGAAATTTTTTCATATGAACTACGTCCCAACTGAACTATCTCCAAAACTTATGCACTAAATGCCACAGTAGCAAAATTTCTGCATAGTTATCCTGCTTTGTTAACTCAATCACATCAAGGTATACTCCAACCAGCCTTTGAAGTTCGTAGTTGGTACAATTTAGAGAACCTCCTTTAATGTGGCCGCGACATACGATGCTGAGTTTGCATTCATTGGACATATACTTTCCTACAATTATTGTATAGATAAGTTGGTGCATAAGCCTTCCCAAGTTATAACCCGGAGCTTACAAAAGCTCGGTCGATTGGACATCCGTATCAGGGTTGTTGAATTTAAGTTTGGATAATACTTTCTTTGTTGGGAAACGGCATATCCAGGTCCCTTCAATTTCCTTCCAACTCACACAATTCATTCGATGCGAGATGCTAAGCCTAGAGCCCTATAGAAATATATTGCCCCCACTTTTTGTTTATCGCCACTTCTTACGGTGGACGGCAATTTGATTATTATATATCTGACGAAAGCCTGCAGCTCCGACAGCGGATTTACTACCGTGGTACCGTATTCGCATGTCCATCTCTGCATCATAGTCTTAAAACCTTAAAGCACTTCTGAGAATCGCCTCTGCATGGAAGAAGCTTAAGCTTAAGCGCGATTATTTCTGAATTTGTAGGTCGTGACCGCAGTAGAATTTTTTAACTCGTTGAGCGTCTACACCCTGCATATTAATTATTGCAAAAAAAAAAGTAAAAATACCCAGATAAATTGCTGTTTTATAAAATGCAGCGGCAGCATACTTTCATTTGACTTCACCCCTTTTTGTGGTAGTATATAATATACATAGCCGTTCACAAAACCATCCGGTAAACCACAGTTTTAATTATCTCCGCAGGTAATCACGAATTGAATTCAACTCGCCACAAATAGAGCAAAAACACGCAAATCGCTTTATCGACCAGTAAAACCTTAAAATCCACCCCCAGCCCCACAGAACCCAAATACAATAATGGATTTGTGCAGTTAGCATTCCTAATGTCTAATGTCCAATGTCATGTCTCTTCTCGAATTCCTTATCAAAAGTTAATTGCACTCGGATGCTGACCACAGCATCAGTCCACTAGAAGCTTCCGCTCACTGCTGCTCTCATAATTGCCATCGGACTGATGAGTAATCGCATCTGCCCAAAGCCCATGCCAGCCGTTTGGTTAGCATTTGCATTAGCCAAGCAATCGTGGCATCCTTTTTGCGGCCACAGAAAATAAAAGTTTCAGAATAACCCGGGGGCCCTTAAATGCGACCGTAATTAGCATGCGACCTGGTGGTAATGGCTGCGTTGAAATGAAAATGAACCTGCGCTCGCCCGTAGGTAGATGAACAAGGAAAAGGTCCTGGTTGCTTTTTCTCAGAGAGATATTTTTTAAAATTTTTTCTCATTTTTGTTGGGCCAAAGTCTGCATTAATCATAACTTGAAGAGAGGTTCTCCTTTAAGCACCTTCAGATAACACACAATAGACAAGATATGCTAGCTGGTAATAAAACAAAAAATAAACACCCACGTCCCACATACAGAGTATATATGGATATTGTAGGTGAAGGCGCACATCACAAAGCTTCAAGTCAATCCCTGGGGGAAGTCATCATTGCCATCAATCACGTTATACTGTCAGGTCTTCATAGATTTATATTGACCGGTAAGGCTGGATATCGGTGTTTGTTATTGTTGCCATTTTCAATGTTATTTTCGAGAAACGGATGCGAAAGGATAATCCATCAACATCAACGTATTATTATGGTCATTAGTATGCCTTCAAGTAATTGCCTTGATTTGCACTCTCCAACATTTGCAGGAGTAGGTTCATATTTATGTATATTGTATATATACTATGCCCCTTGGCGTGGGTCCTTATTAATTCAACCTAAGCGAATGTGACGCCCGAGTAGTTGCCTTTTTGCCCGATTGAGGTTGAGAGGAAGACGATTGATAGGGATGTCCCTAAAATAGAAAACCGTTTTTTTTTTGCTTTCCTTTAGGAAATAGGAAATGGCAAGTGATTTAAAATGAGTGCTGTTTTCTGCCCATCAATCTATTATTGGTGCTGTCTGGTTGATATGGAGTGATTGGAAGGCACATCTCTCAGTCATGAGGGATTTGATATGGAAGCCCTTTCACATTTGACTGGTGTTTGTATACAAACACAAACATTGTCGATAGACATAATACATTTGTGTACTTGCTTTCAAATCATTTGTTCTTTAGATATCGTGCTTATCTGTGCTTTTACAGGTCAGTTTGTACCTGAATGTACTTCCTTTTGGGTGTGTTTTTTTTTTTATAATTAACACGCGCTAAAGAGGATATGACTACTCTTATAGTGCAATGTGATTTACACAGCGGGGGCATTAAGGAAATTGGGATAGAGAAGATAAGAGATTCCGATGCACATTGGTTTTAAATGTCTGTAAATTGTATTGAGGAGGAAAACAGAGCCGGGCAAGGCATTCCACATTCGTGTTGTGCGGCTTATGAAAGAATCTCTATATTTCATAGTACGCCCGAAGATAGGCTGAATGGTAAACTGATGGGCATTCCTAGCAAGGCGAGTATTGCGGTTGAATTGCTGAAGGGGCGGAATGCAGCTGGCAATTTCATTTGAGCACTGTTTGTTAAAAAAGCGATAAAACAGTGTGAGACACGTAACGTTTCTTCAATGTTCAAGCGAATGAATAGAATTCGCGATATTTGTATCTCCGATTAGTTTCAACGCACTATTTTGGATCCTATCCAGTAGGTGCAATATGGTTTTCGGCGCACCAGACCAGATATGGGAATTGTACTCTAGTTTGGGGCGAATGAACGCTTTAAATATTGAACGCACATACCGAGAATGGAGAGTCTTTCGGTTTCGGTGATGCAAGTGCCATTCATGGATAATGGCTGTAGGTTCGGGTTTCGCTTTAGAGCATTGTGTTTTCGAAGCATTAAATTCCACTCTATTGGCTGAACCCCATTTTAAAATGCTGTCAAGGTCGGAATTTAATGAGCTTAACATACGTTGCCGTTCCAGTTCTACGGCCGAAGAGCAGGGACGTGAGTCCTGGAAAGAATATGAGAAGCTAAGAGTGCTGTCATCAGCGAAGGAATGGATTGGATTAGATGTTGCAGACAAGAGATCATTTATAAAAATGAGAAAGAGAGTCGGAGACAAAACGGAGCCTTGGGGGACACCAGCATTTGTATGGTGAGTTTCAGACTTAAAACCATCCAAAACAACTTGAATTGAACGGCCAGAAACGTAGTTTCTAATCCAATGAATAAGAGACGCATCGATCCTATAAGCACGCATTTTCGACAAAACAGCTTGGTGCCAAACTCTGTCAAATGCTTTTGAAATATCAAGCGCAACAATCTTCGATTCACCGAAGTGATGGAGAGATTGGTTACACTTCTCGGTGAGATAAGTCATCAAATCACCAGTGGACCTGTTGCCACGAAAACCGTACTGCCGGTCATTGAGGAGTTTCCGAGATTCAAGATATTTCATAAGCTGACGATTTATCAGCGTTTCCATGACCTTAGAAAGAATGGACGTAAGTGCGATGGGTCGGTAATTGGTGGGAGAAGAAGATTCGCCTTTTTTAGGGACGGGCTGGACAAATGCTGTTTTCCAACTTCTCGGGAAGAGTCCAGAAGAATAGGAGAGATGAAAAAGCTTACGCAGTGGTTTTGCCAGCGTGGAAGAACACCTCTTCTACAGGCTGGACCAGCGGATTTATTTATGTTGTGGATGCTACATGCAAAATGAAGATGCAAGGAAGATATCGGTAGTGCCAGATATTATGTTCACAATTGTCTTATTGTATAAGCCTATAGCCGATTTCAAAACTGTACTTGTGTGAGCTAAAGGACATTTCACATAAATAAGATAGTCTGATACAAAGCAAAACTTGTATGTAGAAGAAAGGTCCAAGGAGTTCTCACGATTCTCAATACCACGACCACGAATAAAAGTATAAAGTGTTACGACACGATGGCAAGTCACAGATATGGGTGTGTTTCCGAGTGTTTGATCATCAGCCAGCTTCAAAATAAATGAGGACTATGAACCCTGCATCTGCCCTTTGAATACCTGGAAATTATTGCATGGCTTAGATAGGTACAAAGCTGATTCTGGAAGTACCTACATATAGTACATACGTGGATGGATAAGGCACAAAAATATGAAAAACTTTGACATTTCCCGCAGCGAGTTCCGCAAGGAGAGTATAAAGCGACGCGTGTTTCGAAAGAGAACTATGTAGAGCTGCTCACGATCACGAGCTCTACGAGCAAAAGAGACGAAAGGAACATCGGACCCTCAGAAAGAAAAAGAAAGAGCATACGATCGAAAAAATTGAGAGATGCTACTCCAGGAACAATGTTCGGAAGTTTTACCAAAAGGTAAAAAGAGCATGCCAGGGAAGAAAATCCCGTATACTGAAACCTGAGGGAAACCTTGTAGTAGAATCACAGTCGGTGCTGAAAATGTGAAAAAAATACTTTTGCTGACTCTATAATGGCGACGAAGTACAGAGTCTCACTATTAGGCAGAACGTATCATTCAATTTAGACGATCGCGATGATAGACAAACTTAAATTCACCTGACCAAAACGAAGTACGTCTACTACTAAGTCTACTAAGATTTTTAGAGCTGCTGGAGATAACTTGGTAGAGATCATGCATCAACTCGTTTTCAAAATTTGGTCAGGTTTGGCCGTTTGCCCGGTCCTTCAACTGCGTTAACTACAGAGGTATCAGTCTATTTAACACCGCATACAAGATCCTATCTGCCATATTGTGTGAACGCCTTACTTAAACCCTTCGTAAATAACCTGACCCATCAATCAGTGTTTAGTCCTTGAAAGTCCACCATCGGTCAAATTTTCACACTTAGGGAATCCTAGAAAAACCCAAGAAGTCCAAATGGATACCCACCTTCTTTTCATCGATTTCAAAGCCGAATATGAGAGCATCTATAGAGACGATCTATACAGAGCCATGTCTAGCATTGGCATCCCCGCAAAACTCGTTCGATTGTGTAGGATGACGATGGTGATAGCTCGCTGCTGCAACAAGGTCAGGAACGACCTTACCGAAACCTTTGATTTCAAATTAGGATTTAGACTTCTTCAACATCCTACTTGAAGGAATAGTCCGAAATTCACAGGCCAATTACTTGCATACGCAGATGATATTGACATAATTGGTAGAAAACAGCGAGATGTCACTGGTTCGTTTGCTAGTATAGAAACAGAAGCGGCTAAAATGGGTCTAGACCCAAGCCGAGTATATATGCTGTCAAGAAGAAGGGACACCCAACATCGTAGAATCGGACAAAACATCGCGATCGAAAGCTATGTATATGAGGTAGTAAGGGACTTTGTATACCTCGGCTTTGACAATTATATCTCAGAATAAATTAAACGAAGTATAACTCTTGCCAAATGCTGTTTCTTTGGGCTGAGATGGCAGTTGAGTAGTAGAGCCTTATCCCGAACAACTAAGGACATTCTGTATAAGACCTTGATCATTTCTGCTTTTCGGTGCTGAAGTTTGGACTCTATCTAAAGCGGATAAAGATATCCTCTATTATAATTTTACCGGCAAAAATTACATGTATATCAAATTAGGCCTTTTTCGGATTAAAAATGCTTGTCCTTGACGATTTAGAATCTAATCTATTGACATGGGTTACATTGATAAAACCCTACTTAAAGAAATCCACAACCCGGATTGCATAAGTAGTTCTGATGATTTAGAGTCTGGAAATATATAGACTATACTGACATTAATAACATTATTATAAAAATAACATGTTTACAACCATCCTTGTAGCGAAATAAAATACAACACAGTACACACAAGTTTCTACTGTATTTCTTTCCCAGTTCGGCACAAACAATTTTATTGAAATGAAATCTAGAAGACAACCAAAATCCCCTTTTTTTATTACTTTATTTAAGTTTCAAAGTATAACTATAATGAGATGGAGATCAATATTTTGTCCAATATCCCTTTGCGTCTCGAACAGCTTTCATTCGCCTAGACATACTTGCTACCAGCTTTTCGCAATACGTTACAGGAATCTTAGTCCACTGCTCCTTGGCTCTCTCCCAGAGAACCGCCCTCGACGATGGCGGCGAGCTATACTCCGTATGCAATGCAGATTTCAAATATGCCCACAAATTCTCAATTGGATTCAAATCTGGACTTTGCGCAGGCCAGTCTAGCACAGAAAACGATTGTTCCTTCAGCCAAAGTTGAACTTTTTTCGCCATATGTTTCGGGTCTCGATCGTGTTGGAATACTATCTTCTCCATGTCCACAGGTATTTTCTCCATCGCCCTATGCAGGTATTGACGTAATATATTCTTATACGCGTACTGATCCATCGGACCATCCACAAGATGGAGTTTGCCAACACCACTCGCACTCATGCAACCCCATAAAACTATGCCTCCTCCACCATCTTTCACGGTTTGCTTTACATGTTTTGGCTTCAAGGATTCTCCTTCTCGTTTCCAAGCCCATGATCTGCCATCTGTACAATATCTGTTGATTTTAGTTTCATCCGACCACATCACATTCCGCCACTCACTGTCCGACCAGTCTGCGTAGGTCCTTACAAACGATAGTCTTGCTTTTACATTTTTCTTGGACAGGGCTGGTTTCTTCTTTCTTTCAATCGATTTTAACTTGAGATGATGAAGTGCTCGGCCAGCTGTCCATCTGCTAATGCGTTTACCAGTAGCTCGTTCGAGTTCTTTAGCTGCTTCGGAGGCTGACGATACACATTCGGACATCACGTAACGAACCAGCGAACGTTCGTCTTGGTGGGAGAGAATCTTTGGGCGACCTCCCAGGTGCCTTGGAATGTTAGAACAAAATTTCCGACGCAATCTGCTAACCGATGTCTGGCTAATACAATACTTTTTAGCTAAAAAGCGAGTTGAGTTTCCTTGGTTAAGGCGAAACACTATTTCAGTTTGAATATTTTTCGATATGAATTTCATTTTTCGTTTGAAAGTCATACGCGGTTTTTGGGACCAAGTGAACCGCACTAAGGCAAACTTGCGACTGACAACAATTTATATGAAATAAGGTGTCCCGTTCAACCAAAGCTGGAGTACTATCCTTTGCGTACGAATAACTGGGCTTGCGTGTGGCGTAATTTTTAAATGTTGGGAATTTCTTCGGACAGTCTAGTTAATTGGTTCCTGCCAATTATGTACAGTCATTCAAAATTCAAATCAAAGATGTATATCGTGTTAGGGGTAATAATTATACGTTTTTGCTGTCAGTTGCATAGATTTATGTCAATAAGGTTCTCACATCATTCAGTTAAAACCCCGACTTATTAAAAAGGAGGTATTTAAACAGACACAGATTCTTTGAATATATATACAACTAAACTCTTATACATAAGTGGGCTACATGATAAGTTAGGTTAGAGGGGTAGATTGCAAATATGCAATTTCCAACCCGCTTGCATGATAGGACATGCAAATAACAAAATAATTCGGATCTGTTGATGAATTTTCTATAATCTGATAGAGGTATCGTTGCTAGATCTTCCAAGCCGTCGAAAAACCGTGCTCCCCTACAAGAGTAGCTGCATTCTTAGAAGGCTGGGCAGTGACACAGTAAATGTTAAACAGATTCTATTTCTTCTTCATCTCTGCAACTTCTACAAAAGTTGTAAATATACCTAGTCTTTTGGTCATCTTTCCAATGATTTAGTGTCCTGCTATTACCCCGACGAGCACTCGGATTTGGTTTCTATCAAAAGATATTAGGATATTTGATCTTTTAGTCTCAATTGCGGGCCACAAGGACAAGCTACGAGTTATAGTACAACCGGAAGTGTTGTTCCATCGTTCTTTAGCCAAGTTTAATGTGACATTGTCAATGATGCTCTTAGCTGCGTTGAAAGCTGCTAATACTTGTCTGTCAGCTAGTAGTACGTACATTTCAGATCCCCATCTGGCCAGTTTATCTGCTGCCTCGTTCCCTTCTACACCAACATGTGTACAAGGGAACTGTGTGATGGCTTAATGCTCTCAATGCCGATAGGTACTGGCTTACGGATTTGGAGTTCACCAGATTGGAGTTAATCGGTTTATGTTCTGCTTTACTGTCCACGCAGGAAGTAAATTTCCGTTGCTGGTAGTTCCCTCGCTAAGACAGTTTGAGCTGCTTTCTTAACCGCGTATAGATCTCTGCCTGGAAAACACTGCAGTGATCTGCCGTATGTATGGCTGATATTTTGTTCTTCTGAGAAGACTCCTGCTCCCGTTCCATTCTCCACCTTTGAGCCATATGTAAAGATCAAAATGGGTATACCATTAACCTTTTTGACACTACTCGGGGAGAGCAAGTTCTTCCTGTCCGGTATACAGACTCAAAGCCATACGTCGGTTTCTTGTAGTCTGTGAGTGGTAGATATGAGTCCGCTCTGATGAAACATGTGAAGTAGGTATGCGTGAGTGACCGACCGAGTCAGGCTTCCAAGTTCCAAATTGTGTCCTCTCGTAGTCTGAGAGCCACGTTCTTAGTGGGTTGTAGGTTCAGCAACGTTTCTAGGCCTAGTTGTGTTTAGATTTTACGAAAACGGATTATATTGACAAAACGTATGCCCTACTTATACATACAGAAGATATAGCACACCCTAATAGTACGTTTACACCGCACCTAAATTCATCATTTCGACTAAATGCAGCATTTCAGGCCAAATGTTCAGCATTTCGCCATATATTTTCCAGCATTTCGAAATGTTGAATTTCAGCGAAATGTTGAATTTCATCGCTGCATTTGCAAGTATGTCAAATCGAACAAATCTCATTTTGATGACTTTTGGGCTCACTGCCAAAAAAAAACCGCTGTAAAAAAATCCGAGGAGGAATTTTTTGTTGTATTTAATATTATTTATTTAAAATTGTATTTAATATGTCTGAATTATCACTTATATTCATGTTTAGATTAATATAATTATAAAATTAATTCTTTAGGTACAAACCACTTCTGATTTCGAAACATAAAAAACATCAGTGAGAATCAATTCTGGTACTAGCTGTCATTTGAAATGTTGAAGTTTCAATGGGAACGCAAAATTGGATTTCGAAATGTTGTCTGCTGAAATGTTGAATTTAGGTGCGGTGTAAATGTACTATAAGGTTAAGTCCTAGGGTAGTAACTGGTGCAATGCTGCGCTGTTTGATGCGAATGTTAAAGATAATGTAGGTATCTTCCTCCAGATTGGTAATAAAATTGGGGAATGTTCGCATCATGCAGAACCACCATCTCAATGAGTACAGAGGAAAGCAGGAAGAAACCCGATATGAGACCTGCGATAATGAATTAAGCACTTTATTAGGTTATTATGAGAACTCCCACTCGAAGGACCAGAGCTCGAAAATAACTCTCAACCTTTATTTTCAATTGGTTTCTCACTGAGAGATATTACATTCGGCTTCGACATTAAGGTCTTGCTCTGAGATTTATTTATATACACTTACGTTTTCGCTCTTTGCTTGATTTTAATTTTTTAATTTTTTTGATTTATCACTCCTTAGTTAACTTTTTCCATAAAAATTAAATGGAAATGATCAACCAAAGACCTCATTCTTCGAAAGTAAGTTAAAAAAGTAAAAATTGTATTGAATTCAGTGTTGTCGTTTTTATTCAACATAATATTTTTTTTGTATTTATTTATTTAAAAATCGCTTACAAAGTAAGACAAAATACTATATGTCATTATTTGTCAAATACATGAAGAGACATGTTTAAAAACATGAGTTGTATTTCTGATTCTTCTCAGCGCAATTGGCAGGGAGTTCCTGAACAAAAAATTGTTGGCCCGATGTAAGATAACGACACTGAGCTGTGGTTAAGACAAAAGAACGTGTCGATGGGGGGGGGGGGGGGGGGAATTAATTCTGTTGTGTAGATACTCAGGTTGTTTAGTTTCGATGACTTTGTGCAGGAAGGACAATGTCCGAAATTTCATTAGGTTATCGAGGTAGCACCCACATATGCTTTAAGAGAACGGAAAATAGGATCGTAGGAACGCAGATTTTAGACATAACCTAATTACCTAATTTTTTTAGATTATTCCAGACTTCTTTCCCAGGAGTGAAAGAACTGAATTTGTTTTCATAGAACTTGATTTTTGCTGTTCTAATTTTCATAACGACTTGACTTGACATCATCTGAATGGATAATAAGAAATATTTTAAGAATTTTAGAATTAATTTTGACTACAAGTAAACTCTCGAGGGTTTTAGCAATACCTTTTCCCATTACTTGTGTAGCCGGGTCACTTTCACTTGCACTGAACTTCCTTAGACGAGTGTTAACCAATGACTCTTTAAATCGCTAATGCAATTCCGCATGCGCTGTTAACTATAATGTCAATAGATATAGTGAAAAATGTACAAATGAGATTTATTTTTTTCTGTCAGTGATGTCTCTCAGTGGTTGACCGAAACAAAAAAAAAAAAAAAAAAAAAGGTTTCTCTGTGAGCGTAACCAAAAAAAATTCTGTGCTAAGTAAGTCCATTTCACGAAAGTGGTGTTATGTCCCACTAGGTGGGAACTAGGTACCTCAGTGGACTTAGTTCCCGGGGATTTATTTCCCTGCACCCACTTTTTATACGGTCTTATCTATGATAAATAAATAAACCCACGCATTTTCTACGCTTTCAAATAGTTCTACATCCTCGAGAAATTATATCGCTTAGTTAAAATGCACCATCTGGTCGTTTAAATCTGAATATTTTATACCTACAGAAATAGCATACCTTACCTACTCATAAACAAAAAGAAATTATACATAATGGCGGCCTATTATATTTTTCTTTTAACCCAGTGAATCTTAAAGAAACTATACGAGCGAATACTATGTCCTTGACATCTCACTGTCACTCAGTGAATACCATTGCACGAAAGTGTTTCCCTTGTTGTATTGTTTGGTAGCACTTATTCAACCCCAAGTACAGTAGAGGATTTTAAAAAAGATTCAGTCAGTGGAACAATTTCGGAGCAACTACTATAAAATACACAGTTAAGTGGATATTTATTTAACTTTCTACGCATAAGTAGATATAGGTGACTTTTCTGACGTAATATAATATTTGCTTAATTTGAATAAATAAAATTTTAAGGGTTCGATCAAGTCCGATGTCTTTCTCTACACAGATAGAGATTGCCTTGCCACTGATTTAAATATGGACGGTCCACTTAAGAATCTTACACCGGAACATTAAACATGAGCCCACATGGATCTAAACTACATGTATTTGTTTGTATTTTTAAAATTAAAACTATCCATAAGCGCAACTGCAATCGAGAAATCAACTTTGTTCCCACTTGGCCAAATAAGATCTATTTTCAATTTAGTATTATCTCACCCTCTGGATGGACCTGAAATATGAATGTTAGAAATAGAAATATTGGCATCCCCTTTTTTTAACCCTTATAATACGAATTTTGAAAAACGATGAATGAGGCATATAATAATTTTGACTTATCTTTATCTACGAACATACAAACTTTCAAATTCATATGGCTTAAAGGCTCGGGAGACCCCCGTTACTCCCCGAGACCCATTTACTCCTCACCAATTCTTACCCACCCTATGGCCTAATTTGGCCATCTATAAATCAGAAATCATGAAAATCGGATGAATTGTTCTCGAGTTATGGAGGGGCAAACAGGCAGACATTGCATTTTATTTATAGTAGTATGGATATCATAATGTATACGTGTACAATACTAACGTTATCACTTTAATATGATTAACTTTTTTAATTTCTGATTAACTCAGGGCTTTGACTGAGCCAAGGCGAAATGTTCTTCCATTCAGACTAATTCAACCACACCTGCGCATATTCTGTTCTCTCCATCCTTCGCTTAAAATACACCATTCACCCGTCAGCCGTGCTAGGAAATAGAAGAGCTTCTGCCACTATCGTTTCGTCCAGGTGGCTCCTATATGTAAAGTACCTAGGTAATACACTCATGTCATGATTGTAAGGCGAGTAAATTATTTGCAGTCATAAAACAGGACAACAGCGCACAAACAATGAATGCACTATGTACGGTGCATATACAATGCGTCGCAACAAAACAAAAATAAAACCAATGAGAGTTCACACTCTTTCTCACATTGTATTTGTATTCCCTTTCGCTGATCGCAACGTGGGGAATAGTCTGGAGACTACACGTCGAAATGTAAATAGGATCACAGCTGTGCAATGCACACATGAAAACACAATCACTGTACCGTTGAATTGGGTGAGTTGTTTGGAGGATTTGCTAGATACTTTTCGATGTCATTCAGTTAGTGACAAATAGGTAGTTGAACAGTGAGGTGGTTAAAGGAATAAAGTGGTGAAAGATCAAAGTTATAGAACAATAAACAACGAAATAGAGAAAGGGTGAGTTATTACTGAGCCTACATTTGCATTGTTTAGAATTGTATTTTAAATTTATATATTAGTGAGTTATCTCCGACCTGTTTGCGTAATTATTCTTTGTTAAATTTACAATAATGAAAGATAGTTGATCAAATATCTTATTCACTTTTAAAAACGATCTCCTTCAGAGAAAGAATTCTTCCTGGTTGATTGATTTTCAGTCGACCACGGCACGGTTGTGCACAAGCGCATTAGTGGTGATGTGAGAACATGTGTTCCTGTTCATAGATCAAACTTCTTTCAGAATGTAATGGGGTTGGTAAAGTGCGACGGTTCGCATATGACGGTTGTGATCATATTGTTGTTTGTACTTGGTAGTGGTTCTAGCCTAAAGTGGTAGTTGAGCGAGATAGATCACTCATCTGATAAGGGATGGGAGTGCGTGGTCCTCCCTGTCAATGCCGTTGAGTTGGATGCTATCTACGAACCTATCACTGCTTCGTCGGCTCGCTGTGGTGTTTCCGCTTGCCTGACAATAGCGTCCACACACAGAGATGTGTGTATTCCTGCTCTGTGTGCTGTGTTCGCATCAGACACAGTCAGCTCATCCGAGAGCGGATGGGTAGTCGGCATTGCTCCCAGTCTGTACCGTTGAGTTGGTTGGTGCGCTATGGCTAAATGATGTATTCGTTGGCTCGCTGTGGTGTTTCCGCTTGTCCAACATTAGCGTCCACACCGGAGATGTGTGTATTCCTGCTCCGTGTGCTGTGTTCTCATCAGACACAGTCAGCTCATCCGAGAGGGGATAGGGAGTGGCCAATCCTCCCAGTCCGTACCGTTGAGTTGGTTGGTGCGCTACGGCTAAATATTGTCTTCGTTGGCTCGCTGTGGTGTTTCCGCTTGTCCAATACTAGCGCCCACATATGAAGATGTGTGTATTCCTGCTTCATGTACTGTGTTTCATCATGACACAATCAGCTCATCCGAGAGGGGATAGGGAGTGCGCATTCCTTCCAGTCCGTACCGTTGAGTTGGTTGGTGCGCTTCCAATTATGATGCCTTCGTCGGCTCGCTGTGGTGTTTCCGCTTGCTGACAATGATGCCCACGCATGAGGATGTGCGTATTCCTGCCTCATGTGCTGTGTATGTATCATAACATTTCTCACCTCATCACCTTATTCGCTGTTATTGTAGATTAATATTTCTTTCTTGCATTTCATTTGTTTAGCAAGTTGGGCTCATGTACATATCTTTTTTGTCTTTACTTTTAGTTACAGTTGATGATGACGATCTATTGTCCACGACCGGAGGAGACCGCGCCAAAAATTATATATATAATCAGAAATGAATTAACTTAAAAGATTTCTCAATAAAAAAAAAATATTGTTCATTGTTAATTTTGGATTTTCTTACATGATATATGTAGGTAAGGTAGGTAATGTGTACGATTGCTTTTAATTTCTTAATTTCTGCTTAACAGAGACAGAAATTAAACTGAGCGATGGGGAAATAATATTTTTCTTTATATGAGCACAGTATTGTTGTTAAAAATATTATTTTACCTTCTTTGCAAATACATTTTGAAATTATTATTCTTTTCGACACATCTATAAGTGGTAAGCTTTTATTTGATAAAAATAAAAATAGAATTGGTTTACATTAAGTAGGGTTAATATGTACCACAAGAAGTTCTGTCCGCGATTAATATTATAGGTAGATCCCTTAAATAGCTAATAACAATAAAGTTATACTCTAGGCGTTACTAATGCTATTGTACATTATTATATTTTAATAACAGCTTTTAAGTACGTGTAAAAATATATATTTATATAAAAAAAACTATATTGATTTCGATACATAATCATAAATATGCTAATTCAAATGCGGTCAGATAATTGGTTGTGCAATCATCAAACAGCTTAAGCAGGTTTAATACCAATACATCATCCCAACTTTAATAAGTGCGGTAATTATTTTTTTTGTTGTCCGCCACTGTAGCATTATTTTAATAAACGCCAACTCACCTCACTACATTCCATTTATATTTATACCACTGAATTTATTGTTTCCGTGAAACATTACATCTGTTGTGCTTCGAGTTGAAGCACTGAAAAGGAGGCTCGACAGGGTAAAAACAAACAATTAGCATTAATAATTAAATACATAAATACTATGGTTTAATTGCACCTACAACATCAATTCAATGTGCAATAATTCTCTGGGTTCGGCAGAAATTTTCGGATGTCCAGAGAAACATTGCAGCATATGGTCTATGCGTCCAGTTCGTCGCTATGGCTATCCCTTTTCCCTTTATTGTTTAATAAACTGCAACAAAATAAATCACAGCCATAATGGTCATGACTCCATTAATGCGTTTGCATTACACTCCCGCTTGGATAATTAATGACTTAATGGAAAAATTAAAACTATCACCGACAAAGGCGGTGCGGTCTACCGTATATACAAACGTGTTAAACAAATCCACCTACCTATATACACATATACAGATACACGTCATATAAAATGTAGATGCGCGTACATATTTTTAAATCTTCGTTTGCATTGAACAATGAACAATGGTATGCCATAATGCCATTATGCCAAACTTATAAAAAAGAAACGGAAGACACTGCTATCAAGGATCCAAGAGCAGGCGAATATAAATAATAATCATAAATAAAAGCGAAACAACAAATTGGAGCGCCGTTAAATTATGAATTCCTGTCGGTAATTATGAAATCCTTCCGATGCGGCCCCGTCCTGGCATAGTATATGCATTGCACGGCAATCATATGTTGCTCGTTCAACATGGCTGAGATTATGGCTGCCGCATGGGTGAATGAGATGTTACTTTGGATCCTTCCACGAAGCACAATAATCAACGAACAATGGATCATCCAAGCGCTCATAGGGAGTAGAGGATTTTGAACATTTCTGGAAGAGGAGATTATAGCCCTGGAAAGAGATGAAAAATGACTGAATGCCAACGCCAAGCCAAGATGGAATAGGAGACGAGCTAACAAAGGATATTTATTATCCTTGACATCTTCCCGACTGGTGCTGGTGCATGCGGTTACTCGGCCGTGTTGTATGAGTGTTGTGTATAGTATTATGGCGCAGCTATAATGCATTTAAATTGCTGCGATAAGCTCTACGTGGAAAGTTAAAGTTCTTTCGGAATGAGGGCTTAAATGCTTTGTGTTGGCTTATCGTTCCGGCTGATGATTCGTCTTCCTAAGGTGTATCATTATTAAAATGCACTTAAAACTGAACGATTTACCTTGAAATATGTTTTTAATGGATTTTAGTGAGATTATGACACATTCATTTAAACGCTTTTTTTCGAGATTGTGGAATATGTAAAAAATCCTTGTTGAAACGTTCCAAGTTCAACAACTAAACGTTCGTTCGTGTAGGTACATACTTTCAGATTACAAAATATGAGAAACCTTAAAACTCTAAATTTAAATCTAAATGCAACCCCTCTGCTTCTGGTCACTATAGGATTTGGAGTTAGTGCCCCACTGTAAGGCTGGGTATATGCAAAGTTTATTTTATGTTGCTTTAATTTTACCGCCAAAAGTACGCGTTTTTTTATGTTGCCATTGAAGTTACAAGAAGCAACAACGAATGAGTTATAAATTGTGCGAACAGGGGATTTCAACGAGCGATTTAATAAAATTGTGTAGGTAGGTGGTAGATTTTGGCATAGGTAGGGGATTTCGTCCCGGAAAATTTTGGAAAAAGAGAGATTATTATAAGTGATTTTCGAAAAGGAAATAATCTAGGGATCCCTCAAGAAAGTTGTTAGTTTTCCAATACTGTTCTTCGAGACTTCCCTAAGGGTTTGGAAAAAGGGATTTCCTAAACCTTGCTGACTTGCCCTGGCTGGTCGCCACACATGTACATAAATGCTTTTGCTGTTGCGACATTACAACTACTGTGGAAGTGTGTTATGTGAGATACCTAGTCGATCTATATTATGGTATTCTATACTCACTATACGTGTACGTGTAAGCCTTCGCATTCGTACTGCTTCCAAGCAAAATATGAATAATTCAATGTTTGCAGACGAGTAGCTACCTACCCGAATGAACTGTAAATGACCTAAAGCTTTAAAAATTACCTTCAATTGTGACAGTTCAAAAAGGGTAAATCTAACTAATGGAACAACTCTTGAATGTGTGGTTGGTTTTTCCCTGTCAACTCACACAGCCTGACTGACATTTTGTATTGTTTTCATTATGCATTTCGAAATAATTTTCGCAGAGCTACCCCTTAAAAAAATTAAGAAAAAAAAAACATAGGTACGCGATCTCTAGGTCTGACATAAAAAACAAAAGCTATCATAGATTTCAAAACAATAGTAGGTAACTAAATCTATACACATAATAAAACTGTAGGAATTTTCTTTGTCTCTTAAGAACTCGAAAACTACTGCACAGATTTCGATAAAACTTTTTTTAAATATTTCTTAAAACTGTGAGACTGCTATAGGCTATGTCGTTTATAGCCACGTTCTTTAGAATAGTTTTTAGCCAAAACCACACTAGCATACGTGTACCTCATTCGAAAAGGGTTGATTTGTTTTTTCATTGAGTAGTATGGTCTGGTCAGTTGTATGGATGTATATGTACATTATGATCGACCGATGCCAGATGGGGTGCGTCGTGCGTTCTGCAGTATGGCATGGGGTTGGAGATTGGAGCATATTAATAAATATTAATAAGAGAAGAGACGTACAAATCAAGTTTCGTTTTGGATACTTTCTGTTGTTGTTGCAAAAACATTTGAGTGAGTAATTAAATTACTGTGGTCTTGGATGAAATGAGTTGGCTCATATTTCAAAAGATATGATTTGATTTTCTTTCTATGATTATATCTACGACTTGAAGAATTTTTTTTTTTTTTTTTCAGAATTTTAAGTCGTAAGTCAACTTGACTAAAAATTCAGCAACATGAAGTTAGAGAGCTGTCTTGTCAGACATACTAAATTAGATTCTTTAATGTATTCAATGTTTCTGTGAATTCCATTCGAATCCATCAAATCTACTGACATCCAATTTATGTGTTTTTCCTAAAATGAAAATGTTTAGTTGATGAATATAATACTTACTTTTTTTTTACTTATCGGGCTCCCGACCCGTGAAGAGTCTCTGCCTGAGACACTGCAGCCTTCCATCCTCTACGATCCCGGGCACGCTGCTTCCAGTTGTCCAGACCAAGCGCTCTGGCATCCGCGATGGCTTGGTCTTTGAAACGGAGGTTCGGTCCTCCTTGTCTTCTCGAACCTGGGGGCTGGGATTCGAAGATCCTCTTAGCTGGATCATTATTGTCCATTCGCTCGATGTGGCTGAGCGAATGTAGTCGACGTCTTTTGGCTTTTTGGACTACATCCACATCTTGGTACAGCTCATAGAGTTCGCGGTTATATCTTCTTCTCCATTCGCCCTCCTCGCACACAGGACCAAAAATCCGCCGAAGTATTTTTCTTTCGAAGGAGCCCAGTATTAGCTCTCCCTTCCTGCTTATCGTCCAGCACTCGGCGCCATAAAGCAGAACTGGCAGGATAAGGGTTTTGTAGAGCACACATTTCGTCCTTCGAGTTAGGAGTTTTGAACCCAGTTGTTTTGCCAAACCGAAGTAGCAACGGTTTCCTAGGGTAATTCTTCGCCGGATCTCCACTAGGGTGTCGTTCGTGGAGTTTCGATTTACTCCGAGATAGGTGAACTCCTTAACTACCTCAAAGTTGTTGCTATCAATAGTGACGTTTTGTCCTAGGCGGTGGACAGATGCTTGTTTGTTTGTTGATAGCATGTATTTAGTTTTGTCCTCATTTACTTCAAGGCCAACGGATTTCGCCTGTTTTTCAATCGCCGTAAACGCTTCTATCACGGCACGCTGGGAGCGACCGATGATATCAATATCGTCCGCATAGCCCAGCAGCTGGACGGATCTGTTGAAGATAGTGCCTTCCGTGTTGACACCTGCCCTGCGCACTATCTGCTCCAGTACGAGATTGAAGAAGTCGCATGACAGCGCGTCTCCTTGCCGAAATCCGGTGCAAGTTTGAAATAGATCGGAGGAGCTGCTTCCAAACTGCACATTGCAGCGCGTGTTTTCCAGCATCACGCGACACAGCTGAATCAGTTTTGACGGGATTCCGAATTCGTCCATCGCCACATAGAGCTCCTGACGATGTATGCTATCATACGCGGCTTTGAAGTCGATGAATAGGTGGTGAGTTTCGACTTGAAATTCGTTGGTCTTTTCCAGGATTTGCCTCAGTGTGAAAATTTGGTCTAGTCGATCTGCCGGGAAGGAAGCCACACTGGTACGTGCCGATTAGTGTGTTGCAGAACGGTTTAAGCAGGGATATGGCTCGATAGTTCTTGCAAGACATAGGATCGCCCTTTTTGTAGATGGGGCATATGGAGCTGATAGTCCAGTCATCGGGCATGTTTTCTTCCACCCATACTTGGTTGATGATTCGGTGCATGCTCCCTACCAAAACATCACCACCGTATTTAAAGAGCTCCGCTGGTAAACCATCAGAGCCTGCGGCCTTGTTGTTGTTAAGCTCTTTTATAGCTAGGCCAACTTCTTCTATACTAGGTGGTGGAACTAGTTCTTCATTGACTGGACGCGGGTTCTCTTCTTGCCCTATCACTCTCTCTACATGATGCCCTTACAGTTGCTGGAAATGCTGCTTAAACACATCTACTATTCCCTGCGCTTCGGTGACTAGGTTTCCTTCGCTGTCTCGAAGAGCCTGCGTTCCGGTTTTGTAGCCAGCAGCCAGTTGCTTGGCTTTTTTATAAAACCTCCGGATGTTATTACGATCGCGCGACTCTTCGATCTCCTTGAGCTGGGAAGCTGCGTAAGCCCTCTTCTTCCTACGCAGGATCTTCTTTTCCTCTCTTCTCCTGGCTCGATACTCTTCTCTCGCTGCCCTTGTTTTGCACTGCAGCGCTTTCTTGTGTGCATCTTCTGTCACCTTTTTCCTGTACACGCATTCATCATCATACCACGGGCTCTTTCTCAGGGGTGGCTGGTACCCTACAGTGGTTTCGGCTACCTCCTTGATGATATCACGGTACTGGCACCACTGATTGTTGGCGTCTGTGGTAGGTGAGTGCACAGAGGAGAGTTTCATGCTCAGGCGCTCGCTGTAGGCTCTGGCTACTCCAGGTGTGCTAAGGCGTCCAACGTCGAATTTCTTCTTCTGGGCGGTTCGCAGCTTCTTCTCGTTGGACAGCCGAGCTCTGAATTTTGCTGCGACAAGAAAATGGTCAGAGTCGACGTTTGCCCCTCGGAATGTGTGCACGTCGAGGATGTTGGATGCGTGCCTCGCATCGATTAGCACATGGTCGATTTGGTTGGCGGTTCGACCGTCTGGAGAGCGCCAGGTTGCTGTGTGGATCCTTAGCCTTGGAAACCTAGTGCTACTTATCACCGTATTACGAGCTGCTGCAAAATCTATTAGTCGGTAGCCGTTGTCTGTTGTCGTTTCGTGGATTCTCTGCTTACCAACTAACCCGCCAAAGATGTTTTCCTTTCCGACTTTAGCATTGAAGTCCCCGAGTACAACTTTTACATCGTACTCCGGACAGGCTCCGTAGGCTCCATCCAGGAGGTCATAAAACTCCTCCTTGATGGGACCTTCAGCCTCGTCGGTAGGGGCGTGTGCACATATTAGGCTTATGTTCTGGAAAGTAGCTTTGCTGCGGATCACAGAAAGGCGATCACTTATCGGCTTGAAGTCAATAACTTTTGTCCTAAGCCGATTTCCCACGACGAATCCGCATCCTAATACATGCAGTCTTTTGTTGCAGCTGTAATAAATGTCGCAATCTTTTCTTTTCATCATGCCTGATCCTATCCATCGTATCTCCTGGATCGCGGTTATGTCTGCCTTGTACCGCGTGAGGACAGACTCAAGTTTTTGAGTAGCACCTGGGGTGTAGAGCGTTCGTACATTCCAGGTACATACTCTGATATCATTGTCCGTTGACGTTCCGGGTCTGGTTGCCGTTTGAGGAGTTCCATTTTCCGAGGCTGGTTGTGTCTCTCTCATAACTATTCGTGTTTTCCATGGTCGGGTAGTTACCCCGACGGCACAACCCCCAACCTGAAGGGCCAGGCCCTTGTTTTTACCCTAGGACAGCGGGCCGGAAAAATCCGATGTCAGTAACCCATTTTGGGATTTGAGCGCTGCCGTTGACCCATCGAGGGCTCGTCCGCCACCGACTCTTTTCCAAAACCCTGGCTCAGTATTGGAAGTCCCTATAGACCTGTTGTTCAAATATGTCGAAGCAGCTCATATAGAGATTACACTCTTAGTAGTTCGACCTGACTGGAACTGTAGGCGCCACCGTTGATTCCATCTAGGGAATTCCTCCGCTGCCGCCTAAGAGTAAGTGCCTTAGTGCGAAGACACTCCTCCCCCCTGTCTCGTTCGCTGCCACCAACGACCTTCCACAGGGGTTGGTTACCCCACCTCAGGTCGAGGTACTAGGCACCCACCAGTCACCAACTTGGAGGTGAGAGTAGGAGTTGATAGTGAGAGGCTAGAGTGAGAACGCTTGTGTTCTCATATAATCGCATCATTATCCTTAAACCAGCATGAATATAATACATAATAGCAAAATATTGCTAATGCTATATCTCTTGTCAGCTGTGTAAAACACAAGGACTTAGTAATAAAACAGCTATTAATATGATTTTAGAATGCGGCCAACTAATCAAATTGACGTATCACTAATTAAAGATTCAATAATGTTGGTCAGAACCACATATAAGTGGAGGTATTCAAAAGTAATTTTATTCTTTTCATCAATAATTCTTCATAAAAAAACTTGAATTTTAATGATTACCTTGGATGATCTCATTTTCGAAAACACAAAGTATGTACCTACAATAATATTGTAAAGAGTCCCTTATCTAGTGAAATTTTAATTGCTTCCCCCGCTTCGAATATGTTTAAGTTTACATTATATCCTCTTTAGATGAAAAAGCTGTATAGGTGTATACCCACCCAGGTAAATCAAAATATTTTCTCTTCTAGTACCGTGTGTGTGCGGTAAATCCACCGTCGCTCTTTCTTTCAGTGTTTTTGTTCTTCAAAGATGCATCAGCTATTGAAGCCGTCGCTGCTATAGCTACTGCTATATATTTCACCTATCATTCCGCATAACACGAAACACGGAAGCAAGGTAAATTCCATTAGGGCATCAATACCCGGATCTCGTGCTCAATGATTCACATAAAAGTAAACCGTCTTCGGTACCTATCATAATATGCGCCGTTCCATAATCCACCCCTCAGATCGCAACCTTTGTACAGTGCAGCACAGTGCAACAGCAAAATGACGGCAAGGACGTCGGGGGATGTAGTGAGAACAAAATACCGCTATTTGAGTGTACGTTATTATAATGGCGCAATTTTCTTCGTTTTCCATATAACGAAAACATTTGCGAAATTGAAACGAAAGAATGAAGAAAACCCGTACAGAGGAAGCAGTCAAAACAGCTAGATACAACAATAACCATGTCTGCCAGATAGAAAAGCACATAACAACGGGATGAGATGAAGAAAATATCGGAAGGATAGGTTTTTTTCTTTTCTTTTTACTGCACTAGACACGGGAACACTTTTTTTTACTTTCGCAGTTTCAGTATAGCGTACAAGTACACGGTATACTATACCCTAAACCCTACCCACATCCATGAGTGCAATCGGCTGCCAAACACGCGTCATCTGGGCAAAAAAGGAATGATTCCCCATGACCCCAACCCCAACCCCAAGTTGTTGGATTGTGCACGCTGTAGTCTTTTCATCGTTGGCGTTGAAAGATATGATACCACGGATCTGAGTCTTTTGTAAACGAACGTAAATGCGCAAGGATTGCAGCAAAGCTTGGCAATTGAAAAAGGAAAATCCTTGCGAACGCGAAGCAATATTTAATTTGTATCCAAAAGAAATTCCATTGCTTAATGTTACTTAAGGTGTGCAGTATAACACATTAATAAATCGCTCGATGATGTTTATGGGAACGTGAACCGTGAAGCATGTTTGAAGCAATCAGCTTAATTGAGCTAATTGTATTTTGAGATTGAATGCAAAAGGGTGTAGCTCATCCAATTCTATTTGTCGATTCTTTAGGCGATTATAGTGAAACTATATGGAATGGTAATGTGTTCTTAAGAACAAAAGGCTACTAAAAGGTTCGGCAGATGCTAAAATTGAATTAAACAAGTTTTTTGTGCGATTATCAACAAATAGTTGTATTATTCAAAAAAAATAATCAATGTCATATGGCAATAGGTGCGCATCCGAGAGGTCCAATGACTCTAGGGATGGCACGGGTTATATTGAAATTGAGGGCATCGGTCGTTTTCAGCTTATTGTCATAGACTTGCGGCTTACCCCACAAATAAAAAGTCAAACTGAGTCAAATTAGCCGATCTCTGTGGCCAGTTCACGTGGCATCTGCTTAAGCTAACCATGCCCCTAAAATCGATCTTCACAGAAGAGAAGGTCCAATTGTGGCATCAGCTATGCGGCAAGTAGCGGCGTCCCATTGGAATGTAAAGTTGTTTACATTAATATCCCTCAGGGGTGAATTCAAAGCCTCATCGGGCTGGTGCGTTGCTGTCCATACGCTCCACAGCCATTTCAACCGTTGTAGTTGTCTTCAGCTTTTTGACCAGATCAACGACGCTGTGTCGTGTGTAGCCTAGCTCGTCGTTAAATCTTCTCCTGCACACTCCATCAGTACAAACTGGAATATTGTCCGAAGAGTCTTTCTCTCAAAACACCCCAGGAGGTGTATTCATCCGATTTAGACAGAGTCCATACTTCTGAGCCATACAGCAGGACCGGGAGGATTATGGTCTTATATTATAATATCTCCTTGGTTCTATGAGAGAGGGCTTTACTTCTTAGATCCGTTCTAAGCCCGAAGAAACAGCGATGGCAAGTGATTCATTGTTTGATATCTGCGCTGATGTCATTTTGCGAGGTGATAGTGGAGTCCCAGGTAGATAAAGTCTTTAACTACATCGAAGTTGCATCTGTTCATCGTGACGTTTTGTCCGAGTCGTCGATGCTGACAGCCCTATTATGGCTATCAAATATCAACACGATATTTGCTAATAATTGATACGTATCAAAAAAATGAATGAATCGGTATTATGGCTGTCAACCTATCAACATTTTTGATGAATTGTGAATTGTATTAGATTTAAGATCTATTGTGAATAGTATTATCGATAAACTTGGTATTACGGTTGTCAAAAAATTTGATACTCATCAAATTTTCTATCAACCACAAATTTCTTGTTGATACGTATCAAATATTCGGGCGCATCAAACTAAAAAATGTATAGCTATTCTCGTTTTTACTGTAAACTAACGACTTTAGAGCGAAATGTTTTCGGTAGACATCCCAAATGTAATTAAACTACATCGTAGCAGCGATTTTAAAATTATTTTCTCAATAAGGAAACTATCAACTGATCGTTGGGAATAACTTTAACATTGCCAAATTGTTGATTTGTTTAAAAAACAAAAACATTATTTAACCAAAACTAGTCGTCAGCCATAAAACAAAAACCAACTACAAATCAGAAACGTCAAACGTCAAAACAGAACCCATTCTCAATGAAATTTCGATAAGTATTCACAATGGGGTAAAATTTATCAATTGATACTCATAATACCAAACTATCAACGAATTGATAGATCTTATCAAGTATCAACTAATTGATATTTGATAGCCATAATAGGGCTGTGAGACTCCTTTCTCGTTGACTTGAAAACATATATGTATGTACTTCTACTTCGTTTTGTCATCATTTACAGTCAGACCTATCTTCGCCGCCTCCGTTTCAATACTTGCAAATGCGTCACTGACAGCGCGAATTACGAGTTTATAGTAGTAAAACACAATGTTAAATAATAATATTTATTTATTTGAAAATTAAAATCACTTTGACTTAAACACTAATTTCCACACATGTGGTTATTGAGGAATACAAATTATAACTAACTAGTTTAGTTTTACGTTCGTCTATTTATAGTTGGTAGTAAACAAAGTTGGTACCGTTGATGCGCCCATAAGTAGGTCATTCTTGATGACGTGTGCAAAAGTTGGTCCGTTCTTTGCACTTGATGATGTTGTTGATGCTGCTGCTCTTTGTTCGTAAGTAGGTCATTTGCCAGATCTTGTTTACGTGGCAAATGTTGGTCCGTTCTTTGCACTTGGTGTTGTTAATGCTGTAGGTCTTTGTTTGCAAAGTAGGTCATTTGCCAGATCTTGGTTGCGTGTGCAAATGTTGGTCCGTTCTTTGCACTTGAGGATGTCGTTGGTGCTGCAGGTTTTTGCTGGTAAGTGGGTCATTTGCCAGATCTTGTTTATGTGGCAAATGTTGGTCCGTTATGTTATGTAACTCGCGCTGCAATCTTCTATTGAAATACGGGTAGTTTTCTGTGCGCAAATTTTATTTTTAACTATAGCGGGCCCGGCGAACGTTGTTTTACCTTCTCGTACGTTTTTTATTTGACATTTTATTTATGATTTTTTTTGTTGGGTGTATATTATTTGAAGTTTTATTCATGAGCTTATTCATGCCTTTTAATTTTTATACCCGGTACCACACTGTGGTGAGGGTATATTCACTTTGTCATTCCATTTGTAACGCCCATAAGGAGGCGTTGTAGGTATGACAAACTATAATATATTATTGATCAGCATCACTTTCTTAGTCGATCTAGCGATGTCCGTCTGTCTGTCCGTCTGTAATTTAAGAGCTATCGACTTGAAATTTGGTACGTAAGCTTTTATCCACCAAACTGAGGCTAAGTTCGAAGATGAGCAAGATCGGAGAAAACTACTACTAGCTCCCTTACAAAAATATCAGATTTATATAGCTTTTTATGTTAAAAATTAAATTTAAATAGCTAAAGTAAAGCTAGCAAGTTTAAACTTTGCACATATTGTTTTAATAATATTTAAAAATTTTTGACAACAATTTTCGAATAAAAAGTACCCATACCTCCCATACAAATATATAATTTTTTAATACTAAAATATTTTTTTTATATTACAATAATATAGTACCGGGTATTTGAGCTTCGGCATAGTCGAAGATAATTGTCTTACTGGTTTTTTATTGTTGAGTGTTTATTATTTGAAATTTTGTGCAATCGGATCGCAGCGCCACCTATCGGGTCCAATTGTGAATATAAACCATCCCAAGACCCATTCAAACACACACACAAAATTTCATTAAAATCGGTCCAGCCGTTTAGGAGAAGTACGGTAACAAACACGGACAGAAGAATTATATATATAAAGATAACAATAATGTTTTGTGCCCTGTTTTCAGTGTAATAGAATAGTAAACAAATTAAATAAATTATTATCTGTTACCTATGTTTTGTCGTCTGGTGACGTCATTTTGAAAGAGTGAGAGATGGCAACAAACATGCGCAATATCATACCATGTATTTCTATATACCTTGAGCTCGTCCCTATATACGCTATCATAATATAAGCGACCTTAAAGTCTGAAATTCATGGGTTTTTATTCTAAGATCTGTCGGAGTGTGAAAATTTGGTCGATAGTAGACTTTCCTGGCCTATAAAACCGCATTGATCAGGTATCCCATTGTAACTTGGATTATAAGGAGTGCTGTGGAATCCATGTCATTAGGCAGGCGTCCCCTAGGAACGGCTGAAAAAAGATGGTTGGATAAAGTCCAACATCCTTCAGCTATTTATATGTGGTCTTATTGTTTATAGTAATAATTTAAATGAGATTTACTCCAAAGTACGTGTATAAACTATCGCCTCAATGTCATGGGTGCGTTCATCAGTAGGTAGACAAAACCACCACATCAGTTAGATGCACTGTTTACTCGAGTTAGTGTGGTGGTTCCTTTACCTGTTAAATTTTATTTCGCTGCAATGACGCCTTCTTGTCGTGTGTAGTGTAGCCCATGATGGAATAAGTATAAGGTGGTCTCGTCGGCTGCCGACTCCTTCGGTTTTTGGTCCCTTAACGCTTCGTTAACGTACACTTACTACGCTGAATAAAGAGAAAAACGTGTCGTTAAGGGACTACTTTTTGCCGACGAGACCACCTTATACTTATTCCATCATGGTGTAGCCAAATCGTTCATGGGAATGAGAGTCATGACAGTAGATTCATGCACTTTCTGCGTTATTTTCCATTGTGCAGGTGTCAGTGAAATACGAAAAAAAAAAACTAAAAATAAAAAGCAATTTCGTAGTGACACCAACATTTGTAAATAAAAAGCATTGCTTTTGCCACCGTCCTGTTAAGTCCTTCCTAGGCTAGCTGAAGCTAGTTGGTTATATTGTTTTACCCGTGAAATGTACCTTTACTGCCTATAGTACTAGCTGGCGAGATTTAAAAAAACACACCTTTTTCGCGGATACACTAAGTAGTGATGTATGACATTGCACATAAGGAAAAAGATCCCTTTTCTCAATCAACAACAGCCAATGAAATAGAAAAACTACCCTCTCGAATGGAAAGATAGTGGACAGCGAACGTGTAGTTGAGATTGAGAGTGGTAGACTGGTAGAGCAATTGAGTTGTCTTGGCAAGTGCTATTTAAAATGCTAAATATTATTTTTCTTCAAGTAGTGAAAGTGATGAAGAATCTTAAATGCAATTTCGACACTTTAAAGAAAGTATACATAATTTTTATATTGCATTAAGTGATTTCCAATTAAAGGAAAAATTCCATGTCCGGAAAACAGTACCTACTGAAATATGGACATCTAAAGCATCGCATAAAATGGAACCGCTTTCTTAATTCTAAGATACCCACGACAAATTTGTCAAAATATGATAGTAAAAATTTGCAATAAATATCTGACAATGACAAAGTAGGCATGAGAAATTGATCCTTCTATTTAAGACTGTTAGTTGTTAATATTTTATTAAATAAAAATTTATCAAACAAGTGCGACAAATTTGTAGAATTGACACCTGTCAATGTTTATGAAATAGGGCACAGGTCTGCGGAGCTTCCATTCAGTAAGGATAATTCTTAACCTCACCTATGATGTTTGCCTGTGATAACAAGTTTAATATTATTGAACTCGAAAATTTAAAGAATTATTTAATATTCCTATATATTTATTTTTTATTTATTTATGTACCTAATAATCATGGATCAATATAAATTATGTGCATTTTTTAAGTATCTTCCTTGCCTGAATGAAATATATCGCCCAGTGATGCTTGAAAAAATGCTTATTCTGGTGGAGACACATAAATCCTTGCTGTAGGTTAAAATATCTCTGTCATTCTAAGAAAATCGTTCAGTCATAATTCCGTGAAAAAAAAATGATTTCCCGCTTTAATGTGGCTGTCGAGGACAGATGACATTTTGTATTAGGATTCTTGGTTTTCCCTTCGGATTTAAAATGCCTACAAAATATTAAGCAAGCTTTATAAACTGCTGTTACTTTAACAATTCAGAAATAAACTTAAACGTCATATTTAAAAATTAATGGCAATATCTTGGAGGAAGATTTGTTGCTTTCAACTCATTCTCTTATTATTACAGTACGCAAGTAATAAGTTAGTGACACAACAAAGCATAAGAACAACTTGTCTGATGCTCATACTGATATTCATAAAATATGAAATGTACATGGGTTAGGTTAGGTTTAAGGGCTGGCGGGGAGTCCTCTGTTCCATATTCAGGTCAATACTGACCCATTGTGATGCCCGTATGGGAAAGAAGTTGTCCCTTACCCATTATAACCCTGCATTCAAATTACTTACTGTGCTGCTTGATATAAACCATCTTGTTGATTTGACGAAGTTCATTACCTTGTCTAATGATGTACTGCAAAGCTCGTCTAGGTCGTTGAAGCAGTGACTTCCTAGGAATTTATACCTGGTGTATTGGAGACCTTCGAAGTGACATAGGAATTCGGTTGTGTCCTTAAGAGCTCCCTCATCACCGCAGCCTCTACAAAGTTTTTCTTCCTTTAAATCCGTTTTCTTCATATTGCACAATATGCCCATCCCTCCGTATGATACTCTCGGTTTCATTGAAGGACAGCATTCTTATGGTATTACAAGTATTTAAGGCGACCCATCTATCGTTCGCCTATCTTGTGGCTTTTCTCCTTGCTTTAAGTTTGAGTACAAGGCGGGATGTTCACAGAAGGATCAGCTTGATCTGAAAAAGCTGTCGAACCTTGTCTTGTTAATTCGTCTGCTTTCTCATTGCCTGGAATGACTTCATGTCCCTGAACCCAGCAGAGCTTGGCTCTTGTGCTGTGTATCAAGAGTTATTCGCGACAGCATTTCACAAGCTTCGATTTTATTTCTGGTGCAGTTATGGCTTTTATTTCTGCCTGGCTGTCGATAAAGAAGGTAATACCTCTAGAAGGTATTGCCCTCACCACACACCACTCATGGTCTGCTGTTATGTCACTGCCAGGACCTCTGCTTGGAAGACGCCAATATGGTCGGGGAGGCGTATCGATTTTGATATACCCAGCGATTCTGAGAAGACACGTGACCCTATACCACAGTGTCCATTATAGACCCGTCAGTAAATACGGCTATCGTTTGCATGCTGGGTACGAGTCCGCCTCTCCATTCTAACCTGCTGGGATAGGCGCTAGAGAAGGATCTTGTAAACTCTAGGTAAGGCCTGATGTAGTCTGTGACAGGAAAGTATATCTGTAAGATCATCGAATGACCGCTTTCGATCAATTTCGAGTTTACTGATTGGTTGATTGTCCTGGCACTAATTGCGGCCGATATGGTTGTACTACACTTTGATCTTAGCCATAAGGCCGAGAAGCGATATGTTTGTATATGAATGTCTATCGGCAGCAGGTTTAAGTTAGCCTCAAGTACTGCGGTTGGAGTAGTAGAGCCGATGCACGCTAGTCTTTGAACCTTCGTTAACGCCTTTAGGTAAGTGCCTTTATTGGTTGCCGGCCACCATACGACACTGCCATAGGTATAGGTCTCACTATAGCCGTCTACATCCAGAGCTTAATTTTGGGAGATGGTCCCCAAGTTTTCCCGAGGATTCAGATGCTAGAATAAAAGGCTATATTGTGGCTTTTTTGATTCTTTCATTGGTGTTCAATTTAAAGTTTAATTCTTTGTCTTTTATAAGTCCCATGTACTTTGCGCTATATCAAATACATAAGTAATACATATTGCAGTTAAAATATTTGGGTTGTATATCGTCCCAATTAAGCAGCATCATTAACTGCGTGGTTTCATAAATTTTTTGTATGAGATTTTAACTCGAATTTTCTTCAAATGCTGCTTTTACTTTGACCTTCTAAAGTTAGCAGCATTTATACAGGTAATCATGATTATCGAAAGTTTCGCAAACTTTGATTTAAACAAATTTCTTCTTCAGGGTTTGTGCTTCAAGAACGAGACTATCACTTCGATTTCTCAACTCTTCATGTTGTTGTTTATTCAAAGTTCTAATGTCAAGTTATCGAAACATTTTAGCCCCTCAACTTCGTATGTTATCTCGGCACAAGTTGAGCAATTACCCACTCTATTTTCACCGTTCATAAAGCGCTAAGTATGCTCCTTAAAAAGGCATTTTACATGCGCGGTAGGTACATATACTTCATGTACCTACACGCCACCCTTCTGACACCCTATTCAAGATGCCGCACCAAATTGTTAACAACTCAATTGAACAGGTTTCCGAAATTACCACAACAACAGAGCACACACTTAGGCACGCTGTGAAGAAAGAAAATCACCATCGCCCCCCACCGATTCTGCCATTTATTCACCCACACAAACAATCGATTTAAACTTCTCAGATATACCTTAAATCCTGAAACTTTGCAAGACAATAGTGTACGCTCACGCATATCCATATTATGCATGATGTGTCCTAGTAACGCTTCCTCAAACTACCCTCAATATATAGCTAGACACCAGGATAGTTGTATTGTATTGTGGAAAATAAATTTGCCAAAATCCTTTGCATTGCATCCGCTTATAAATATAACAATCAAGCCTAGTGGACACTTGATTAGGGAATCGTGGAATTTTCAACAGCCCGTGCTGGGAATAGAAAGAGTCATCTGTTCCTTTGAGAAAATTCTACCATTTTTCCACTAAACCTAGATACATCACACATGCGCTGGTAGGCCAGTTGGCAGTATAAGAGTTTTTTAAGAGAGTTTTCCTGGAATGTTTCTCTGAACGTTTTCCATTCAGCGGAATTCCAATGGACTTTTCCAACACTTTTCCCGTATTAGAGATTACTTGAAGAGAATCCTCGTCCTCGATATGGTATGTTGCTCTTTGTAAAATGTGTTGAGGTAGGCTTTTCAACTTTCGGCCGGGAATCAATTAGGACACGGCTGGCATCCGAATGTGCAAGATGGTTCGTTCATGGGATAAGTCTTTGGTCGCTGGAAAAATAAGTAGTTATACCTTTTTGAAAACGGTCAAGGTTATGTGTGAATATAAAAACAAAATAAAAACTAAATAGCTAAGAAACCGAAATCAGCCAACACAAGCTCAGAGGGATTTTTATATAATATAGGTAGTAGTAGTAGTAATGCTTTGGAAGAGTCTTTATTGTTTGACATTATTCTGCCCCATTTTTGCAATCAACACAACCGATACATGTGGTAACTTTAATATGCAGAGTGACAGAGGCTTCTTAGGTTTACATTAAAGTTTTAAATATGTACAAGTATAGGCATGTTAGAATCACAGTCATTACATCTGATGACAATGGGGATGATGGAGGCGGATGGTTGGTTGAGTACCTATGTAGATTTCATTGAAGAAGGTTCTTTGCCTTTGTATGTATCTATGATGGTGATGGTATCTTGTCGCATCTTCTTTGCAGTTTCTACACTAAAATTTTAAGTCAGCAGGTCTGTTAAATGCACTTTTAAGGTCCAGTAATAATAAGAACATTTCCATATGCCAAACAAAATAATATGTAGTAATATTTAATATATGGAGTTTTAGCCTATTGCAAGTATTTTTTTTTTGTATACATATTTTGTGATTATTATTTATATTCTTCTCCAATTCTTCTCTGCGTCAGTCGCAGAGGAAGTTATTAAATATATAGTTGACGCAACTTTAGGAACTTTCGTGGGTGTTTTTTTGTGTGTTTTTTTTTTTGACAAATGGAAAGGACCTACAAAATGTACATAATCGAATTTGAACCATTAAATTTAGAAGCACTCGATAATTATACTTCCGACTGTTTTTAAAATGTTTGCAAGACAAAAGAAGTGTAATTTGTTTGCTTTCCCTAGATTGAACCTGATACCTCCTGCCTCCATTGAAGCACGGATGCAACATCCGAAAGATTGTTATAGTTTTGAAATTACTCTTAACTACTCCAGCTAATATGGACATATGTAATTATAACCCGCGAAATTGTCAAATCCAAATAGGTCATTACAAATTAGGTATTTCAATATCACTATTGCGAGAAGGTAAAAACGTATTTTTGAACAAGGTACAAGCTGATTTTAGAAATCGCTTTCAGGAAACATTATTATTCCAGAGGACAACAACTTACAAATAAAATTTAAATGAAGAACTAACAAACATCTGCAGGCATCTCGGATGATGTTTCACCAGCAATCAAAAGTTCAAAATTTCAAAAATTTACAAAATGTATTCCAAATTTTTTATTTTTAACGGGCAGCTCAAGGGAAGGGTGGGCTAGAAATTGCCTTTCGACAATGCCACAAATGGGAGAGTAGGTACTGAGCAATGCGTGACTTTTTGACTGGAGGCATTATCGGGCCATTCTTCTTCGAAAATGCGGCTGCTCAGGCAGTAAAAATTAATGGTGGTACATGATAACCCAATTTTTATTGCCTAAATTACAAGATATGGATGTGATCAACATGTGGTTTCAACAAGACGGTGCCACATGCCATACAGCCAGAGAAACAATTCAATTTCTGCATGAGTCATTTCCTAATCTTGTGATCGGCCCTTTTTGCGATCAGAATTGGCCATCCAGATCTTGCGATTTAATGGGGTCTACCTCGATATCTCGAAAAAGAAAATATTGAAAATCTCGAATGTAAAAATCTCGAAAAAAAAATCTAGAAAACATAATCTCGAATAACAAAAATCTCGATTCGTATGGAGGGGCATGCTGCCCCCCTGCTTGGGTTTACTGTTTGGGTATGGGTTGGGTGCAAAAAAAAAATCTCGAATTTACTTTTTATTTTCGAGATTTTTTTCGAGATAGAGTCTTTCGAGATTTTTGTACTTTCTAGATTTTGACCCATTCGAAATTTTTGCATTAGAAATTTATCAAATTCATTTTGGAGATTTTAACCATTCTAGATTTTAGTCGTTCTAGTTAACGTCATGATCCCGATTTAACGCCATTGGACATTTTCTTTGGGGTTTTTTTTTTTAAGTCAAAGGTGTATGCAAACAAGACCACTACCACCAAAACGCCCTGAAAGAGGAAATTGTGAGGTGTACTGATGAAATTCAGCCACATTTATGCGAAACGGTCATAGAAAATTTAAATAAAAGAGTACGTACTTGAAGGAAAAGACGTGGCGGGCATTTATCCGATGTGCTAAATCCATACATAACCTCAATCTGTATACTCTACGGAAAAACCCTTGGCGCGAATTTTCAAAGTTCATTCACAATCCACAACTTAAAAAGCGTTCCACAAACTAGGGAATAAAACATTCGTTCGAACTTAACCTCCTAAAAAAAGAACCAAGAAAAGTGGGTGCCATCCGGCCAAATGTTTTGTTGTCTTAAGATTTTTTAAATTAAATCTCTAATTCGAGAAACAATAGCTACTTATTCAAATCGTTAAAAATTTAACTTGAACTGAGCAAAATAAGCCCCTCAGCGCATGATGGAAATATGACCCTATGTCGCAAAAAATATGGCTTTATGACACTTTTGCTTTTCGTGGTAGGTACAGGCCCCTGAGCAGTTCAATGAAATGAAGAAGAAACAAAATTGGAAAAAGTACAGATCATTGGCTGTATAGGTTACAGAGCAGTATTATCCGCAGAATGCAGAGCGACCACATGCTTATCAGATATCAGCTAGCGTGACAATCTCATGAACTCTCTGCACAATTTGTGAAGATTGTTTCGACAGCATTGTGTTGTCACAGTTTAGAAATAAATGTTCAATAGTTCGGTTGGAGTTTGGAACAACACCATGAATTCAGACGCCCTTTAATGTCTGTGAATGAATCAGAAAATTAATCTCCTTACAACAAACATGTATCTATAAGCCGGGTCTGTTGCTACATAACTAGTAGAAATCTGTGACATAGGTCACAATATAGTGATGAAAATTGATCGGGTTTAGTTGGGTTTTGCAATTATGTACTTATCCACAAGCCCTTACGCTAGGTATATTTTGCCCCCGAAACTAGGTCACTGTTCTACGCTTTTCTCTGTAGCAGTAATAAATCAAAATATTTTTTTCCAAGGACATTCAAGACATTTAATCCATTCTCCAACTAACGTACAACTCTCAGTAAATTTGTCCTCAAAATGTCACTACCAATTTTATTCGTCTAAAATATGCTTATTAGCTCAATAAAATAACTCCACGTATACCTATGTATACTTACATATTTGCCATCCAGGGGTGCAAATAATCCTTCATACAGTTACTGTGAAAAAAAATACGAAAACAAATATACTTATACCTCGTTTACTTCAATTGGTCCCTATAAGCCGTTGCTTTTCCATCAAACAACGTAAACAACTCACAACCTTTGCTTAAGCCATTTCTTCCAATCAACTACATCAGTGGCTAAGTGAAGTGCGTATATACCAAGGTTACAACGGTATAGACTAAAGTACCAAGTGGAGCCACTCTTTTCCACTGATTGTGAACTTCGTCCCTCGCTCTGCGCCAAGAAAAAGGATTTCCATTATCGGTATCCGGCTACCTAATACCCGATGATCCGAAAAGCCATTCGTGTAGGTCACAGATTTCCTTAGCCTTGATGCGAATACGGCCATTTGTTTTATGCTGTAGCAAACGAATAAAAGAAACCAATCGGAAAGTAGCTGTATATTTCCTTCTGTCAAATATTTAGTATGCATTCTCAAAGTCAATATTCGGTGAACGCCGAATAAGCTCTAAGTGATATAGGGGACAGTATGTAGTAGGGCCAGTGGGCCCGGTAGCATAGCAACGAATTTATATTTAATACAAAATCATTTGGATAACTGTCAAGGACCAGCTCGTTAGGTAAAGACAGCCTGCCGGAGGACGCGTGCTTGGGATGGTGAGCAAAGGACTAGAGGCGGCATAGAAAGGAATTCTAAATGTAAATAATAACCTGATATGAAGCAGATTTGCAAAATTATTCGTAAATAATAGAATGTATCCTTTTGACTGAATGAGCACCGGTCCAAATATACACCCCACATATACCTACAAAAAGAAATAAAAAAATAGAAGCCTTTCAAGTAAGAAGCTCTCAGCCCAAGCAAGCGTGAGCGATGGAAAAGGAGAAGCAAACCTTTTCTGAAGTCAAGCAAATAGAATTGATTCCGATTCAACATCCTTTTTCGTTTACATATAAACAAGCGTACACACATAGTAACTATTTGTCTTCTGTTTCTCCCTTTTGAGAATTCACTCAGAGGTAAGCAGACCTCGCCCTCACACCCGCCCCCAATCACAGCCCGTATCTATAGCGTTTGGGGGAATAAGAAGCATCATAGCAGCATCATACAGCAAATACCAAATCAACTCTCGCACATCAGAGAGGAGTAGATATCTAAAAAGTCGCTTATCGACATATAATCCTCTCTAAGGATATCCTGGAATTTTCAGTTTCGATTGCTTGGCATTCGGGCACTCGACGCACGACGAGAATTTCTGGTATAAGGTTTCCATTCCAACCTCATCCTTCCTTGTCTTGTCCGTCAATCATTGTTTCATTGCGTGCGCTTTTCGGGGATGAAGGATGATTTCTTTGTTTTCCCGAACCCAATGTCGAGATTTGTTTTGTTTATTATTTCTCCGTTTCCATTTCGGTGAAGTTTGACGAGAGCCATGGGGGAAAGCTAACTCGCTGAGTACCCGCCGCGTAATTGGATTGTGTCGGAATGATGTATAAATTGATTCGATTGATGCTAATACTTTTAATATTGTGAGCACGTGCTGATGGGGCCGCAATAACTGTGGGTAAGACATTAAATTAATCGAACCAGCGATTCTATATTTGCCAGATATATGTATAACAAAACAGATTGCCCATCAGGAATCAGCACTTCGTTGTTGCAATCAGAAAGTAATTGGATGTGGATTCGGTGGCAATGGCTTTAGCTGGAGCTTGTATTCTTAAATCTCCTAATATACATAAGAACGGATATGTTATCCAATTGCTGCTGTATAATGATATGAGTCCTTCAACTCCGGGTGGGGCATAGGGCGGCGACAAACTTCCTCCATCCTCCATCCTTCTCGATCTGCGACCAGATACTTCAGCTGTGGCCACGTTTTACGCTGTGTTGCTGCTTCGGCCAATACTGTTGATTTCCAAGTACAATACTGAACCTTGAGGATTCCATTCGAAGGACTGCTTCGCGATGTTGTCGTTTGGTCTCCGTGTGGCCAATTCAGTGCCACTTCCGTTGCCTAATTTCGCCGTTCAAAAGTTTTTAACCCATTATGCGCCACAATTCATGGTTCGATATAATTTGCAGCGATAGGATCTTAAGAATGTATCGAATGTAATCATCTCAAGAAGGAAGTTGATACTTTCCAGGTTTCGCAGGCATACAGCAGTACGACATTTTATTCGAGGAGCCTTAACTTGATGCGTAGGAAAATTTAACTGGAGTTCCATTCTGAAGACAACATTCCAAAGGCGCTGCGAGCTTTATTTATTGTGCTATTAACATCCATATCCGTTTTTCCGTGCGTGATAGGACTCCTTTATAACAGCAACAATCTTCGGGGGAATCAGTCTCTTATCTAAATATTTCCAGATTTGCGGTTGACTCGGTCAAGGGCCTTCTCAAAGTCTACGAACATAAGTTAGAGCGGTGACGTAAGCCCGGTTGACTGTATAAGCCAAATATTATTTCCTCTTTGACAAAAGTGCCCAGGAACTCTAAGGATTTAAAAAAGGACCTCACATAAATAGATAGCATGTCGACTTGGCATTGTACGAGACAGAAGAGAAGCTATCACTGGCAGTCACGCCACCCATAAAAGCCCTGGATACACCAAGAATCAGATCAAAGTTGGTAAAACAATGCCAAACGAGATTGCGGATATATGTTCAGTTCCGGGCAACTGCGGTTCGGATGAACCAGCCAGACAAAGCAGCAGTTTCCACAAAACTGACAGCAGTAACATGTTTCCTTTTCGTAGAGGCTTTAAAATTCACTAACAATAGATGGTCCAGTAGACATGCAGACAAATTTGGCCGAAATTGTAGACGCCAAAAGAACTAGAAAACTCCTTTATATAAATATAAAAAAAATTAGGTCCATTATGGGAACATTAACGGGACCCTGTCTGTTATGCAGATATGATCGCAGAATGTGATCCTTTACTCCTGTCCAGGTCTTGATACCATGCGTAGGGATACCTTTAGGGGCTTGTTTCTTTACAAACTGACTTTACTTAAACATCAACACGCAATTACATATTGAATAAATACTAAGCGTCACCCTCTTCGGTGTTAAGCAGTTGGATAGATGGCTTTTGATCACCCTTTTCTGCTCGATACCAGTCTATCTCCTCACAGACTAACTACCAGAGGCAATGGGCGGGGTTGACTGTTTCGGTTATGAAAATATCCAATTATCTTAACGGGTTTTGAAAACGTAGATTTAACAAAGAAACTCTACAAATTGTAGAATGACGTTGACATCCAACTGTACGAATTGCGAATAAGTTGTCTACGATGGACAGAGCATTTAATTAGTTAGTTAGAGAGTTGTCGAACTGTAGAAGGACAAGAATAAGGGTCCGGTCAGTGCCTGCCCTCTCCAAATAACCCTAGTTTCTATTTCACATAGACAAGGCCTCTAAGCAACATAAGTCAAATTCATCATGTTCGAATGGCCTCTTCAACATTCCATCTAACTACAAGAGTGGATGTGCAGATTAAGGAAAATATGATTTACCATGAAGGCACCGCCTCAGCGACGAAGACGATAGATGTTAAGGACGAGATGGATACTCCTAGCAGAGTATACTTGAAGTACGGACGTGATATCTCGTGTTTCCATAAAACGCGCAAGTACATACAAATTATGTCGCCATATCTATCACTCTTGTAATACGTTCAATATGAAACTGTTAGCAGCTTCTCAATCATACCATCCATTCCATGACAACCATAAGTTCTCCCTAGAGGACCAACTCAAATTATTTTTTTTACAACTGGACCTTTCACTTATATCTACCACTCAATTGCTACCTCCCCTTCTATACCCCCACGCAAGTGTATCCCTTAAATTTTTTATGCATGAACAAAGTTTTAATAATCTGACATCCTGTTGAGCTACACAGTCGAGCGGAAAAGCAGCCCTTTAACGACTTTTTTTTCTCTAATGCAATTTAAGAGCCTGATCTGTTCCACTTTTATGCTCAAACGCTCAAAGGATTTCACTTGAATGGAGCATCTTAAAGAGGTCCTCATTGAGTCAGCTTTTCGTTAAATTAACTTCGTCGCACAGCAGTATAGTGATGTAGGTATGCTCCTTGAGAATGGCACATCCACACTCATGCAAACACACTTGCCAAAGTAATAAGCATGATTGAAATATGTATGTATACAAGATGTGAAGTAGTCGAATATCCTGTACAAAGCTTCAACTTATTGAAGATTCCGTTTGCATATCAAAGTGCACAACATATAGCTACATCAGCAGCAGCCCAACAGACATGTACAATGTGGGTGACACTCAAAGCAAGGACTAATTAGACCAAGACACTCCACACGCATACTCGTACTCGTATACCATTCAATAATATTGAAGGAAGAATTTCAATTTCTATCTACAAGTTTCTTGATTTCCCTCAGGATATGGCCGTAAAATCCTCAAACATAATGACATGGTTACAAAAAGGACAGAGGCATTGTCCATCGTCTGGCCTGCTCAGATCAAATAGAAGAAAATTTGGAAAACAATACTGCCAAAGGATATCTTGAGGCAATTTCAATAGAATTTACTCCAAACAGCAGACGACTTGCACTTCGTTCACGTTTAGTTTCCGACTTCGTCCTGCCAGTGCCTGAGTGACAGATCGATGTCAATTTGCTGACTGTTACTTAAGACGCCATTGAAGTGTGATAAAATGTTAGCTTCCTAATTGAAACTAGCTTGGTAGAGAGTGTGAACTTTAATAAAAAAAAAAAACAACTGTCTTCTCTATCAAGGTCCGTCATATCCTAGTTAATTAAGAGCTCTTAACGCGAATCCGATTGATATCTTAGTGGTAGGGAAAATTTCAATTAAACTGCTCGAAAATGTGCAAATTTTCACTAAACTGCACCGCTATCGCGTTTCAGCATCAATTTGCAAAGTAGCTAAGGTAACTCCAAGGACCATCAACAGACTGAAACCGAAACCAATACCATTGTTCTCGTCATCATTGTCATCATCGGCAACACAATGGAGCAGTCTCCGCCTTTCATTTCGTGGTAGGGTTGGTAATTGCATTCCTATCGGTGAATTTATTGCCAGAAAATAATTCGTAGCAATATCTCTTCTTCATGGATCCTGCCATGACGATGTTCATGGCACATAGCCATTTAAAATGGCGACGCGGTGGTTGAAGGCAACCACACATACACTCTTAGAGACGGCGCGAGGGAGACCAACAAAAGAAAAAAAGAAGAACCAAATCGATGTCTCCGGTACCTATCCGGCGAGGAGTCAATATTTGCCATTTATTGGTCTGCATAGGGACAATTGGTCGCGTTTGTTCCAAAGTTGGTCACCATCACGACCACACCACATACTACAACCACGTGGAGACATGAAAAAAATTTTTTTTTTCGTGTCCACTATCCTTTTGCTCCAATTTCATTTAGTGTACGGGGGTAGCAATCCTCATTTGGAACGAACGAATGGCTAACAGGTCCAATTGTTCTCTTTAGAATCGAATGAAAACGAATTCATACTCTTCTCAAGGACTTGTGAGTGAGTGGTATGAAGGGAGACGAAAGGATACAAAAAAAAAAAATACTGGAATTGCGTTCACAGCCCATTGTTCCGAAGGTTAGGAACGTAGAGAGTGTGTGGCGAAATCGAACTGCTTGATGCTTATCACTTTTTATTGTGTTTCGAAAACAAAGGATCCACATAGGGATAGAATTGGCTCACAATCGTATATTTTGCTCTGGAATATTCTCGCTTGCTTTTTTTTCTGCTAAGTCTCGCATTGAATGGTAGATGAAGTTGTGTTTTGTACAAAAAATAGTCGCTTGCATGTTACGGCGCGCGGACCGAAAAGACTAAAATCCTGCCAATCGAGTTTCAATAGGCATAAAAGTTGTAGGCGCTTTAAGAAGTGTTTTAATTTGCTTAAAAAAATATTGTGAAATTTAATACAAGTACTTCATTTGCACAATGTCTTAGGTTCTCAATATTGAATATAATATTCTAAAGGGGGGTTGATAATCGATTTTAAAAGAAATTTTGACGAAGAATATTGTGCAGTATTTGAAATTTAATATTCCTTTAAAGTTCGGAAAGAGGCTTGGGATTATTTTCGTAAACATTTCATATTCTATAGAGCTGTATCTGAAATATCTGAAGAATAGATAAGTGTCGGCTTATCAAAATGTGGTTGGTTTTTTAAATTTAATTACAAATATCCCCTACCGGTGTAATACCGCAATGAAAAAAATAAATAAATAGGTGGCGCAACAGGCGGTATACACCCAAGGCCTAAGTTCTCGCAACCATTCGTTTGTGTGAGCTTCTATTTTTGGGATGAATGGAAGGGACCTAAAATTTTATACCGAGACCAAAGGGCTGCATTGAGAAGCTTTATCAGGACAGTTATACTGGTTATACTCTCGGATGTTTGTCAGACGTTAGCGAGAGGTGACACAGTAGAAAAAAAACATTAAGATGTAATTTGTGTGTTTTCTGGGGATCGAACCTGGGATCCCTCGCACAGTAGTCCAGCACACTAACCACTGCGTAGTAGGGAGACAATCTGCCTCTTCAAATCCCCCTCTTTGGGGTCATTGTTTGATTAGGAATAAGTGCGAGGTTGGATACCTTTAAAGTTGATGGCAACTTCGCACCTACTCCATATTCGATGCCCCATATATATTCCACAGTCAGATTCTGATTTTTTGGGTGATCTTTTATAGAGTTTTGGTTATTTTTGAATTATTTTTTTGAGCATCTATTATTATGCAAGCTGACCCAAAATTATTATGGGGAATTTTTCACTATACCCACAATTTAGCAGAAACTTCTTTCAAATGACATGTGTGTATAGACAATTGATTGTGAGGAGGCTTAACACTTTAAAAAGTCCACCCCAATAGCACAAAACACCAATTTTTTTAAGCACACACAATATGCCGCAACTGGAGTGACTAGAGATTCTGAGGCAACGAAAGTCCGATGAGCTAGCTCATAACAAGTCCCTTCATTTCCAATGACACGTTCTGAATCTGATGGCTTCCAATGAGCTCCAATATACCTTCAAATCCTATCGATGAGTAAAAGTTATTTAAAAATCTTAACAAATTTCAGCACCTGGTCATAACTACAGCTCCATGAAATTAGGCCCCAATGAAAAAAGACAAAAAAAAATAAAAATAAAAAAAAATTGGTCCAATATTTCATAATGAAAAATGGCCCCATTCCATTTATGCAAAAATTATCATACAATTTTAAGGTACATTTTCATTGTTTTGGAGCTTTTTTGGGGGGGATTTTTCATTGGTTTCAATTTTTAAGGTTCCGTTTCCATGTGGAGGAAAGAGAGAACTACTCCGAATCCGAAAAGGGTGTGGCTTGTGTGTTTATCGCTCTCGATCTCGATGCATTATGCGTTGTTGGATTGCAATGTCGTGGCCAGTGTTACCGATGGCCGATGGGCGACATAAGTCGCCAAATGGCGACTTTTCTTCTGTCAGGACGCGTGGCGACCACAATTCGAAATAAGCGTTTTTTGGACCCCTTTCACAAATTCAGGCGACATTGGGACGCATTTTCATAACTTCAATTTATTTCTCAAATAACACCCAACAATTTTGAGAAAAGAAATACATATTTGCGTTCTTTAATAACTCTTCGCATGTTTGCATATCTACTAGATGACACGGTGAACTTCGTAACACCTAAAACTTATCTCTGCGATTATGAATCCCAATCAACCTTCCAACTCCAGTTCATTGAGATCGGCAATATTGGCCGCACTGTCTACAGTTTAAGTTTCATTTGGTGATTAACTGAAACTCATTCGTATTCAAATGCATTCAATGCCTTTTATTTACATATAAAAATTGAGGTCAATTTACCAGATTTCAAAGCTAAAGCTATAGTGTTTTAAATAACTTGTATGGGTCGTGCCATTCCCGATTTCCAATCGCACCCTAATCTAATTTGTATTGACAATGCGCATCAATGTTAACAGTCTTATAACTTTTGAAATCCAGTTTTTTTTTTATGGGAGGTGCCACGCCCCTCATTCAATTTTTACCAAATCTCACAGAAATACCTTCACGTCAATAACAAAGAATTTCTCAATATTTGAGCTCAATCTATTCGGTGGTTTTGAGATATATGACGTCGAAAGATTTTCTTAAAATTTGACATCAATCTATTCTGTGGTTTTCGAGATATAAGATTTTTACGAATTTTTTTATGAGAAGTGCCACGCCCCTTTGTTCAAACCCTTTGACCAAACTTCCCAAAAACAAAGATTCTCCTAAAATTGAGATCAATCGGTTTGGTGGTTTTCGAATTTTACGAACAGTGGTGGTGTATAGTCCCATAAAATAAATAAATACCTAAATAAATAAATAAATAAATAGGTGGCGCAACAGGCGGTAGACACCCTAGGCCTAGCTTCTCGCAACCATTCGTTTTGTGTGAGTTTCTATTTTTGGGACGAATGGAAGGGACCTACAATTTTATGCCGAGACCGAACGGCTGAATTGAGAAGCTGTTTCATGACAGTTATACTCTCGGATGTTTGTCAGACGTTCGCGAGAGGTGGCACAGTAGAAAAAACATTAAGATGTAATTTGTGTTTTTCCGGGGATCGAACCTGGGATCCCTCGCACAGTAGTCCAGCACACTAACCACTGCGCTACTGCGCCCACATATATATATTCCCATACAAAATGGAAATTACAATTTTTTCGATTTGCCGGCTTTTCATTTGGGGTTTTCCGAATTTTCTAAGCCACCCCTGATTAAAGACCAACAAAACAAAAGAAGAATCATCCAAATCGATTTAGCCATTTTTGAGTTTTTGCGAGACTAACGCACACGCTACATAGAAGAACTCTCTACATGAACTGTTATGTTTTCTATTTGTTTTTTTTTACTTAACATTTATTTCATTTAGAAAATAAATTCTCTTTTTTTTAATAAACTATATATGTAATTTAAACCTGAAGGAAGTTTTTTTTTCGTTAAATTGACTATACATAAATATATTTTACTTCTTTATCAATGTACAAAATTTCAAATTGATACGACGAACGGTTCGTGAGTTATGAAAGGCCTTATTGCGATCATTGCCAATAACTCGGGCCCAAAGCAAAATACCTATTTCTTTTATAGTGTAGGACACAAACCGAGTTTGAAGTCGATCGGATGAAATATAAAAATGTTCCCATACAAACTTTAACCCTCCATTTTACCCGTTTAAGGTTGAATTTAGTAAGGGTTGAATTTCGAAATATACGTACTTCCTTATTTTTGGTACATTACCTATACCTACACATTTTTGAAAAAACCTCTGTGTAAAATTTCAGCTTTCTAGGGCAAACGGTAAATTTTCTTTTGAACACACTTGCCGGGCATCAGTTTCATTGAGTTTGAACGTTTGAACCATGAAGAAAATTTAAATAAATGAAAAGTAGGCGGTGCTTATTTGAATAATAAGAATCCACCGCCTACTTTTATTTAATATAAGAAAAATATGAAAAGTAAGGAGCGTTACAGAGTCAGTAAGGGTAAATATATATACCTATGATAGGTACCTACAGTTAGCAGCAGCTTACCTATTAAGGGGTTAGGTATAACACTTCGGTGGTAAGTTGGTTCAAAATGTTCGCCTCGTCGCACACAGCTCAAAACATTTGTCGAACATAATATTTTCTAACAAATGAGGATAATATCTACTCCATCCTGTTTCACTTACAGTATTTATAATGTACTTGTTCCACTTCCTCATCGGAATTTTAGATATAAAATTCAGACATAATGAATATTTTCAGAGCCACTCCAGTTAAACTGTTCCACGTTGGTACACATGATTTCCTTTGTGCATGGACACACGATCATGGGCATGACATTCATTCCCATGAACGATTTGACAATTTCGCAGCTTTCTGCGCCACCTGTTGAATTCCTAGCCAGCAGCTGGCCAGCTGGAGAGCAGTTTATTGCTATATTTTATATGTGAAATGTATACTGACTGTTACTAGCTACTACTGCCTCAAGAGCTTTAAAAAAACAGGCCTAGGGTAAAATTATATAAAAAGCCCCAGTTTACAAAATGCCCCAGTAGTCTGTTGTTGTTATGCAATCACGACCAGACCTGTTCAAACTACTTTCAGTCGTTCCTCAACTGTGTTATTGAGTAGTAGTGTTATGTGTGCTCTGTCGAGAAAAAAATCGACAAAAAAGAATTTTGGCGCCAAAACATATTGCGGTGAGACAGTAAAAATTTCATTTTTTCAGAAACTATGCACATTATATTAAAATGATATATATATTTAGAAAGTACATAAAATTGGCTAAACTAAAAGTTCGTTTTTGTTTATATTTTTTAAACCAGGTGGGTTACTTTATTTTTTTCTGGGGCGTTTTGCACGCAGAAATTTACAAAACGCCCCAACAAAGAAAGTGCAATATGCCCCAGTAATTGTATTGAAATATAACACTCATCAGACCAATTTTATTGCTTAATATTGTTTATAAAAATACCACGAAATTACACAATGACAATGCGGGCATTATGTTCCGAAAAAAATGAAAGAAGCAATGGAGAAGGTAAAAAATAAAACTTTGGGAGTGAATGAAGCATGTAGGGAGTTCAACATACCATCCTGAACCCTGAGGAGACCCATTTTAAAATACAATGCAAATAAGGCCGACAGACTATATTACAAATCCAAATAATTTAATTTTCTTTACTTTATAATATTTGTTCCTACTTTTTCCTTAGGGGCGTTTTGTAAGTTGTAACTAATGCGGGGCTTTTTACCCGACGATTGAGTTACAAAACGCCCCACTTAAACTTTTTTTTTTTTTTAAATTATATAATACATGCTGACATATTTTTGTACAAATGAAATTGCCAAACCTATGAAAAAATACAGTTAATTATTTATTTAATAAAAGAACTACTATTTTTGTTAATTTTTTTGTTTTATTGAAGATTCTAAAAAAGTGGGGCGTATTGTATAGTTTTATCCTAATGTTTTATTTAAATTCATCCCAAAAGTATACATCGCTTTCTACAATGAAATCGACCAGCATTGGAAAACATAATTCCGCTGGATTATATCAATGTTAAGAATATTTCATAAAGCTGTGAACAAAAATAGCTACAAGCTAAGCCGAAAAACTTTTTGCAAACTCCCCAACATACCAAAGAACATCCCCCACAGCCTCACAAATTAGCCTAGTATTCCATAAACATGGAGAATCTAGTAGACGATATGGCTATGAAAATAAACAACTATAGATATAACTCTCCCCATGTGCGGTGTGGATGTGCATAATGAATGACCATTTTTGAATTGCTCCCATCACCATCATCGTTGCTCGCGGCAACTGCATCAGTGGAGATATTCGTTAGCTATATAAAGCTATTGTAAGCTACAGGCTTTGGTAGAGCGCGACGAAGGCTAAGACTTCCTTTTTGCGGTAAATAAGGGAGAAATTGCGGAAAATAGAAATTCGGGGATTACACCAATAATTATAACCTACACACAGCTTGTTAATTGGAATAATAACTGAACATTGAATCGAAGCCAAGTTGTATACTGCCTCATTGCTGGCGGGTACCGTGTTCTGTCCATCCATTAACGAGCTTTTATGTTGCAGCAGTTGGTTTTACTCCAGACAAACCACCGCAGTCGAGGTGGGACGAGGGAGCAAAATTATCTTCACAACTTATGTAAAGCATCATACCCGTTGTGTACAGTGTGAGTACTGAGGTTCACATATGGCATGCTTTATATTGGGACGGTTAAAGCGGGTACCACAAGGTGAGATACGTTAAAAAATAAAAAAAAGTACGAAATTTGATTTTTATATGTGATTCTTTCTGGCGGCTTCAATGGATGAGGTTTTTAACTATTGAATTAAAATTTGGCTAAGCTGATCGTTACCAAGATGTAGATAAGTCATCAAAATGCGATGGACATCATCTATCTATCTCCTCGTCGAATAGAATACCAACAAATGAAGAAAGCTTAACGAATGGCATGTCTCAGCATCAGGGTTGCACTGAGAACTTCTTCAATATAGCAGTATTTCAGACATCAACAACGACGGTAAGAACTCTCCATTAATTCAGATTAACGGCAGAGATCTCACAGATGTCTTGCTCACAGAAACTTATTTCAACTTGAGCTATTAGCATTCGATACGATCTGATTGGTCGCAAAGAGAGGTCCTATACAAAGTACCTATAAGTACACGTAAATATTCTCAAATGAGTTCAAAACCGAAGACCGACTCGGGCCGAAATCTTGCGCATTAGGTAGAAACAGTGTTAACATGCCCTGTTATGTATGACAGCCCCAACGTATTTTGTTAAGCCTGTAATATGCAGCCGGGTTCATCATTGGATCACTCTAAAGCTAATAGGTATGGCTCAAGCTATACTAGAAAAGATTCAATTCAGTATCTCTGCCAAACTTACAAGTGCCATAAGCGAACACTGCATTAGCAATTGTAATGCCCAAATGCTGGGAATCTCCTGCGGGGACGAGGAAGAAGAAGAGACAATCGTTAATTTACTCTCACTTGTCTAGCAATCGGATAGATCTGGTCAATACTTTTACCACATTCTAAATGGTCTTAATGAACTTTGACTGATTCATAAAGACAAGCAATCGGTCGGCGGGAGTATTCCATTTAGCGGACCAATCCTACGCAGTTGTAGCAAAACGGGACACAAATTTAGACAAAAAAGACCCAACCAATCTTGACTTAATTATTTTAGTCCCAGATTGTGCAGTGCCATTGTAAGCAATGTTTAATTTAAGGAGAGTAGTTTTGTGTTTGTTGAACAGCTCACCCATTTTCTTAAGAGAAAACTTGGCAAAGTTTAAAGCCCTTACAATCATCATTTAATATGACAGAACGGACTCTTTCTACCGATTTTTACCGTTTTACGGAACCAGGAGAGGTTCAATTCTGTTTAGTAAAATGGGGAACCTCTCTGTTGTAATTTTATTTAGTTATTCAAGAACCAAAGTTTCCCTGACGGGATCTTTAGTTGCATCTGTCCCCGTATAATTCCATCTGTACCCTTTCTTGTAAGTCACACGGCATTTCAGGACTTCACTCGCAACTAGACTTGCATATAAGTATTTTGTTATTGTAAATGGAGTCCGAGTTCCGATCTACAACACAAACAATACACTCGCATACCCAGAGAAGCCACCCTGATTGTGTACACAACCGTTACACAACACCGCAACATTCGAGCGCGACAACTTGATACATATATCTAAGCGAGGTGTTCATAAGGACGAATAAGTCGATATTGGCATGAGGTGAGTGCCCGATAGGAGGTGGATATACATACATATACCCCCTCTTGGCATTGTATCCTCCGAAGAGAGGATATTTGAACAGCATTCTAATAACATATTGTGGTAGCCCACACATTAGGTATCTATATGGTTTTTAGGTTGTGGTACGCCAACACCCTATTTGTTACAACACTCTTTCCGAACCATTTTGTACAAATGCCATTATTATTGGCTAATGATGTCGCCTACGCTGAAATTTAGAAACAAAATTGCATGACATCCGTACCGTATCTCGTTGTAATGACGTAAACATAAACAAAGAAAAACAAGAACAACAATTCGATCGAACTCATTTTGCTTGGGTATGGAGCTGAAAATTTCTCTCGAGGAAAACTCCGCATGTCTATCTTTGGAACATGGTTTGCTTCTCGGAACACAAAAGTCTGTATATGGACATATCCAAGCTACTTCCAAAGGAGAAGGTCATCCTTCTTCTGCTGAACAGATTGCCTGCTGTTAATTGAACTTATTGTCAATATTTTATATGCTCTTTGGTCGCTGTAACTGCCAGCTAGATATGGTACTGATGGTATAGTCCTTAACGTGTAATGGCACCGTATGGTGATGTTTTTGTTGGCAGAACATTTTTGGAAGCCCTAACTTGGAAAAGGTCAATTTTGTGCAAAAACCTGTTGTTCTTTATGATGTTGTTTAAAGGACCGCCAGTCTTACGAACAATATTTATGCCCATGCAGGAGTCTTGTAAATTTGCAGTTCAACATAATGCAGTCGGAGTATGTTTTGTGTTGCTGCAGCCTGATGTCGTATGTTTTCTAATGCAACTTAGTTTTCGGAATAGCTATAGACGAGTATGGTGAGTGCGTTTTGCTGTCGGCCGGCTTAATGAAGATTGAAAGTCTGTCTAAATTGTATGTACTGTACAGTCTAATGGTGTGATAGACGTATCGAAGAAGGTCTGTCTGTGGGAAGCTGTGTGAGAAAATGCATAGCATTGTATAGAACCAAATTTATATCAACAAACGCTATTAGGCCTCTAAACTCCACACAAAGTTACTCCGGCAATGAATTGGAAGAATTTACATCTCTTCATATACATTGATGCAGTTTAGTAAGAATAGATATATCAGTTGGAAGAGGCTTGTGTTTATATTTAAAATGAGAGGTTTTCAAAACCAGGGCTTCCATTTTATAGGACCTTGATATAAAAATAGGAAGAAAGAAAAAGCAACTGCTGCTATGCACCTCGTTCAAGGAGTCGGGGTAGTTTTCCTGCCAAAAGACGAGTTTATATTTGATAGCAAGTACCCCAGAAGAAAAAATCCATGGTTGTTAGCTCATATCTAGTGTTTTTTACCATTTTTGTCTGACAAAAAGTAGCTTTTACTATAACTTCTGTTGACGTTTGCCCCTCGGAATTGTGTAGATAGATGGGAGATTTTGGCATAGTGGATTTCGCCGCAGGAGATTTTGGAAAAAGAGGTAAAAAAAAATGAGAGATTATGTCCAAGAAGGGGTTTTTGAAAAGGAGGATAACGTAGGGATCCCAAAAGATAAATAAGGACAAAACCGAGTAGGGTAGGGTGCGGAGGATTTGACACGTTTTCATACTATTGTTAAAATCATAGAAATTCTATGTTGTTTCTCTATGGTTTTATGCTTACTTACTTACTTAGATGGCGCTACAGTCCGGGGTGGACCTGGGCCTCAACCAACACGCCTCTCCAGTTAGCACGATCTTTGGCTAACCGCCTCCAGTTGCGCACTCCAAGTTGGTTGAGGTCCCCTTCCACTTGTGCGCGCCACCTAAGGCGAGGTCTTCCTCTACTGCGTTGTCCCTCCGGGTTGGAATCGAAGACTCTTCGGGCCGGAGTGTTGGTGTCCATTCGCTCTACATGTCCTAGCCATCTTAGTCGACTGATACGTACTTTTCTGACCAGATCGATGTCGCTGTACAGCTCGTAGAGTTCGCTGTTAAATCTCCTCCTCCAAAGCCCGTCAACGCAAACGGGACCGAAAATCACTCGAAGAATTTTGCGTTCGAAGCGACCAAGGAGATCTTCATCCGCCTTTGATAACGTCCATGATTCTGCGCCATAAAGCAGGACTGGGATGATGAGGGTCTTATCCCAAGTAGAAATCGTTGGTTAAAGTTCTAGCGCTGTTACCACAATTCAGAAAGTTTACTATTACGGTCAAAGTGTGTTTTGATTTATAAAAGTGCAATCTGTTTCTCATATAGGAGAGAACCGTGATCAAGTGGGGAATTAGTTTGACGTACTTATTTGACCATTCCGTGATATACACTATATGGTATAATCGGCTATGATTTGCAACCGAAACGTTACCGATTTTTGCCAGTCACAGCTTGCGATGTATTTACAGTACAGCAACTACACAAAATGGTCACAAAGTATTGCATGCAACACATAAAGTGAGCTGTCAAATTTGTCTTAATGTGTTTGTAGGTTTATTCACACAAATAGAATATAATAAAATCGCTACACAAATACAATCAGATAGGTGCAAATAAAATGTATATACATATGGAATGAATTATTGGCATACCTAAAGGAACAAAATGGAAACATTAAATTAATATTAATTGCATTTCTTCGTATCCGTAGCCCAAATATTAAAACGAAAGTCAGTTTTACCACGAATGTGAATAAGTTGCAGTGGAAAAAACTCACGCGCTCAAGAAATATTGAATATTTAGATATTCAATTTTATTTTCAAAAAATTGTACTTTTCCAAGGACATCGAAAATTATCTTAATAGCTTCAAAAATGAATTGAAAGAATTATAAGGTATATTTCAAGGTGATACATATACGTACTTATAAAGAATAAAGGGTTTGCGAATTTCAATTGTGAAATTATTTTATTAAAAATGGATGCCCAGTACTTACGATCGAAAATGGCGATTAGTTTTCGTATTAATGCATGTGCATTTCACTTGGTAGGGGCAAAGGGTGTATGTGCTCCCCAAATTGATAAAGTTGTTTTTTGCGTTTATTACTTGCAATAGGTCTGAAAATTGGGGAATAGGACAATGGGTAAAAAAGTTTCATTGAAATAGGAGTAGATAGGCATGAAATTAACTTTAAAAATGTAGGTATAACGCTTTAGTGTTGTCATTTTTAAGAATAAAAGAAACATTTATATTTTAACATTATAAAAATAACTTCCTAGCCATGTATAGGTAGAACTACTACTAGTGCCATGTGGTAGATTTCTCGAGATATTGGGGCGTGAATCTCCTACGATGTTGCAAACTACTATTTTATACAAACTCTTATTACTATTTTACACTTAAATTACATTTGTTCACACCTCATTTATTTTTCTTGTAATTGTAAAATATTTTATTTAATAAAAGCACACTGCATTCTTCCTTCTAAAGATGTGCGTTGGACGTAGTAAAAGTAGAAAAGAAATTATTAATAAAAGCGCTGCATGCTTTGCTACTAAAATTGCACCATTATTTTCAGATATGTTCCCAAGATTTTACGATTAGCTTGTTAAAACTATGATTTCTATTTTATGGAAAATCAATATGGGAAGACAGTGTCAATAAAAGAATTACCAGTATATGAGATAATTTCGAAACGATGTATGATATTTTTTTTCTATGTGCCCCCTTTATACTCTACGCTTATGAGCAACACCATGTCATATACAGATACACTATCCGTTCGTTTACACACAAATTACATAAAACGTGCATAAAAATCCACTTCAGTTCGTACTTAGTGTTGATACAATACCTGGTACAATATAGTAATTGTGGAAATAACATTCAACTATTTTGTGTAGATATTAATGCGTCAAATTGTGTAGTAGTTATTTAGGCAATGTATTTGGAGATTGTGTGCAAATAAAAACCAAAAGCGAATAATGCACTTTATGGTAACATTCAACGGTCACAATTCAGACTGGGCGTAGTCTATTAGTGTAGTTGTGTAGTAGTAACATTAAATGGTAACTCTGCGGATTTTGAGACTTTAGTTTTGAAACTATTCAGTAATTTTTTAGACACAACATTTACTGAAATGTTACGTTAAAGAACATTTGTCTCTTTAAGGCACGTAATAGTTACAAAAATGTCAAACTGTTTCCATATTCATAGCAACGCATTTATCTACTCAAAACCAAGTCAAATATACCAAACGGTGACCATAATTTAAGATAATTTTGAATCAAAGTCACAAATTTCTACTTGGGATATAGAGTCTCCTTGGTGTTTCTCGACAAGGCCTTACTAATCAATTGCCTTCTTAGGCCAAAGTAACAGCGGTTGGCAAGTATAATTCTTCGCTTGATTTCTGATGTGATGTCATTTTCAGAGTCCCGAACTACCTCAAAGTTATAGCTGTCTATCGTGACGTTCTGTCCGATTCGTCGATGTTGTGTGTCCCTTCTTGTTGACAGCATATATTTTGTTTTGCCCTCATTCACCACTAAACCCATTTTCGCCGCTTCTGTGCTAATACCTGCAAACGCACCAGTGACAGCTCGCTGTGTTCTGCCAATGATGTCGATGTCGTCAGCGTATGCAAGTAGTTGCACAGACTTTTGGAAAATTGTGCCCCTGGTGTTGACTTGCGAGTTTCGCACAATTTTCTCAAGAATGATGTTGAAAAAGTCACATGACAGCGCATCACCTTGTCTAAATTGTCTAAATCCTTTTTTGACATCAAAGGTCTCGGTGAGATTATTTCCGACCTTTACGGAGCAGCGAGCGTTCTCCATCGTCATTCTGCACAATCTGACAAGTTTGGCAGGGATGCCAAAACTAGACATGGCTCTGTATAGCTCGTCTCTATAAATGCTGTCATATGCGGCTTTAAAATCGATAAATAGATGGTGAGTATCAATTTGGACTTCTTGGGTTTTCTCCAGGATCTGTCGTAGTGTGAATATTTGGTCGGTTGTGGACTTACCGGGCCTAAAACCGCACTGATAGGGTCCAATCAGTTCGTTGACAAATGGTTTCAGGCGTTCACACAGTACGGCAGACAGGATCTTGTAAGCGATGTTAAGGAGACTGATGCCTCTATAGTTGGCGCAGTTTAGAGGGTCTCCTTTCTTATGGATCGGGCAAACAATGCTGAGGCTCCATTCATCAGGCATACTTTCCTCTGACCAAATTTTAGAAACGAGTTGGTATATGCTCTCTACCAAGTCATCTCCCGCAGCCTTAAAAAGCTCTGCAGATAAACCGTCCGGTCCTGCAGCTTTGTTTGACTTCAGTTTGGATATTGCTATCCTTACCTCATTTTGGTCAGGTGGACGGAATTCTTGGCTTTCATCGCCCAGGTTGAATGGTTCATTCTGCCTGACAGCGGAATATGTGTCGTCTTCGCCGTTTAACAGTCTGCAGAAATGGTTTTTCCATGTCCTCAGCACCGACTGTGACTCCACTACAAGATTTCCTTGTTCGTCTCTACAGGTCTCTGTTCGGGTCTTGTTCCCGTGACACGTTCTTTTTACCTTTTGGTAAAACTTCCGAACATTGTTCCTGGAGTAACACCTCTCTATTTCCTCAATCGCGCGCTTCTCATGCTCTTTCTTTTTCCTTCGGAGAAGCCGGTGTTCTTCCCTCCTTTTTTGCTCGTAGAGCTCCCGAGTTGCTCTCGTCCTTCTCTGCAGCGCCGCTTTGTAGGCCAGTTGCTTCGCTGCATGGTTTTATGCTAAAAACTTATAATGGCATCATGGCGACAAAGTATTTATAGTAATAGAGACAACTGATTAGACGTTTAGGTATTGTATACATTTTCCTGCAAGGTGTAAATGTGTCAAAAGCTCCCTCGAAGAAGGAAAATTTGACAACTTCATAAGGAGGTTTTTACATAGCTGTTCCGGTGTAAAATTGAGTGGGTTCGCGTAAGTCAAGGATGAATTAATTGGACTGCTGTTTAAATATTTAGAGCTCTTATTAGCATTAACAACTTTACCCATTCGGCTGATTTTTAATCTACCTATACAAAATTGTAGTCCGATTTTTGTGATTCAGTCCCATTTGCAATGTCCATAATCGCATTCCACAAGTTACTTTCGTCCACATTGCGGTCTGGATGTTTTCGTTTGTATATATTTGACAAGTTGAGAATCTATTAATTAGTAGATTAATTTTTATGTAAACGGAAGGAGGATTTGATAGGTTGTCAAATGCTCCTATATCTGCACCGTCAAATCCTCCCTTTTGATAGAATAATATAAAATTAAAAACTTTTATTTAAAAACATCAAATTCATACAAAACAACTAAACACATGTGCTTCTTACAAGTCACATGCATCAAGATTGTTAAATTTCGGACTTTATATTAACGACAGTAAAAAAAAATTGCAATGCATTAACTTACCATGAAAGTTATATCCAAAGAAGGGAAAATAAAAAAATTGAACCACTCACAACAAACACAAGGCTATCACTGAAAGAACACGTGCCACTTGCGCTCGTCGTTTATATCTTTATTGTTATTAAAATGTAGCGTTGCAAATCACACGGTTTTTGTAAAAATAGCAGTTGTCATATCCTCCTGCATGTCAAATCCTCCGCACCTTACCCTAATGCAAATGTCCAAGGAGATTCTGTATAAGATCTAGATTATCCCAGACCATGTTCAAGTCATTAAAACTTGGACTCTATCTAAAGTAAATGAAGATGCCTTCGGTCGGATTGTTTGGTCTGGTTTGCGGTGACGTTCTAAGAGATAGGAGATATAAGGACCAACTATACGAGCTGTACAGAGTCATCGATCTAGTAAAAAACAGTAGCGCACCTAAGAACTCCTCTCACCGAGAGCCACTCTAAACTAACGAACCCACAGAAACAACGCAGTAGAGCAAATAGAATGCGCCACTGGAGGCAGTTAGCTAAGCAACGAGCCAACTGTACAGGATTGTTAGTTTAGTTAAGTAACAAGGAGATGACTTGGCATAGAGAACGTGTACCAATTTTTTTCTAAGATGTCTATTGGCTAAATGAAAGGATATCTCTCTAACTTCACCAACTACAGAGGCATACTCCACCTTAACATGACATATACTAGATTATAACCTAATTGGCACAGTATAATTTTAGGACGCCATAGACTAAATTGTTATTTTTTTTGTCGGAGGTTGCTACTATCCGATGGAGCACTCAAACACAACTACTGGTCAATCGTACTGCCAAACAGACACCTTAATTTATTGTACTTAGTTTTCCCGTCTTTCGAAGAAAGATGAGAAGAAGCTTCAGTGATAAAGAGCTTAGATGTTCGGCACTCACCACGTCAGCCCCAAAGATCCGATGCGAGAAAAGGCAGGACAACTACAGAGGAAGTGTTCCGCTATATCGTCGTCCTCTCCACAAGCAGGACAGATGGTGGTATCAATGGATGACTTAGCCGCAGATGCAGGCACACCCAAGGCAGGCTCAGGTCCTGAGAGAGCCTCTTCTGAACCCTGCCTGGCTAGCCCAACCGCGATCTCATTTTCCTGGATACCAGTGTGACCTGGGAGTCTGGGACCCAAACAAGTTTGACCGTGTTTAGCCTACCGACCATGTTCATAGAAAGCTTGAGTTCTAGCACTAACTTTTACGAGGTAAGAGGGTTGAGCAGCGCTTTTACTGCAGCTTGGCTATCACTGCAAACGCATATGCTTCCAGCCCTCCACCTGTGTGTCACAATAGCGCATAGCCATAAGTAAATTGTAAGTAAATTGTAAATTGTTATACAGCCCCTGAAAAAAAGAAAACTCTTGAAACCCCCTACAAAGACGTGTTGTGATGGACGATAAATGCTGACTACATCATAAGTCAAACTGGTCTACTTAGTTGGTTGACTTAGAGCTGATTTTATGGCCTGCCTTATATTCAAACACTGTATAACATATGATAAGGCAATTAGCACTGCTCAAGAAACATTCGGCATTGTCATTGCGGCTTTCAGTTCATCCTTCCTTACAATCAGTCTCAACCTTCTGTGACTTCATTCAAGGGGCAACATCATCAACTGCATTCAGCATTGCACAATGACTACAATATCGGAATTTCTCGCGTTCGGTTGTCAATTAACTAAGTGCTAATCACGATGGACACTGGGCTATCAATAATTGAATACAACAGAGAAGATGACGAGCGAAATGCAGTCTGTCGATTTCCTTCGTCTGTTTAGCGCAAGCCGTAATATTTCTACTTTCTCATACGAGGTAGATTCTTTTTGTCAGCTTTTTGTCAGAAGGAATTTTTCTGAGTGCAACGAGTGACTCTTAGCAATTTGAATTTACAAGGAATTGATACAAGGAATCTCCAGATGACCATCAAGCGCTTTCAAACAACCTGCATATTGATGCAACCAGGATCCAAAAGTGGGAGCAAGCACCTTTTAAAAAAGGTGCAAAAAGGTTGTCCGAGGAACAACAACCGAATTTCCAGGCTAAGTTTTTGTTTTCTTACACTCAATCGTGCAGGTAATTGAGTTGAAATTGTTTCCACAAATCCAAATTCCATTCAAATTTTACAGCTGGCAATTCCAATTCGTCATTCAGTTGAAAATTATCATTCCGCCCATTACTGTCAATTTCATTGGTAATGTCTAACACCATACTTTGAATATTATGCACATTGGTATGTAATTTTCTACCTGGTCACTCTATTCATACACTTCGACCGCAAAACAAAGCTTGAATGCATTAGAGAAAGGAAATAACTTCAGGTTGCATACCTTCCACCTTGGTGCAGCGAATGGAAGTACATATTACACTCTCACGTGATATTAAGCAGAACCAGATATACCTATACTTTTGCCAACGAACTATCCAAGGAGCCGTTCTTCTGCATATAGGTAGTGGTCTAAGTGAGACACTGAAAGCCGGAGCCATCAGCATTAGCGGCCCCCCACGAAAGAGCAGCAGCCGAAAAAGCCTCGACTACGAAAGTGGACTGCAAAAGGGCCAATGGCAGGCAGAATACACAAACTATGCACGAAGCGCCAGCGGCACCGCTAACAACCCGCGGGACCGGACCACAACCATAGCTGCACACATAGTTGAATGGGGTTGTGAAACCGAACCGAAAGCTATTTGTTATGCGGCAAATGGATAAAAATCCCTAGACCGGCATTTATTTAAATTTATTCCGGCTACCGTCTCATTTCGGCGCTATTTGCTTTTGGCCCAGTTCGTCGTCGCCTTCGTTGTTGTTCATTTGGTGGTGGGGTTTGTTTCCTTTTTTAAGGGAGGACTCCTGTTCCTTGGGCTAGTATAGGTCCATGCGGGTTCAGTCATGCACCACTCATCCTTTTCGTGTTCTTTTGAAGATTTTTCAAGTGTGCTTACCGAGTGTACTCGGCAAGGTGTACATTGTTATACACTACTTCCGGGTGTTTGTGCACTTGGTTTCCATTCTTACCAGGTGAGGGGTATTATACAAACGAAAAATTTACAAACCACACTGAAAAAGACACTAGCTACATTTTTATTTGAGCGGGTAGAAAAAAAAAAGAATAAGATATAACTCCCAAATGAGAAGTACAGGATATGTAATTGTAATCTGATAAATATCATTATAAAAGGCAAACCGCTGAATTACACCGGATTGGGGGTGGTATTGCATTACACGGTGGATGGTGTTTCTATTGTTCATTTGCAGTGGGCCACGAGCGGTCTTCTTACTCGTTGGCGGGTACTCCTAGCAGAGTATACCATTTCGAATGTAAATCTCATTTTATCCGGAATTTTAATGGAAACATTTCGCGAATAATGTTAGAGAATTTTTTATTTTTTTTGTGAGAGGGGGTAGGTTTGGGTACGTGTACGTGTATGGTTAGGGAAGGGGTTTGGTTTTTCTAAGCACTTTTGACTGTTGAACTGCATGAACTACGACGGAAATGAGAACATATAATGCAGGATGACAATGAAAGTATTAATTCGTAGAATAAGTTGTTGCGGATCTTATAAGGGTTGTTCGAGTTGAATGATAACATGTAACGTAGGTGTATATAAAATGTTGCAAATTGATCCCTTTTTCTATTGATTTAACATTTTTTTAATATCCTCTGCCTTGAGCTCTATTTTCCGTTCGATTTTCCTTGGTTCGGTGTCATTTATTAAAGTAGGTAGTAGCAGAGTCTATACAAAGTACAAGCTCTCGTTGTGCACTCTCTCGTGACGTCAGAAACACATATATATGTGGCGTGCTACATACCGTGTACTAGCACCTTAATACCTGTCTATAGTGATATGCGCATTTTTGAGTTTCGAATTTTCAATTACCTAGATAACACTAAAGCACTCATTAAAAAAAAAATAATCTCTGGGGTAGTAAAGCTTAAAATAGGTATATTAAAAATATTTTTATTATTTTGTTCTTAATAAATGTAGGTACTTAAAATTAAAAAAAAAAAAAATAAAAATAATTTTTCATAACTGAGAAAAAAAAAAGAACAAGTAGGTAGGGGAAAGGTCGGAACAGTGAGACACTTTTTTTTTCAAACGGTTATATCTCCGAACGCTTTCGAGCTATCAAAATAATTTTTTTATGGCATATTACTACATATTTCCGCTGTATTTTTTCATAAAAAGTTTAGCGAATAATTTAAAAACTACTTCACCATGAGTTGAATTGTTGAAGAAGGTCAAACTGTCTCACTGTTTGACGGGGGTCCGAAGAGTGAGACAACGTAGGGCGAACAGTGAGACAGTGCAATAATTCTAATAATATCTCGTCTTAATCTTTTTATATCCAAAAAATACATGAGTTTTATTCGTTTAACGTGTTATTATTTATTAATTAATAAGAACAAAAACAACAACACATATATTTAGGTATGTAAAATAAAAATAAAAAAAAAATAACTAAAATCACATTTGAGTGTATATATAATTTTTTAAAAAGGCTTTTAATAAACCAAATCAATTCAATTTTGCTTTTTAATGAAAATTAATAGCAATACAAATTAAAAATAAATAAAAATGTTGAAAAAAAAACAAAAAAAATAATTATTTGAGGTTTCTTCTATAGCTTTGACATGTCTCACTGTTCGTCCATTGAATCTGTCTCACTGTTTGATTTTCATCATTTCAAACAAAAAATTATTTAAGTAAAAAACTGACAAAACTATCGTAAATTTTTGTTTGTACAATTAAAGAACATAATAATAACAAGAAACGAAAAAAAGAATGGTTCACTTATCTGAATATTTGACGTTTATACACAAAACTTAGGAACTTACAAAAAAATACTTCTGCCATTTTTTTTAGGTCCTTACATACTGAAAGCACATGCGCAACCGGTTGTTGTTTGGAATAGAAATATTAGGTGCGGAATGAAAAATAATCGGTACTGTCTTCATCGACATGTCTGTGCGTGTTTCTGGAAAGCAAAAAAATGGAATGTCTCACTGTTCGGACTGTCTCAGTGTTCCGACCTTCCCCCTAGGTAATAATGTTACCATAACTTTTTTTTAGCTGGTCCACAACAACTTCGAAATAAATTCATGTTTTCAGTTGTATTTTTCGTCTCCATTTTAATATTTCGTGGCGAAATTTTTGTTTTTGTAAGATTAAAATTGGTGCAACTTGAAATTTTATCTCAAACCTCCTTGATATAAAGAGGTCGTTAGATTTCTGCTCTTATTTGTCACATATTATTCTTCGATCGACAATTTCCCACAGATGTGTTGTATCTATGGGGCTGAGATCGGGATACTGCTCTGACCTTAAGCAACTAAAAACAATTTTTTAAAATGTTTACGCTTCAAGCCACTACTCTTTGACTATTTTGAAAGTATGAATCGGATTATTGTTCTCTCTCAGGGGTGGTTTCTCCTACCCTTTCAGGACTGTAGTTGCTTATAAGCAACTTCTGTTTTGTAACCCTCGTAGTCTCTTTTGGGAGGCCTCGATTTAAAATAAAATGTATTGTGCATTTATTATTTATTAGTGTAAGAAAATATCAAACATTTGAAAAATGAGTTTGTGTTTTGTGCTTTGAGGAGTTATTCACAAATGCGCGAACGGTAGACCAAAAAACTATAAAGAAAAAAATAAAAAATATATTTAAATATTTCCGAGTAACTGAAAAAATTACAGTTAATAAAATGTTAAAGTAAAAAGTTAAGTTATTCTATTAATGTTTTCACTACGGCTGTCCAGAAAGGGCTAAGTATCTGGAAGTATGTAATTTTTTTAAGTAAGGGTAACTTTTTGCTGTTTGGTTTTTTAGCCTGCTTTTTTTGACAGTTCACTCGTGATTCGTGACAATTGTGTCAAATTAAAAAATGCTCATTTAGTATTTCCATTTCACCCTGGATAGATTTAGCGACGCCCGAACAAAGTCTGAAAATTATTGAATTTTATTACCAAAAATCGTGCTCAGTAAAAAATGTGTCGCGAACTCATGGATAGATAGCATAAATCTCACGTTTTAGGCCTTTAAATTGATGCCGCTGGACTATTTTTTGTGGGGATATGTGAAGTTTTCCGTCTATACGGATAAGCCAGGAACTATTGCCGCCTCGGAAGACAAAATAACTCGTGTTTGTTGAGATACCAGTCGATATGTTGGATAAGTATACCAAAATTGGACATTCCGGATGGACCACTTGACTTGAGGTGTAGTCGCGGTCAAAATTTACACGAAATAATATTCAAAAAGTAAATGACAAGAATTGATTTATGGATCGTAATAAAAATTTCACTCAATTTAGTACAATTTCGTTTTTTTTATTCATTTTAAAAGCCAAGCGCTTAAAAAATCACCCATTATCTTATGTATGTAAAACTGTATGCATTTTCTCTGTTACCTCAAAGCACGAAAACTGATGGACATATTTCAATGAAACTTTTTTTTAAATGTTTCTTAAGTGTGTGAGATGGTTTTAGGCTACGTCGTTCGTCGTCATCGTCTACCGCGGTCCGTAGTTATGTCTATTTTAACTCTAACTACATTTCCACAAAAGCAATCCCAAACCATAGCATTTCCTACACCATGTTTTAACATTCGCTTTGAATATAGAGGACTTAAGGCTTCGTTAATTGACCGGCTAAAATGTCAAAAAACATTCGAATCCTTTTGGATTCGTCAGAAAGCAATACAGTTTTTCTTTTAGACATTGTCCAATTGATGTGGTCATTGGCAAATTTCATCCTTGCTTTTCAGTGTTTGGCTTTAATAAATAGTTTTCCGACGAATTGTTCTATCGTTCGCTTCTAACTTATTTTAAAGTATTTTTTTTTTCTCATACACTCGGGCGTATGTGAGCTTTTTTAAGAGCACACCTAAAACACCTGATAACTGATAGTCGATAGCTCCAAATTTCTTTAAAATAGTAAGACAAAAAGAGGGACGCGAACAGAATCTTTGTTGAAAAAAAATAATAGTCCTATTCCATGGACAATGGGTATAACATCAAAATGGGTTCTTAAGAAGACACTAACCATAACTGATATTGGATGCTCAAAAGCGGAATGATATGTCATTTACTTTCGAGTTTCAAGCCCCAACGAGTCTCAAGCGACAATGTACGAATTATAATTAAGCAAGTGAGTCAATATAGGGAACAACTATTAAAGCTAACTGATTTCAAACTCTTTTCAAAGTCTATGAGATTAGGCTAGGTTAGGTTAGGTTGATGTGGCTGTCGACAAAAGGCCGACAAAAGTTTCGTACCCTACTTGCTGAACCAGTTTGAGCTTCTAATGAAGCGTAGGAGAATTCGAATGTCTAAATTATTAAATAGAGCTTCTATTTTTGGGAGAGAGCACAGGAAAAGTGGAGAATAGAGTCCTTCTCCTCCTAGTCCAAACAATTTCTAAACATTTTTGCATGCCTGCTTATAAGGCAGTGTAGGCAGATAGATCAAATTCTTAGAACGTTCGTTTAAGATTAAGATAAACATGTCGTGCTTAGAACCTTTGTCAGCCTAAGATTAGTTATTTTTATAGCATCCCAGCTTTATTGAGGCCAATGAGGTTATAAATGTTCATTAAAACTTTAAACTATTACTGTTACGAGCTCAAATAATAGATGTCCATTATTTCGCTTAGCCCTTCCTATAGCTTCTTTCAGAGAAGTTATCCACTAGCTTGTCATCCAGAAGAGTGTTCTCTCTACCTGAAGGATGTATTCAACACATTGCAAGCTTATCGCATTTGAGTCTCTTCCCTTTGACTTTTACTTCCTTCTCCCAACATCCTTTATCTATTCTTTGTATTATTATCAATCTTGTAACCTTATAAGGACATTTTATTTTCGAAAGGACACAATAAACACAACTGTGAAATAGATTTTGACGGCTTAAACTTGCAGCAAAGAAAATAATTGCTCAAAACTCTTCCTCTTCTCTTTCAATTCCGTTTGTTTATGTGTATTATTGCACACCTCAAGGTAATACTGAGCCCATTTTCATAGGAATATCCTACATAACCGGAGCCGCCTTATCCATTGATTGTGTTAAATCCTGTCACCTTTGCAAGAGTCAATTTCCTTTACGTTCTTTTTGCGATATATCCATTGTGCAGTCGAAAACCCTTTGATCTTTATCCGGGCCCTACTGACAAAGGATTGCCCATATGGAACACATGGTCGACTCACTCCCTTAGGAGGTGAAAAACACTATACATGCAACATTTCGCAGAACGGAAACTCTACAATTGGTGGTTGTTTCCGTTATATTGTATGATGATCGGAAATGCCTTCTACCACCAGTTTTTGTGCTCCCTCTCTTGTTTTGGTGCTTTCATTTGAAACATACTCCTATACGCCTGTATGTAGTTTGAACACCCCCATCAGGCTGTCTAACACCTCTTTCAATTTAACTGGTTAAGTTATGCCACCACCACCACCTCTACCACATAACAAATAATAAAGTCCTGGATCCAATGTAGATCATGGTAGGTTGAAGGACATGCGATGCACGCATTATCTGGACATTGGTAGTACTACACGCCTTAGTCGTCATCGTTGTTCAATGGTAGCCTTTGACTCATCTATTTACCTCTGTATACCCGGGTTCGAGAAGTTCTTTAACCTTTCACACACAGTATGTCAGGATTTCAAGCAGCCCAGGGACAGGAACTGCATATAACAAGGATAGGTATTATCGAACCATATTAGGGTATTCCGGGTGAGTGGAATGAAACGAAAAGAGGAGTGAGTTTTTTGCTTCTTCTTCTTCCTTCATGATATCGTTCGACATCGCTATCGTTAGCCTTATCTTCATCATCATCACCTTCGCTTCGCACGGTTGTTGTTGTTGTCCTGTATACTGTTCTGAGTGGGCAGGTTACACTGATAGTCAGTCGGCATATAGTTTGTACGTTCTATTGAGGAAGGATACTATTCACATTTCATTTCGCTTGATGTTTGTTTGTTGTCCTTTCCTTTGTTTTGCCTTTTATTTTTTCAGTCTTCATCGGGATACATGTTCTTTCAGTAGTCAGAAAGTGTAAACGTCAGATTGACTATGCACTTTTGCAGTAAGATGCAAGTAGAATAGCTCAGTATTATATATGAGTCCTTCACACTTGATTCGTTTTTATTATTTTATTTTTTGCCTGCGTTCGGTTTCTTAGCTCATTGCACAACATTCTATCGGACCATCTGCTTGCAACATTTATTTGAAGTGGCTTCTCGTCAGTGCACAGGCCATCAGGCAGGTCCTGAGCGTGTGTGTTTACTTGTCTGGTGTTTATAGTTTGGAGTAGGTGTGGAGTAGGCATTTCAAATGGGAGGTGTGAACTGTGCATATCCTCACCTCATGTGAAGGTGTATTCACAGTGCAAGAAGGTGGAAGGAGCAATATACCACTATGCTCTATCCTTCCGCATGGATTGAGAATAATGAGAAAACATGTTTTTCTTCTGCATTGTTTCGTCCTGGTGTTTTGCCATTGTTTCGCAACTAATGGCTGTACAATGCTTGTGGTGAATGGTTGTGCATTGTGGTTTTATGGGAACGTTTATGGGGCAATGGCGATGAAAGAAGTGTCAATGCAAGGAAGTGATTGGCAATTGAGATGAGGAATATGGGAAAATAGGTTGCTTCTTGTTTGTTAATAGATTTGATTTTTTTTAACCTGCCTTAAATGATAGACACATGTGCTGGCGTTTATTTTTCAATTTTCTAAATTATGTATGTATTAAAAAATATCAGAGGTACATATTTTGAAAACATAAGAAGAACGCACGAAGCTTGAATTAATTTGCAAGTATTAGAAATACATACCACAACTGTCTGTCTGTCTCTCTACTTCTTCATAACAATAAAACTTGTAAATAAAATAAAAAAACAAAAATAATTTAAGTATGTAACCAAAAACAATCCAACGGGCGTGATCCAACACTGAGTACGAAATGTGCACGCCTGGATGTCAATAAACTTTCTCGTTTATTATCTATTTATTGAATTGTAAAAGCGTTGAATGCAAACTTTTGTTGACTGAAAAAAAAGCTTCTCACAACCATTCGTTTGTGTGATTTTTTTTATTTTTAGGACGAATGGGAGGGACTTACAATTTTATGCCGATTCCGAACGGCTTAATTGAGAAGCTTTTTCAGGACAGTTATACTCTCGTGTTTAGCAGTGGAAAAAACCTTAAGATGTAATTTGTGTTTTTCCGAGGATCGAACCTGGGAACCCTCGCACAGTAGTCCAGCACACTAACTACTAAGCCACTGCGCCCAAATTTGTGGACTAACATCCATACTACTTATAATGCAACGTCCGTCTTTTCGTTTCTCCATAACTCGAGAACCATTCGTCCGATTTTCATGATTTTTTTCTTATTTATAGATGTGTGGCCAACTTAGTCTGTAGGGTGGGTGAGAATTGCTCAGGAGTAAAGGAGTCGCGGGGAGTAAGGGGGACTCACAAACCGTAAGCCGTGTGAACTTGAAAGTTTGTATGTTGATAGATAAGCAAACATTATTACATGCCTCATTCATCGTTTTCGAAAATTCGTCCTATAAGGGTTGAAAAACTTTTAAAACAAACTTTTCTATTTCGACCTTACTACACTTAACTTGCCATTATACCCATAAATCTATGTATGCCAATTCAAGATATGCTTTTAATTGTTAGGCAATACTTCACCGAGTATTTTGAGCTAACATTCATCTTTCTGGTCCATCCAGAGGGTGAGATGTAATAAATTGAAAATAGATCTTATTTGGCCAAGTGCGAAAAAATTGATTTCGCGATTGCAGTTGTGCTTAGTAGGGGTAGTTTTATATTGCGTTCTAGAAATAGAATGATTACTGGCACGAATGCATTCAGAATGCACATTGCACATTGCAAATGCTCATGAATGGCGTAGTTGAATTTGATGTAGGGAATGGATATCCATAAAACAAACTATGTAAGTACATAATGTGCGGTGCATAATCAGCATAATGCATATTCGTACATACATTCATACATACATATATTTGAGATCTGCAGCTATGGAAATTGTAACGATATGATCGCGTAGTATAAATAATCAAATCATACTGTGATGCTGATGACATAATGGACATAATATTTCATTTACGGGGGAGGGGTAAAGGGGTGGTATGGACTAACTCTGTAACTATTTGGCCGATTTAAAAAATTCTTTCAACATTGTACTGGCTTCATCCTCCAGATCAGTATAGGTTACTTTGGGAGAGGATGGGGGAAGGGGAAACGGGGGAATAGGAGCTATCTTCGGAACTATACTCGGCCATTCCTGGAGTTGGACTCCGACAGCCATGTTTTTTCACACGGACAGCTATATGTTGCATGTTCGCGTGTGAGCTGCAGTTGTTTATTCTAGCGCCCACTAAAACAATAACGTGTATAGTATACAAAATGGAATTGCGATAAAATATTTTGTATGCTTAAATAAGAGGAAAATATTTAACAAACGATAACTCACTGATAACTCAAATAAATGTTAATTTTATTTAAAAGAAAAGAAACAGGCGGACGGAGCCGCGGGCATTGCTAGCCACTAATATAATATACATTGGATACATTAGGTTAAAATCTTCAGTGCACCAAGAGATAGTAGTTATACTCTGCAAGGAAGTTTAACCGACTTTTCGTCAGACTCGCTTGTCTGAAATCTATATATATATAAAAATGGTGGCAAAAATGTATAGTAATTCATCAATTGAAAACAACTGGGCCGATTTGGCTCAACTTTTTTTTCAGTTGTTCGTAATTGCCAGGAGAAGAATTTTACAGAAGACAATTTTGGGAAAACTCTCCGGAAAAGTCGGGAAATTGGAAAAATCGAAAATTGAGAACGGCTGGGCCGATTTGTATCAAATTTTTTTTCAGTTGTTTGTAATTTTTCCAGGAGAAGGTTTTTCCGAAAGAAAATTTTGGGAAAACCCTCAGGAAAAGTCGGGAAATCGGAAAAATCGAAAATTGATTTTTTGTATGGAATTTTGTGTGCAATTGTTCCGGAATGGATTTTCGAATAGAAAAATAGAAAATTCTTAGCGGAAAACTCGGAAAATTCCGGAGAAACCCGAAAATTTGAATTTTTTTCGACGAAATTTTGACATTTTCTTTGATTCTGGCAACGATTCGGTCAAGATCTTAAAATGCGTTGGCTGTTGCATCATCTGGCATTGCTTCCACATTGTTGGAAGGCGGTCGAATTGCACATTCCGCTTTGAAGCTGCCGATGAATCTTCTCACGGTTGATAAGCCAACGTGCACAATGACCAAGAATTCGGCGACAGCGAAATTGATGCGAGAATGAATCATCATTTGGGATGAATGCACGATGACGCATAAACGAGCTTTGAAGGCAGTTGACCAAACGATGAAGGATTTATGAGGTGATTTGAGACGATTTGGTGGGGCTATGATATTGCTCTCCATATAGATTTTCGTCAAACGCTTCCCGTCATCCCGAATTGAACTGCTGCCGATGAACTTAATGCATGCTTGAAATCGTCGTCTTTGTGGCGGCATGTCAAGAAGTTGAAATTGACCACGAACATGAGAGTCGCATTGCATAATGACCCATCTGCTGCTGAATTCTCGAGACAACTGCTCGCGCTTGGCAATGGCCAAATTCCCGTTGATGTTTCGACGTCGATAGCTTGAATTTCCTTATTCAAAGTCAAATCGCTAGAGAACTGCATTCGTACAAATCCGTTGACAGCGTGACCGATGAGGATGGAGCGACCAACTATCGGACGGAATTTTTGAACTCGCTTGATGTGCCAGGAACTCAACCGCATAATTCACAGCTGAATCATCCGAAATTGTGCAACGTTACGCGGTTGTCCATAAAGAAACTGACGAACAATGTGATTCAAGCGACGATCATCAAGGACAAATTCAAAGGAGAGGAAGTCCTTATCGCACGAATTCCGATTATTCCAACTGATCTTCCATTCCAATACCAGCGGATTCAGTTCCCCGTTCGATTGGCTTTTGCGATGACAATCCATAAATCGCAAGGCCAATCGTTGGAAGTCTGTGGGATTAATGTCGATTTCCCTGTTTTCGCACGGTCAGCTGTACGTTGCCTGTTCGTGTGTTGGCAAACCGTCTTCGTTGTTTGTTTTTGCGCCGGAAAACAAATCCAAAAACATTGTTTATCACATCGCTCACGCTCTCTACTGATTTCGATTCCATTCAAATAAATCACATTGAAATTTGAACTATCTGTGTTATATTATCACTGTCTAGAGTTTATCTGAAGGAGTTAAATTGGGGCGAGACGAAGTTCGCCGGGTCCGCTAGTACTATATAAAAAGTCAACGCAGAACCCTGGCTCAATTTCGACCCCCCTTCTTCATCAACTGCCCAGACTACCTCAAAGAGTCCTGAGGCCTTCAGTCAAATGGTTAGCTTAGGATGTGGAAGATAATTAATGTTCGCTTTTCTGGGTCAGTTATCATCGGCTATTAGAGTGGTAGAAAAGTTACCGTCCGGCTTAGCTGCATAGGTGTGTCTATGCATTCATTCATTCATTCTCAATGGCCCGCTTATCCACTAAGCGGGTTGAGGGGTAGATTGCTCAAGTGGATCCGCTATCTCTATTCTTCATTCTCCGCCATTAATCATCAAGGGCAATTCACTTATGGGTAGAGGAGAGATTGTGAACTTGATCTACCATCTCACCTATGTAGAGGACGTCTGCCTGATGGTACGGTACGGATTCCATAGTACGTCGTGGGATGCTGGTTGGGGACATACGTTAAGATGACTAAACCACCGAAACATGGACCGCTTCGTCCGGAGAAGTAGCTGCTCGACTTTGAGTTGCTTACGTATTCTGGTGTTTCTAATGCGATCTCTACGAGACACACCAGCAATACAATGAAGGAATCTCATTTCGAAAGCTTGTATCAGCGATCTCATTCTTTCGTCATTACCCGGCCAAACCTCATGACACCATTGGTAAGAGTTGGAAAAAACACCGAATTAAAGACTGACAACTTAGTTTTGACAGTTCAGTCCTTCTAATAACAGAATGGCCAAAGTCTCTCAATCCTTCAAGAAAACTCTGCATTGCTCCTTCCATCACTCGTGAGTAAGACCCCGAGATACTTAAACTTCTCCACCTGTTTCAATGGGACTCCACTAACTTGCAGATTTGTTCACGTTTTTTTTAATCTCATCTTCAACACAAACAGCTACAAACCGATGGAGTGCGCGTTGAAGCTCGCTCAGTGTCCAACGTATGCTTTCTCTAAATCTATGAAGCATATGCGTAAGCAGGTGTAGCTTTCTCAAGTATACCATTCTGAGAGTGAATAACTGGTCGGTTGTGCTTCTGCCGTGTCGAAAACCGCACTGCTCATCATCTAATCGTGAATCGTGATGTAAATGGTCTTATCTAGAATAATTTTCTTAGCCAAGCCCAAGACCATTGGTATCTGTCACTAAATGAGAGCCACATATGTCAGAATGGGTTTGACTACATTTACCTTACCTTGTAAGCCGTACGGATTCTTTCCTGAACATTATGTTCAGAGTTCAACGTCAATCAGTCAAGGTATACAAAAAGGGTGTGAGGCTTCGTCGCAACCAATCTTCGAGTTAAATTATCTTCAACACAATTAAACTAAAGTTGGAAGACCCCTGCATGGGTAAAGTACAAATACATCTAATCAGTTAACAGAATTCCTTCAAATGCCTGTTAAGGGTATAATATTCCAGGCTATTAAAAACACATTAGGTATATAATTAGCTATGACAAAGGCAAGAATCCTGCTAAAATTTAACCTGCAGACATCAAACAAGCCAACTTCAAACGACGACCCATTCCAAATGATTAACATCAATGTAGCAGTACGACCCGGACCCATCGATATAAGTACCTTTCCATTAAGATAGTACTCCGCCGCTCTATGACAATAGTCTCATACATAATTTAATAACTTCCTCTGCCCGCCCACCAGCGATTTCATTGTTCTATTTAAATTAGTTCATAATAAGGATACGATTCCAACCAATTGTTCCACTAGTGCTTCTTTCAGTTTTTCATCGTCTAACGTCGAAGCAGACAATCCCTGTACCATATAGTCATACTCACCCTCACCGCAGAGCCATCATCGGGGGACAATGGTTTGGCGGCGAAATTAGTTGAACCAAAACCAATTCGACGCTCTCTTGTTGTCGGTGACAATTTCATCAGGTCGTGCCAATTCGTTGTCGGCGATGCAGAGGAATCCGGATAAGTGAATGAACGTTCAAATTGAATTAAAATGACAAATGAAAGGGATCACTGCAAGGAATTTCCACTCCAAGTCGGATTTTGTATACAAACACACACCCGCACATACTTCGTCTGTGTCCTGGAGGTCGTCCATCGGCGAATAGCTTCGCCGCCTTGTTATACGCTCCATCGGAATTATTCATTCCGTATTATTGAATTGAGGAATGAATCCTACGGTGGAAGCGTAACACTACTGCAGTGTTTCATTATCGTCATGATAGTGCTCTTTTGTGACCAGCAGCGCAATTGTAGGTGCTGCAAAAAAAAAACACACACACACACAGACTTGGACTTTCACTGTCCCTTTGGTGTTGGTCGTCATCGACGCTACAATGGCCGAATATGAATGCTAAAATCATCGGAAACGGGCGGCAGAAAACCGATGATTCAGACTCTCTGTTGACCACAAGCCCACAAAGCACATCAGATAAAATTCAATTAAATGTCTTTATTAAAATCACGATTTTCGAACGGTAAACATTTTTTTTTGTTCGTCTCTGCAATTTCTGATGATTCTATTGTACTTTTTATTTTTTTTTTTGTTTTGGGTGCGGGGAAATTTTATTTAAAATTTCGATCTCGACCGCAAATGCACTAGTTGGTGGCAGTCAGAGTCGCTGCAACAAATATGCGACTACAGTGTTGGTGAAAAGTTTACAAGCACTAGAAAAAAGTTTTTGGTCAATTTTGATGATACAAAAATTTGATTTCGAAACTAAGTGCCACATCGTTCTCTGCATAATAAATTAACCATAAAATAATTGAAGTACGATTTATATAAAACTATGTGGTGATAAATTAATAGTTCAGACGCGAACTTTACACGCCATCTTTTGGTCTTTTCATTTTGAAATTTAAGATCGCAACTTTTCCTCCTAATGATATCCAGATTCACTCCATAAATGGAACTTGTGAATATAATCACTCCCGCCTTAGCAGGTATTGAAGGTACACCAGACATAAAGAGTTTCAACCCATCCGCCAGATCCACAGTTTTAAGCCCATTTGCTTCGCAGAGGAGATGCCATAACTACAGGTGGCGCAAAATTCATCACCCTATCGGATGATGATATAATTCTCGCAAATGGCTCAAAATAACAATTCTACTTTGAATTTGAATGTGAATCGATATAATCCTAATGAACGCGGAATAATTGTTTCGATTTTTTTTTTTTGCTGAATAATTCGTCGATCGTGTTGTTGAATTTCAGCGCAGATTTCCCAGTCCTTCGATACTAACTAGGCAAATACTATGATGCTCAGCCGCTCGCCTAGAAGAGTATGAGATTCAGCCAGGTCTGGCCGGCCCAGCATCAGTCGTTTTGCTGAGAATATCGCTGAACTGTGCCTGAAGATTTCGCAGAGTACCCCGGAATATCGACCAGACGACGTGTCATGCAAGTGGCCAACAATCGTCGGTCTTAACAGATAAGTTTGTTGAAAGACTGTGGGATGTTCCCTTACTAAGTGCATACAATGCATGACCTGGTTACCTGTTGACCAGCAAATGTGTGTAACCTATGCTCAAGCCATCCTGAATCTCGACCACGAGGGAGACATCTTTTCATCGCAAATAATCATGAGCGAAAAGACCCATTTCCATCTCTGTTCATATGTATATAAGCAAAATTATTGCTTATGGGACAACGAAAATCTTCATACCTATAACCCACGAAGAGCCATTATACCCACTCGAAGTCACTGCATTGTGTGATGCTTACGCTGGAGGCCGGGCCTTATTTGTTCGAAAACGCCTTTGGCCAAACGCCTACTGTAGACGTCGTGCCCTACAGAGTCATGCTCATCGACTTTCTCCTTCCTCAATTGAATGCATTGAGGCTGAAGAACATGTGGTTTCCACAGAATAGCAACAGCGCATTGCGCACGAGCCACAAATGAAATTTTGAGGGCTGCATTTCTGGGTCGCCTAATCTCTCGGTTTGGCGATTTACACTGGCCTGATTTAACAATTTCAGAGACTTCTTTTGTGAGGTTTTTTTGAAGTCAGGAGTCTATAACAACAAAAATAGGACTCTTAAAGCTCTCAAACAGAATATCCATCAAGAGTGCGAGGACCTATTGCTTTAAGTTCTGGCAAGAATGGTGAAGAAAGCCAAAAATCGGGCTCGAGCCGATATAATTTTCTCAACTTAATGGAACAAAACTTAGGACGTCAAATAAGCCAAGAAACATAGGCTGACAACTTTTGCACCACTATTTTGGATGAAAAATAAGTATTTTCCCACACATAAACGTTGACCCCCCCGCCCTTCCCCCTCTTTGGAGTTCGATAGTATCAGCAAGTTCTATTAAGTATTTTTTATGATTATAAAAGCCGATAGCTCTTGACTGAGCCTTTTAGTACTAAATTGCATATTCTATCTCTGAGACTGTCTATGTATATCACTGATATTATACCTACGTTAAATATTGGTACTTTTTTTGATTGTTATTTCGCGTTGAATTAGTGCTATATTTTTTTAGCCATTGACACTCGTTTGCGATTTTTGTTTACCCAAAAAATATTTTTTTGACATTTTCGAAATACAGTCGCTGATTTTGTACACCTACTGTAAAATTGTTAGAGGAGCGAATATGCACGAGTGCATTACATTGTATTGTTTTAATTAAATTTTTTTTTTAGTTGTGCGTTTAATTCATTTAATTGTAAATCGTGTGTGCATGCTATGCATATTGGTTTGCAAAGTAATTGTTGTATAGGTTTCTGTTATGCATGAGGTATCCTACTGGTAATGGAAGTTGGCATCATCCTGAAAGTGCTGATCGGTATATAATTTATTTGTGTTTTTTTCTGCATCCGAGCGGATATTAGTCGTATTTATTGTGAATATTGCATAATTGTCGAGAATTTAATGAAATGAATGCTTTAATTTTCTTTCTATCATTAGGGGTATTCACGATTCGGTGTATCTAGGTCTAGTAAAATTGTGAAATTGTATTTTTTTAATTACATCGTGAGCACACTTTTTCTAATCTCTATAGCAATACTAGACATTTTCTAATCTCTATAGCAACACTAGAAAATAACAAAAAACATTGGAAATCGAACTGACATTTGCGAACTAATACATTTTATACACTGTTGTATTTTTTGATACTATAGGTCTGGGGTATAGTCAAATTGTAGATAGTATATTTTGTTGTTATAGTGTAAGAAAATTTCACACTTTTACACTTTCACAATGATACTAGACCTGTGGCCTATTTCACCAAATTACAATTATAATTACAAATTTGTATTTGTTCATTACATTTTCAAATTTGTTAACTGATTTTCTGTTTCGCAAACTACAAACTTAATTCCAACATATTTGTTAAAAAGAGAAAAAAATGAAGGAAAATTGTATTTGTTATTTACAAATAGAAGAAAAAACTGTTTCACCGTTTATTTTTTAGAGTTGTAAACAACAACTGTTTTACATAATATTGTAATTCTGAAACTGATAACATCAAAGAACAAAATTAACAGAACAGAATACAAATTTTATCGGTTTTATTCGCGATAAAAAAAAAAAACGTTTTATTAAATTTTCTTACCTGTTAGAAATTGGTGTAATCGGTGTCAGTCAAAAGTTTTTTTTCAGACTGATTTGCAATCCGCGGTCCAATTTGTCTGAAGGACTATTCACATGAGTGCGACCAACTACCTATACGAACGAACGAATATTCGCGAGTTTTGTCAGTTTCGAGTTACGGCAGTTCGCGAATTTCAGCCATCAGTTTCGAGATTTCTCTAGCGGTTTAATATAGTGAATTACGAATAAACTTTGACAATTCGCGCCGATATTTTCATTGGAATTGGAATTCGAAATTTGGTGTTGGTGGTGTAGCTGCCAAAAGTTGTTTACCTTTTTTGTTGTGAAGCTATTTTTTCGTAGAGTGGTTGCAACTTGCAAGTTTTACAATTACATTTTCAAATAAATAGGGTAGGGCGAGGAGGTTCTGACACGTTAACAGATATTGTCAAAAATTAGGTACATCCGTTTACATACAAAACTATATATATGTAAATTTTAGTTTATTAAGGTTTAGTCTATTACAAAAACAACTTTAAGCGCTAAATTATTATCCATCTCAGGGTTTTTGATGCATTTCTAAATAATGAAAAAGTGACAGAACCTCCTAGTTTGTAGGAGGTTCCAACTTTTAAGAAGGAGGTATCAACATACTATACATATTACGTCAATCAAAAAATTTTCAAGACTACAATTAAAAAAAAACAGATACCTAAGCTTTTTTGTTGCTGTAGTATCCTGGCAAATAGTAGTCTAAAATGTCAGTAAAATAAATAATATAAATAAAATAGTAATTGTGACTTGATCGACAGAGACGGCAGAGAGCAGGCGGCATAGGACAAGATTTTACATTGGCGACGAGGATAAAAACAGAAAAATTCAGGTAAACAAAATAGGAAACCTGGTGATGAAATTGCGAAAATATGATGCGACTTAAATGTTCGCAAATAAAAGAAAAACAAAATAGGGTGATGCGACTTAAATGTTCGCAAATAAAAGGGGAAAAAATATCAAAATAGTGTGAGTGCGATTCGTGTGACAAAAGAAAAACAAAATGGTGTGATGCGACTTAAATGTTCGCAAATAAAAAAAAAGAAAAACAAAATGGTGTGATGCGACTTAAATGTTCGCAAATAAAAAAAAAAAGAAAAACAAAATGGTGTGATGCGACTTAAATGTTCGCAAATAAAAGAAAAGGAAAATAAAATGGTGCGATGCGACTTTGATGTTCGCAAATATGTAAAATAAAGTTGATGCGCAACTTGAATGTTCGCAAATGAGTGACATTAGCTAATGAGCTATTAATAAAGAAATATATATTATATAAAAAAAGAAAGTAATTGTAGTATCCTGGCAAATAGTAGTCTAAAATGTCAGTAAAATAAATAATATAAATAAAATAGTAATTGTGACTTGATCGACAGAGACGGCAGAGAGCAGGCGGCATAGGACAAGATGTTACAGTTGCATTTTATTTAATAAAAATAGTAATAAACAAAAAAAAATAAGGACTTCAGTCTTTTTTTAATTAAAATAAATAAACTAAATAAAATTTAGTTGCAATTCATTTTAGGTTTTTTTAAATCACTATTTAACTTTTTATCGTCAAATGCGTTTTCAGGATACTTTCTTTTATAAATGTTAGGCATTTTGATTGAAACCTATAAAATTTCAGTATAAAAAAACTAAAACTAAGAAACGTGTCGAAACCTCCTTCAATGCATGCATTATATTTACGCTTTAAAAAAGTTTATTATTTTATACTTACGTAAAAGGGCCTCAACTAATAAAAACACTATTAATCTGTTTGTTTAATTTTGGTATTATCACTTTCAAAAACTTAAAACAAAAAAAGTTATAGCTTAAGAATTCACTGAAAAAATGTACATGCGCACTTACCAAAAATCAAAACACGACTGAACTTGTTACGCGCTGATCAGAAACTGAACTCCAGTAAGGGAAAAAGTAAAGGTATACATTTAGGCTGTGGACATAAGAAATTATCATATCTGTCATATTTAAAGGAAGTGAAAAATTTGAGTTTGATGAAACCTCCTACATGTCGAAACCTCCTCGCCTTACCCATAAAACAAATCTCATAATAAATATTCTGAATATAATGTCTTCCAAAAAATTGCAAACTTTGATGCTTTTTCTCTCTTACAAATAATACATATTGCAACTGGAAAAATTTCTGGTATGAAGAAGACGAAGCAGTATTATCACAAGAAGCGGACAAGTACGATGAATATGTGGCACAACATGAATATGAAAATAGCATAATCTATTATTTGTTACATATTTATCCAAATTTTGGTTTAGGTATATTATTTATTTTAATATGGTTTTTCACTAGTTCTAACTTTTTCGGCCAGACTTTCAAAGACCAACGCAAAACGTCAAATCATATATTGTAAGAAGTGTGTTTTCTCGAGCAACTTGGGAAAAAATCTAAATTCCCAAAAGTGCTCTCAAATCTAAAAAAGATTGCTTATTTTGTACCAAACGAAAACGGCTTTATAATATCACTATCGGTGCTACTATACCATCGACATAAAGACATTTTTAGGTTTGAAAAGCGATTCCTTTGGAAAGTTACAAATTGTTACTAAATCGGCACACGATCTTTATATTGTAAGAAATTTTCAGTAATTGAACAAATTTGTAAAATGCCTTGATTTGGTGAAACCCATACTTGAAAAAAAAATATGAATTTTAACATATTTGTACTTGTAAGCAACAAAGAAAATTAACTTTTGGTGAAATGGAAATAATAAAATTTCTACAAATTTCCCTTTGTAAACAACAAATACAATTATGTAAAAGAAAATTTTTGTGAAACTGAAAAAATCGAATTTTGCACAAATTTGTTAAAAAAATGCCTGTGAACAATAATTTGTAAGTTGGTGAAATAGGCCACTGATACACCGAGTCGTGAATACCCCTATTATTTTACAAAATCAGATATTCACAAATGGGATTGATTGTTTTGAATATTTTACTTGCGTTCATTTAAAATGAAATTAAACTGCAACTAAATAAGTAAGATATCGAACTATAGCTATAGACCACAGACTATTGAATACAAGAAAGACGTTGACAACCCTTTCTTTCATCAATTCTTGGTCAATACAACTGTAAGACTTTTTTAATACTCAGTAGTGCCTTTTCTATAAAATGGTCTCTCTTTTTTGGGACACTTCGAGCTAGACTGTTTTGTCCCAATTATGCGGCTGTCCCAATAATACGAAGTCATGATGTAGGTATGAACAAAACACAACAAAAAATTATTTGACTTATAATGTCGATTATTTCACATTTACTTGTCGATGTACATCTCTCGGCAACTTACTGAAACGAAACTGATAGCAAGCCACGTTGACAAAACAACAACAAACCGGTTTGCACACACTTTGATAGACAATCAATATGGCGATATTTTTAAGTCAAAATGTGTTAAGATATGTGATGAATATGTCCCGAATAAGCGGCTGCTATCTAAAAATATAATAAAACTGTAAGACTTTTCTTTGTCAGCTAAAAACTCAAAAACTACTGGACAGATTTCGATGAAACTTTTTTTAAAATGTTCCTTAAGACTGTAAGACTGCTATAGGCTATGTCGTTTATAGCTATGTCCTTAGGAACAGTTTTTAGCCAAAATGTATTTTCTGAAGTGAAAATATATACATACCTACACATATACCTTGCTACAAATGGATGTTTATACTTTTGCGATCGTCAAACAAAAACAATACGTATACTACACATTCGAAGAGGGTTGATTTGTTTTCGCAGTGAGTGCTATGGTCAGTTGTATATGTAGGTACGTATGTTTATTATGATCGTATGTCCGATGTATGCAGGATGGGAATGGGGTGCGTCGTGCGTGCTGCGGTATGGCATGGGGTATATCAATAATCTTCATAAGAGAAGAGACATATAATACAAAACAAGTTTCATTTCAGAATTTCATTCGATATGGTGAATGGTATAACAGTGTAGGGTTGGGATAGGTAGTTGTTTGGATTCCATCGGAAGAGGGAAACAAAGGAAAGGAAATACAGCATTACAAACAAGTAGCATGATCAAGGAGAGGGAGGGCGATGAAGAGCGGGTGCACATTATATATCCAATACATTACATCCATTATCGCATATCTCCACGCAACGCAGTAGGAATTTCATTCTGATATGACGTATCTATTTTTTGAAGTGAAAATATATATGTACATACACATATACCTTGCTACAAATGGATGTTTGTACTTTTACGATCGTGCGATGCGACAGGAACAGGACAAACAAAACAACACTATTTGTTTTCGCAGTCGTCACTGGTCAGTTGTATATGTAGGTATGTATGGGATGGGATGTATGGGATGGGGTGCGTGCGGCAGTATGGCATGCAAAACAGGTTTCATTTCAGAATTTCATTCGATATGGTGTATGGTAACAGTGTAGGGTTGGGGTAGGTAGTTGTTCGGATTCCATAGGAAGAGGGAAACAAAGGAAAGGAAATACAGCATTACAAACAAGTAGCATGATCAAGGAGAGGGAGGGCGATGAAGAGCGGGTGCACATTATATATCCAATACATTACATCCATTATCGATATCGCCACGCTAAAATTGGACAAACGGGGGTGACGCCTCCCACACAAAAAACATCTTAAATGATTTTCATGATTCTTTTTTTGTTTTTTTTCGTATTGCTGTATATTTCAGGTTGAGGCAGAAAGAAAATTCCAGATTTATTCTCATTTTTCGCATTTTACAAAAGAACATTATTATCTAAGACCTAAGCAATTATTATCTAAGACCTAAGCAATACAATTCCTGTGCACGGGCAAAGCTGGGCGGGTACAGCTAGTCCACAATAAGCGAAACAAATTCAATCTTAAATATGCATTCGTTTCCGTTCTATAGCATTTGTCCCAGTTAAGCGGCTGTCCCGATTATTCGGTGTCCCAATTTATATCGTATATCCCATTTTTGTTATACTAGGTCTAAGGTTGGTGACAATCTAAATCTTAGTATCTCTTACAACCGCCGGCCGTGTAAAACCACATGACTACATGAGATTCCAGATTAGTTTCCGATCTATAGGATAACACCCAAGTAATTGGCATTATCAGAAGTTGTAAGCAGGGTCCCTTCAATTGTTAGCAGGCTAAATTCCTAAATTATCCTGTTTTTATTAAAGGCTTTTACTTAACTTCGTGAAAAAGTTGTTATGTCGAAATCTTGCAAGCCAAATTTTGTAGTTATGCATTATATTATTTGAGTAGACTACACAAACATGGCTTACACTAAGCCCCTTCCAGGATAAACCTTAGAAATAGATTGGTTAATTTTTATTATTTAGCTTTTTAGTGCAGTATATATAATGCTCCGTTCACAAAACCATAGCTCGATGTTTCCTTGCGATCATTTGTCATTCGAATTTTTAAATTAAAAAAATAAAAATATCTTGATATTAATGGAAACTGCGACTGACTAGCCCTGTTCACAACTACGTTTTGCACCCTTCGTTGTACTGATTTGTGGAATGCTCTCTTTGTACTGATAACATTTAAAAAGAAACTATAACGCATGGGATATAAAACACTTGCACATTTGTGTTGCAAATATTTGCTACTTGCATTTTTGAAAGTCTGAAAATCAGTCATATTTGAGCAACCATGCATCTATGAAAGCAGCCATGATATACCGCACTCTTGTTAACTTTAATTGGCAACTTTTACACAAGTGGTACCAAAATACATACTTTCGTCGAAACTCAATACTAAGCAACCCTGATGATTATGTTCGCTCCCTCGAGCAAACATCTTAATGATTCTGTAAATATTTGAATTAAGCTCATTAGATGAGCATTACACTTTACTTCGCGTGGCATCCAGCAGCTCTTCAGTTGCTTTTACTTATATAGCCCGCCAACTCAAAGTCCCTGAATTCGTTTATGAAAAAAAAGACAATATTAAGCAATGTTTGTGAGCATCATCAAAGTATCAAAGAAACGATATCACATTTACTTTGGGGGGTTTGGGAAGTCCTTGATGCTACTGTTGCAATTATTTATTCCACATATGAGTGTTTTAATTGGAAACTATACCCATGTGCAGAAGCCTTTCAAGGGCTTCAAAATAAAGCCGACTAATTTATCAATTCATCAAATAGCTAAGAACGCAAACCGATTAAATGGTCTCTTCAGGCTTGCCATTATATATATCAACTGAGGCGGCTCCCGTGTGTCTTTAAATTTAAGCCAAATGGATCCCAAACTAAATGCAGAATTTATTGCCATATTGCCTTATCGACCTTTAGCCCAAGTTGTAAGCGATGCTAATGATGATGGTGACGATGGCGACGAAGGACCTACCCAAAGTCAGCAATCCAGAGGAAGTTCACCACGGACGGAACTCGCCCAACAACGTCGTCGTCGTCGTCCTCGGTATGGAACATGGTATACGTATGGTGTGTACCTATACATAGCGATGATATGTGGGATATGTTAACAGGCGGATTGCGTAAGCAATGGCATTTATCAGTTGACTTGGAGAACTAATTAATTACCCACTTCAGTTGTCGTGTCACGGGTCAAATGCGTATGTACATTTGCGATGTGTTGACTGAAGAGAGCGAAAACACCCTATCCGTGTGCATTGCACTAGAGGAGTACCCTCTTGTGACCATCAGTGACTGTCTATTGAGTGCTTCTATTGTCTAATCATTGGGAGTTAGATTATACAATTGCTTTGCGAATTCCATTATTACTTCACTCACGTGGATGTAATATGATCATTGTTTGAGTTTTCAATTCGATGAACAATTAATTATTGTTATTTAATGAATTACGAAGATGATATTGCGGGATTTTATTTGGTCACAACTTTGATTGAAGATTAAAGAAGGTTTTGAATGAAGATTAAATACAAAACCATGCATCCAGTATTTAAGACTTCCGCGCATTTAAAAGTTCCAACCTTGACCGATAGCAGCTGAGGCATGCTTACGTATACTCCTGCAACTGCAATGTGAAAATACTATGAGAAAGTTTGACGTTCAAATGCTGCGATCGCTAAATATTGCAAGATCCTTAGTTAGCCCGGTTGCACTAAATCTCTCAAAAATCCATGTGCGGATAGATTGAAGTCCAGAACACCTATGGCTGCATTACCCAGGAAGCCGTAAATTCTCCTCTGATGCTGAGTCGATAGAGAGTGATGTCACCAAGTATGAGATAAAAAAAGGTAAAAAGGACATATTGCGTTAAATAAGCTTGAAACGGATCAAGGTGTTAGAAATCTGTCCAACGAAAAAGTATCTAGATAAGGGTTGCAGAAATTAGGATAATACTGTCGACGAGTGTTTTTCCAACAGGACCATACGAAAAAGCGTTGTTCCTAAATATATGAGGAGAGGATATGCGTATTTGGCCAGCGGGACTTTTGAGAGAGGGCCAAACGGGAAACACTCTGATGCTGTTAAATTAAAGCCATTTACAGGACGGTGTAATAGCCGCAAAAATATTCAGATAATTGACCGCAATTTTTAAAGCAGAAATCTAATCTGGCACTATACTAATCCTTCCTATCTCCTTCGACAGATTTTCAATTTCTAATACCAATTTAAAGTGTATACAAAAATCAAGTGTGAAGTATGCATCGAATATATAAAAAATAATAATAGTTTAAAAAACTAATGAAACGCTTTTATAAGTAGATATACTGCACTAAAAAGCTAAATAATAAAAATTAACCAATCTATTTCTAAGGTTTATCCTGCAAGAGACTTAGTGTAAGCCATGTTTGTGTAGTTTACACTCAAATAATATAATAGTACATAACTACAAACATGGCTTACACTAAGTCCCTTGCAGGATAAACCTTAGAAATAGATTGGTTAATTTTTATTATTTAGCTTTTTAGTGCAGTATACTTATAAAAGCGTTTCATTAGTTTTTTAAACTATTATTATTTTATTTTTTTGTTTTTTAGTGCACTTTTATATTTACCTACTTTTTTACTATCATTTTATTGTATTGTCATCAAAACTGAACCAGCATTCAAAATTTCAAAGTCCTAAGTCAATGGACATAATAGGTAGGTAGGTATGTATTCCACATAAATGAAAATTCGCGACAGGTACCTATGGTTTGATTGATTTTACTACGCGTACCTACCTATACACTTTCCATAGCTGCAGATCTCAAATATAAGTATGTACGATTGTGCATAGCATACAAACTCCTTATATGTACGTACATAGCTATGTACATAGTTTGGCTATAATGCATAAATACATCAAATTCTACTACGCCATATGTCATAATTATGAGCATACTTTCTGAATGCCCGCCGCAGTGACAATTCTATTTTTAGAACGCAAATTAAAACTACCCTTCCTAACCACAACTGCAATCGAGATAGCAATTTTTTCGCATTTGGCCGAACAAGATCTAGTTTTAATTTATTATATCTCGCCCTCTGGATGGACCAGAATGATGAATGTTAGCTCAAAATACTCGGTGAAGTATTGTCTAACAATTAAAAGGACTTTTTGAGTTGATCTGCATCGATTTATGAGTATAATGGCAAGTTGAGCGAAGTAAGGTCGAAATAGAAAAGTTTGCACCCCCTTATTTCTACCCTTATAGGACAAATCGGTACAAAGTATTAATTAGGAATGTAATGGTTTTGACTTATCTATTGCCATATTAAGTTTCAAGTTAATACGGCTAATGGATCATGTGTTATGAAAAAGCCTCCCTTAAAGAGACAGGGGAAGTCAAAATCCAAAAATTCTTTCTAAATATTGCATTGTCTTCACAACCCAACCAGTATGGAAAATTTCAAAGTTCTAAGTTTAGAGAAAGTGGTTCAAATTTCGCTTGCAAGATTTTGACACAACAAATTTTTCACGAAGTTAAGTAAAAGCCTTTAAAAAAACTAGCACACTTCGTAGTGAAAAATAGAATATAAAAAAAAACTATTTCAAATTCATTCAAACCAAGCCCCTTTCTCCTTCACAGGAACACTCCCGGGCCAATACCTACGATTGTCTTTGAATTTGAACTCAATCGATTCGGTGATTTTCGAGATATAAGATTTTGAATTTTTTTTTTAGTATGGGCGGTGTCATGCCCCTTTGTTCAGATTTGACAAATCTTCACAATAACCATCTCGAGCTCAATTGGTGGAAAACTTTCCGAGTTTTTGAAGCGTACATAAACCAACATAACATTTTTATATATAGAGAGATTGTTGTTAAATAAAATATTCAAGTCTTGCTAAATACGACATAGGTATACCCACAGTTAAAGGTCGCGGAAAACGCTCCTCAAATATTTTAAGCGAAAAAGACTTGATGAGCAAATAGACATCCTCCAGTTCAGAAGATCAATGAGATAAAAGAAGAAAAAATGTGCACCCCCCCATTTCAACCCTTATATTATGAATTTTGAAAAACGACAAAATACGCATTTTATAATTATTTACTTCTCTATCAAAGTGCAAATTTTCAATTTAATACGAACAACGGTTCGTGAGTTATAAAAAAAGAAACTGCCTTCAAAGTTGAGTGGCGTCTATAGAGCAAGTGCCGTACTTCTTTATTGTCATAATCAGACTAAATTTTAATATTGTATTGAATTCGGACATTGTACGTATATGTAAGGCCCTCTTCTACCTACACAACTAAGAGGACTCTCTTAAACCGTTTATTAATCCCACTCCTATTTTTCGCTAATGAAACATGCTCCTGTCGAAATCAGAAAAAGGCATCTTTGGGTGTTTCGAAGGAGAATCATTCTTCGAACGATTTATTGTCAAGTTTGCATTGATGAGTTCTCGAAGATACGATTTATTTACAGTGACATCGACCTAGCCAAACAAATTGCACATTTTTAGTGTTCCATTGTAACCGAGAGTATACTAGAAAAATACTTCGCTAAAGGTGGTGCACACATTGCCGGCTTTAGGGGTGGGCGACTGGGGCGGTCGCCCGGGGGCGCCGAAGAGTATGCGCGCCACCTTAATTTCACTGAATTTAAATACCTATCTCTATCGATTTAAAGAAAAAAAAAAAAAACTAAACTAAACTAAGTTAAATTTTATGAACTTACATATATTGTATGAGTGATTATGAGTTGAGAACTCAGCATTTATCTACCACGACCTGTCATTGTGTTCCTTGTCTTGTCGTACCCATTCCTTTTCAATGTAGGGCGAAAGAGAGGAGCAAATTTGCTCTTTATGGTGCAAAGATAACAAGAGATTCCACATTTGTAAGCAAAAAACTAGTAGAAACTGTTGTGAGAGCTATCCTGTCAGCAGTTTTGCTGAACTCGCTGAATGTTGCAAAAGGTGTGTCTGCTTCAACAACCCAACGATGGGAAGTTGTTTTCGTGGCGTTTTCATGAAAAACGACTTCTAACAACTCGTTTTGAAAACTGGAATATGTATGAAACCGAATTTATATCGAATGGACTCTGTGTGAATAGTGTATAAGCTATCTTATTAGGAAGGTACTGAAAGGTACGTGTTTGTATCTCTTTCACACTACATGCTATGACTGATTAATCAACTGAGAGGGCCTGTGAGACCCATGTTTATGAATCTAGGGTTAAGACGCCTTAAACGTAGACCGGGTGATAAGAAGCTGTTGATGAACCAATAACTGATAAAAAAAAAATTGAAGTCGATTTTTTAATGCTCTTTTGGACTCCGTACTTATATCTACGAAGAAAAGATTTCAACAGATACAAGATTTTTCTGACATGTGGAATTTAAAAAATTAAAATAGGGAAGAACTCATGCGACTCTGCGCTTTAAATCTGATATTGATGGAGATTTGTTGTGCATCTCGAAGACAATCAGGCAACACCTATCGAGCCATTAAATTTTATCAAAAAGCACAATCTTCAAGAGTTGTATTCCAACACCGGCGGATATCGCTTCGTATTCTGTTAACAATACCAGTGACCGTTGCAAGTTGCGAACGCAGTTTTTCTAAACTAAAGTTTATAAAAACGTACTTGCGGTTTACAGTGTCCCAAACAAGATTAACTGGTTTGTTTGGACTCACTGTCCATTGAAAATCAAATTGCAGAAAACGTAGACTTTGATGCCCAGTTTGAGTAATTTGAGGGCGAATCGATACTTAAGTGGACACTGTGCAACTGGGCATGATAGTATCAGAGAATTTGCTGACAAAAAAGTTAGAAAAATAAGATCTTTATTGTTTTTTAATTATTTTTTTTCCATTACAATATGTTTCGTGACTAATTACACCTTTCTATTAATTCAATGATAAATACAATTATATTGGTAAACACAATTGAAAATCATTTTTTTTTTTTTAATTTTATTGAAATTAAAGGGCGCCAAATGCATGACTCGCCCGGGGCGCCTAGATCTTTAAGGCCGGCTCTGGTGCACATGAGACATGAGTAGAAAGCGTTCTCAATTAAATTGTAGTCCACATCTAGAGGCAGTGGGCTGAGGACAGGTCTAACAGGAGAGGTTGATTCGATGAGGCCTTGGTTCATCCCGAACTGTAGAAGTGTAGAGCCGGCAAAGTAAGTAAGTCTAGGTCGATGAATGGTGCATTAGAAATGGGCTTTCGGTCAATCCTTTGAAAACAGAGGTTGTTCTCTTCACGAGACGGAGGATTTTAACCGGCCTGACTCAGCCAATACTAAAAGGCATCACTATCCAGATCTCCGAAGACATCCAAAGCGCTCTCAGTTTTCTGGCAGTGTAAGGGTGCTTTCGGTAATATACGTGGGGCATATCTCCGAAAAAGGTCCTTTTGATATATACGGGCTATGATAAGGCATTTTCTAGCCTATGCGTCGGTTGTTTGGTGCAGAGGGCTTTCACGAATATATGTGACTGCCTTCTGCAAAAAAAGAACGGTTTGTATTGGCTGCACGGGTGCTTTCCCGAGTACGCCGGGCTCTGTTCTAGATGCTCTGCTTGATCTACCTCCCCTTGATGCCTTTATCATGGGTGTTACTATCAAAGCAATCTACCGTCTCAGGCGGGATGATTTTTTGTATAATCCACACTCGAGTTTCGACGACCTTGCGCGACACTTATCCTATAAGGCCCTAGTTCTACGTATATACCGTCTGATGCAATGACACGGTGGGGTCGGAGTATCTGTGTCTGTAGTGACAGCCAAGCTTCGCTTAAGGCCTTGCTCAACCCAGTTATCCGTTAAAAAATAGTTCGAGAATGCAAGAACTCTTTGAACTCGGTCGCAAGGCTGAACTTTTTAACACTTGTCTGGGTCCCAGATCACACTGGGATTGCTGGAAATGAGATATCCGATGAGATGGCTAACCAAGGCTCAGAGGATAATTTCTCGAAACAATTGTTTGTCAAGGCTCTACAGGAAGCGGACAGACTAAACGCATTCTCCCGAAAGCCAGTAAGAAGTCTGCGGCATTCCTGCTATCTCTCAGTATAAATTACTGCAGAAAACTTATTGGCGTTCTTACAGGGCACTTCGCCTTTGCTAATACCACTGTATGCGATGCTTGCGAAGAGGGCGACAATACTTCTGATCATTTCCTGCTGATATGATGTGGTGAGTGCTGATGGTAATGTAAGCTCCTCATCGCTGAAGTGCATTCTCGGCTCTTTCGCTGGTAATGAACAGTTTAATCGAATATTGTGTTATTTTTCCAGAAAAACTGCCAAGACAATGCGCAGTGTTAATAATCATTTATAGTGCCCACTAATTTGTCCATAATAAAAATATCTATTATGACCTACAACAAACTTTTGGACAATGTTAAATGATTATTGTCAAGGCCCATTTCTTCCATTTTCGACAAGAATGGGTCCACTTTTTACTGTCGCACCATTTCCTTAATCGCATTTTATACCCCTGCTAAGAGCCAATCCATTTAAACTCAAATCAAGACAAAAACCCCAACAATAGCTGCACAATTATGAACTTACAATTAATAATATGTCCCTACAATCATTGACAACACAACTTTGACCACACACTGCCAGTGCCCCATTCTGGCATTAGAAGCCCTTTCAAAACTTTCCATTTTTGCCTGCAACAAAATTTAAATTTGATTTCATGTTTTTTTGTGGAACTTTTTTTTCTTTTATTCGCTAAAATGAAGTTAAATACGCAACACCAATATAATATACATATTTAATTTTTGTGATTGCATCGGATTGTTATTGTTTTTTGTTTGGCTGTGGTTTTCCTTGTAGTTTAGTGTTTACCTTTTTGTTATACTTGTTTTGGATTTAAGTGCACTTTGTCTGGCTGTTGCGTTGGCAGGTTCATATTATTTGCGCTCTTTGATATTTGTTTTGAATTAAAAGTTTTGGTTAGAATTTACAACTAAATTAAATGGATTTTAGAAATAGAACATTTTATTTTGGCTGGTTTTATTGGTAAGGATTTTCCCTAATTGGTGGGTCAATTCCGGAATTGTATTAGGTAATTAAAATAATTTATTGGCCTATTGCACTAAGTCGATTGCGGATTATTAGTTTCGGAAAAGCGAATTTAAATTTTATGAATTTAAATTTTATGTTTACTTAAAGTTACAAAATTTGATATACCTACCTATAGCAAATATTTTTAAAAATGTTGAAAGTCATGAAGAAAACAAGAAAAGCTAATTTATGTAAAAAAAAAACTCATTACAGTTAGTGATTACCACGCGCGCTACCCTGTCTCATTTCCTGTCGTTTTTTCGTTTCATCGGAGCTTATATGGTTACTGTCAACGTCATAAGGCACACAAAATATTTGCCCAAATGGGTTCGTATAGGACTTATTTTTGCAACTATACAGTTCCATTGTATGAATACGAACTGCTGAGTTAAGAGGTTTTTTTCGTTTAGGAAACACTTCATTGGAGCACTCAGATACAACTGGTCTATTGCGCCAAAAATTTGCCACCTGACCGAGCAAAGGCACGATAATAAAGGAAATGATCCGAAGTATCGTCGTCGCCCTCTCCACAGGAGTCGCAGACAGTGGTATCACTTAAGCTTAGCACACTAAGATGTTTAGCAAAAGCGAAGAGCCCCGTAAGAACGCCAATAAGTTTTCTGCAGTCATTTCTACTGAGAGACAGCAGGTATACCGCAGACTTCTTACAGACTTTAGGAAGCATGGTCGTAGAATAAGTGTCTGCTTTACCCAAAGAAGTTTCTTATCCAGGATCACTTCCAGATATTTCGCTTCATCGGAGATCCGGATAGTGACTCCTTTTTGCATTGGCTGAGTCAGACCGGTCAAAAGCCTCCGTCTCGTGAAGAGAACAACCTCAGTTTTCAGAGCTAAGAGGCTGACTCTGGGAAGTTTTACTCACGCATGTTATTCAGACTAATTTATTGTAAGGGATGGAACAGTGGGTTGAACATGATCCATTGCTCTCCTATGTGAAAATACTCATACACATTAGAGATAAAGCTGATACCAAGCTCGGCAATCTCGGTAAATCTGAAACAAGAATCAAACAAATAATGGTACCCTAATTTTCCCGCGATGCGTTCGAATTATAGTTCAAACTGAAAGAAGTATACGAAGCATCATGCCCTTAACTTCCCTTCCCGGTAATCAATTTCATGGAGGACATTTTCAGACCATGTATGGCGACATAAGCATTTTTAAAATCAAGTAATATTAAAATTAATAAATTCTAAAAACAAAAAATAATAATAATTTTAAGTTTACAAGTGTTAACTATGTTGAAAGGTTAACAAATGCCACGTGGTCTCCCATATTTATATAATGTATTATACATTAAGGATAAACGTATTTGTTAAGAAACATATTTTATCTATTACTCAAAGATGTAACGGAAATGTCTTATCGAAATTGCAGCAATTTTGAGTCACTTTGTAGACGGTATTTCGGTCGCAGCTTCTATTTCATATATATGTACTTTAGTTTTTGATGACAAATTTCAGATGTGTATAGTATAGACGCCATGGATATTGGTGTTTTTATCGACGAATGGAGTATCGTATAATTTATAATGCATAAGATATTTGGTTCTTGGAAATTCCCAAGTTCGTTGCTTAAAATGTTCGCTCGAAAAGAAATGCAAGTGTACCTAAATATTTTGCCATGAACTGTTATAGAAAAGTATTCCATTAAACTGCATTTATTTCCCTTTTGTCGGAGCCAAAGGAACTATTTATTCCACTTTAAGCCATTTACCCTTTTAATAGAATTTCCAATTCCTTAGATACAAGTAGGTTTTTATTTTCTTACGAAAAAAAAAGAAATATATTTGCTTGAGTGAGTGCACTGAATTCGGGGACAGTAAAAGAGGGCGAATGCCCAAAGGTAAAAATATTCCAATGTACCTATGTTATCCAATATGCACTGCATTCACGACTGTGGCAGATGCATCTACTCATAAATAATATGCATGAATTCACTTAAATGCAGAATGATTTAGTGGATGAGTGGAGAATTGATGCTCATAAATTTTCAAGTACGAAATGGACATTATAGGATGCCTTTTCCAAACACAGTTAGATTGTCATGAATGACATTTGATAAAAACATATATCTACTTATTAGAGACCACATTTGAGGATATAGCCAAAAATAAGGAAAGTGGAATTTTATGTCAAATTATTTTTTATTTGCAGATTCTTTTAATTTAATTGACAGGGTAGCACCATACATAGTTTAATGTTATTCTGAAAATATGATTCGTTGCACAAATGTTTGGAAAAACTTAAATGTCTTTGTATTGTTCTATTTTAGCCGTTTTATTTTTTAATTCATATTACAGTTGTGCCTTGATCATCTATACGATCTTTGCAGTCACGTTAAGCTTAAAGCCAATGTCTTCTGAAATACATAAGTATTATTTTACAGGTTGTTTGAAAAAAAAAAAAAAAAAAAAAAACAATTTTTTATAAACCCATACCCCTCTTAGTATACAAAAGTCGAAATAATAATTAATTAAATGCAATCAACCGATAAACCAAAAACATCCACTCCACATGTTTGTTTACCCTAACGCACACACCTGCCACATCACATATTTCACTGCACAACGACACGAATTCCACCCAAAACGCACAGCGTATGCGTTGTGTATACCTACTCGTATAGTGCTTTTGATGTTAGTCCACCACCCAAAGATGTTTAAAACAAATTCTAGAAACATTGTGAACACATACTTCTTATAAGACTCTGATGGACGGCCCGTTCCTTACGAAACAATAAAACAAACTAATGGACAGTCTTTCTTTGCACTGGTTTTTCTTCTGACTATTCCAACTATATCGGTATACTTAGCATCAATTTACCCAGTTTTAACTCTCTCTATCAACGCTATCGAATTGATGCACAAGCCAATTTTATAAACAGGTCTAGTCCTTCTTCCAAATCGTTAACTATAAAAAAAATCTACGCGTCTTCCATACTTCTCTGTCGTAGGAAACCGTATAATCCATACGAGTCCACATACCATTGCCAAGTTCCTTGCCACATTTCTTAAGCAATCTTTTGCCGACAACTCCTACTCCTTCACCCCAGACCCCTACCAATACTTCTCTATCGGTCTATATCTTCCCCAACCTTTTGACTTTTCTCTAATCGAACATAGTTAACAAAAGTTTAGTGATGAATTCCTACCTATATGGTCTTCCAACTACTTTTCAATCACTCGCTCCCTCTTTTTTACACCTTTCGTCTATCTCTTTCGTATGGAGAACTTCTTTTCAGATAGACCCAGATATACAATAAAGGATTGAAAATAAAGTTACTAATTACCGACCAATTGCTAAACTCTTTCATATATGTACATAGTGATATACCCAAACATTTTGAAAAAATTGTATACGAAGCCAAGCACAAACCACATAGAATAGACCGTCGACTCCTCCCACATAACGGACTTTGCCTACAAGCTGTATATGCCTGCGTGCCCAGGATTTTTCATGTAGGTATTGGTGCTGTACAAAATCAAAGGAGCGCCATTAACGCACGCATACTTGAAAAATCCTAGGCCCATGGTATAGCATGGGAAATCATTGCCGCCATTAATTTTGACATTTACACGTATTCACAGACAGGGACATTTTTTCCGGGGAGAATCGGGTAGGTGCACGGAAGTCGACGGTCTAGTTCTCTGTGGTTTGTGGCCTTAAGCTTACGAAACAAGTCTCTAATATTCCCTAACAAATATGGATTTCTAAAAGGTAGATCAATTACTGAAGGGTGTCCCATAATTCATGCAAAATTTTAATTTTGCGCCATTTAATAGTACAGTGATGCCAACGGAAAAGAGGATAACAATGTGACAGCTGACAGTTCGGGGTTAGTAATAATTGAGCGCTATACGAAAGAACAACGCATTTTCATTGTTGAGCAATATTTTAATAATATTGCTCAACGAGTACCTAATTGTTAAGAAACAAATGAATCCATGACTGTTTGGTGCGGATTTTGGGCTGGAGGCAGACAGTAACAATTAATGGTGTTCGTGACATTATAATCCAGTTTTTAGTGCCTAAATTACAAGATACGGATGTAACCAACATTTGGTTTCAACAAGACGGTGCCACATGTCATACAGCCAGAGAAACAATTCAATTACTGCATGAATCATTTCCTAATCGTGATGTAATCGGCCGTTTTTGCGATCAGAATTGACCATCCAGATCTTGCGATTTAACGATTTAACGATTAACGCCATTGGACTTTTTTCAAGACAAGACCTTGATCGTTTTTCAACCTGGTGCCTGAAAAATTCTCAAAGCAGTTAATTAGACAAATTTGTTGCAATTTTTGCTACAGGTAGGTACCTACCGTCGCATGGTGACGGGTACAGATAGCAACAGTTCTGAATCCTTTAGTATTTCCATTCGTACTTAAAATAATTATTTTGAAAACTGTTTGCTGTCTCCATATATGTATGACTTTTACTTCATAATTGAAAGGCAAATATTTTGCATCCGAAAACAAGCTACAAACGCTGATTATGACGAAATATTTTCTTAATTCCCCAGCAAAATGTTCTTTTAATATTCCATCGAAGGCAGAATGAGCTAGAATGGTACAGCCAAAGCAAAAAAAAAAAAAACAACATCCCAAAAAGCATTTCATGGAAGACTTCTTCCTACAGAGAAAATAGTACTTGTGCACATATTCAAATGGGTACTCCTCCGTTGAAGAGGCATTCAACTAAATAAGCTTTCATAAAGTTTCCATTACTTTGGAATCTGAAGGGAATTTCAACGAAAATTCGCTTCCGCTGCAGATATGACAACTTGCAGCCTGGCTCCCCTCTACACGCTAACGCACCTCTTTGTCTATATAAATATAACGAACAAAAAAAAAAAAAAAACAAAAAACTCAAAAATAAAATTAAATATCTTCAGTATCTCACAACAAGATGAGCGAAAGTGTTAGCCCTTTCATTGTTGCTGTCAAAAAGTGAAACTAAGTGAGAGATTTACCAAAAGAAAGCACAGAGTCCTGCAGTAATTTTATCACGATGACGACGACGACGACGACGACTTATATTATATAGGAATGAAATAAAAACATTTTTCGTACTTCAAAGTTGAAAAAGTTTTTCTGTTGAATTTTATGTGAAGATAACCCGCTGGTCTCTTTCCCGCCATGTATTTGAAAGAAGTTAAAATTAAGGACTCCCTGCCTTGCCGCTGCAACAACACACTTTAGGCAAGGGCGAAGGACGGAAACAGCGAACTGCATTAAAAATGTTTGAACTTTTGCCTCCGCTGAGTAGTGACACCTTTTCGACGCTCGACTAGGCACTCACTTTTAGTTTATTTCGTTTGTTTGTTTGCGGGAAGTAAGCAAGGATAATACTTTAGTGCCTAAGTGGTCTGACAGTGCAGAGATATAGTACTTGCATAGAATAGTGGGTACTGCTACTGCGTTCACTTATATGCTATGCCTGCCAGAAAGTTGTACGAGGATCAGACGTTAATAGCATAAATATTTTCCGCAAGTTTGTTGTGCTCTATGTGTGTGTTGCCAGTCAACTTGAAAAGTTCTTTCGCAATATAGCTGTTGTCCGAATGAGGATTTATGATAATGGCTGTTTGTTTTGTTTTTTTTTTTTTTTCTTTTAATTTAAGCCTAACTCAAATGGGAATGTCCCTAGTTGGACTAAAGGCCGAAAAAAGTTGATGTTCCACCACTTCAGAAAGACTTCAAAAATCGCCGGTTTCAATTGTTGAAATAGAACTTTTATGTGGATCAATTAACTACTTAATCGAGATAAAATTTACTCGATTTGTTCTTAACATAATCATCAGGTCGTATTGACAGTGATAGTGCTCACCCAATAACCCCCGAAATACCATACGATGATAGAGAAGATTTTAGGTACAGTAAAACCCGCTTAAGAGAAACCCGCTTGAGAGAAAAACCCGCTTATCTGAAACACTTTTTTCATGCCCGAGTATTTGTCGACCAATTACCTATAAAACACTCCGCTTAAGAGAATCTCGCTTAAGTGAAAAACCCAGATACCTGAAACATATTTTCAGTTATATTTTATATTTTTCATTGAAAAAAAAACTCTCTTAAGTGAAAAAAATATTGAATCGAACAGAACAACAAATTTGCTGAATGCTTTCACTTCTTTTTTCTCAAAAATTACATTTTAATTTCTGATATGTGACACGCGTTCATACCTCTAATTTGGTGGTGTTACCACTTAAAATGCTATAACTTCTAAACTGTTATAGGTAGGTACAGGTTTTGTACATTTTGAAAAGACAATTTAGTAGCGCATACAAGTCTTAAGCACTTCGGAGACATCTGTTTAGCTACAAAAAAGTTAAGTTAAACTCTAAATTTTGAAAATTTGTTGTTACATTTTTTAACTTAAAATGCTTTTTGCCCACTCAAAATGTTTACTTAATAAATTTTAATTTTTTTTTATGAAATTGTTATTCTTGAGAAATTTCCTAAAATTTATGTTAAGGAACTTTTTTACGTACGATCAACAGAAGTGTAATAAAAGCCATATTTTGTCAGACAAAGGTCGAACAAAATTAAGTGAAAATAATAAACTAAAACTGCAGAGGCGCAGATTAGCTGTGCAGTTGGAACTTCCCAGAAACATGATTCACAGAACTCTACGGAGTAGTAGATTACACCCTTTCCATTTAACACCGGTGCAGGATTTACTACCAGGAGATGCGCAAGGAAGAGTGGAATTTTGCCAGCGCAAACAGACAGAAGACAGGCACTTCCTCAAGAACATTCTGTGGACTGACGAAGCGCAATTCACAAGAGATGGGGTTATAAGCCTCCACAATTTGCACCATTGGTCAGACCCCAATCCCCATACTCAACCATACTCTTAACGAGCGATTTGGTCCCAACCCTTGCCCACCCAGATCTCCTGACTTAACACCCACGGATTTTTTCTTCTGGGGTGCTATGAAAGAAAAAGTTTATTTTAGAGAAATATCGAGTCTTTTTTTTGACCATTTTTGTCTGACAAAAAATGGCTTTTATTACAACTTTTGTTGATCGTACGTAAAAAAGTTGCTTAACATAATTTTAAGGAAATTTCTTAAGGATAAAACTTTCATAAAAAATATTAAAATTTAACCTTCACTTTGTCGCATAATAAAAACTCCTTATCCTGACAGCGAACACCCCGGTGAAGAAATTGTCTTTCATTAATTGAACTATTGAACATTACAGTATTTACCTACTACAGAAACAAGTGATTGCAATACAAACAAACACAAGATTCTACTTGTGCGTGCATATTGTAAATATTATCCTTGGATTTAACAATCTTTGAAGACGAATTCTACATACAACTTCGGGTAAATGTAAATCTACACCCAGGTGTATACAGTCAATGTGGTCGAAAATATACTAAAAATTTCGAAATTTCTGCAAAATATAATATCAAAAAATGTTCATTATTATCTCTTTTCCGGGAGTACAGATCAATTAAGTCACTGAGCTAAAACGATTTTAGAAATAGTGAAAACTGGGATCTACACCCGGGTGTATACCGTCAAGGTGAAGGTTAAGTAAAATTTTAAGTAAAAAATTGTAACAACAAAAAACACCGTTTAAGTGAAAGAAATACTGTGACATTTTGCTGTTTCTCTTAAGCGGGTTTTACTGTATTTCAACTTCCAAAGAAGTCGGCAGGAAGCTGGACCGATCCGTGTTTTTTTTCCAGGAAATATATTTATAATATACATTTATCTATTTTGTTGGGATAGGGAAAACTCGCCTGGAGCACACAGTCCATTGTACTACTAGGAAGTAAATTCCATTTCACTGGAATTTTTTCAACTTTGAAAGCAAAGAATGAACTTTTGGTATGAGGTGCCTTTAGTATCCCAGCACTTGCCACAATCGCACTGAAGATCTGCCACCTGATCTGAGCACAGGTACGATATTAACAAAAACCAGTAAGACAATTATCTTCGACTATGCCGAAGCTCAAATACCCGGTACTATATTAGGCGTATTTTTTGGGAAGTGAGTATAACAAAATCAAAAGTGAGTATAACCGTTTTGCATGTAAAACCAAAAGTGGGTATAACAAAACCAAAAGTGAGTATACCAGTTTTGCATGTAAAAGTAAAAGTGAACTAGCTATAGATTTCCAAAAAATACGCCTATTATTGTAAAATAAAAAAATATTTTAGTATTAAAAAATTATATATTTGTATGGGAGGTATGGGTAGTTTTTATTCGATCAAGCTCCTTTTTTGTCAAAAAATTTTAAATATTATTAAAACAATACGTGCAAAGTTTAAACTTGCTATCTTTACTGTAGCTATTTAAATTTAATTTTTAACATAATAATAATTTTTAACATAACAATAAGCTATATAAATCTGATATTTTTGTATGGGAGCTAGTAGTAGTTTTCATCCGATCTTGCTCATCTTCGAACTTAGCCTCAGTTTGGTGGATAAAAGCTTACATACCAAATTTCAAGTCGATAGCTCTTAAATTACGGCCGTAATCGTGCGGACAGACGGACAGACAGACGGACAGACAGACGGACAGACAGACGGACAGACAGACGGACATCGCTAGATCGACTAAGAACGTGATGCTGATCAATAATATATATAGTTTGTCATACCTACAACGCCTCCTTATGGGCGTTACAAATGGAATGACAAAGTGAATATACCCTCACCACAGTGTGGTACCGGGTATAAAAATTGGCGCCTCTCCATATAGTAGGAGAGCCGAACGCATGATGTCGTAAGAGATAAAACAATAGGATGAGTTGACTAAAAAATGAAAGTTTGCTATTAGACCTAGAGAAAACGCACAGGGTTATCGGGAATTTTTGCCCAAGCGAGATTCCTTGGGACACATCTGGTACAATTTGTTAGTGATATTCATAGGCATAAAACAATAGAACAAGCGTATTCGGCAGAGGGCATTGAATACTCTTCAAAAATGTAGAATTGGCAGGCACCAACTGCCCACAAAGCCACAACAACCCTATTTTAACTGCGACATTTTTTTCGATTGACCATATAGGCATATATGGTCAAAGTATGAAAGGATGTCTGTGAGCAATTGGCCACGTACATAGACAACCCTAGATATTTAATAAACCACCTAATTGAGTACGAACTAATATAAATAACTACCGATACGATAATTATTCCAGTTTTGAATTTTAATATTTGAAAAAACTTTATCACTTACATTAAGAAGAATTTTGCGATAGCATCTGTTTTTATATTCAACCTAGAGACCGAATATTACATAGTGTACGACATCATATGCGGTCGGCCGAGATAGATAACCTACGTCGAATCGACGTAGTCAATTTTTTAAATTCAATGTCATTTGTGCATATATGGCGTCACTGCGCTCGCCACTCCTGCCAACTCGGTCCACCAAAAGAGCTTGCAGGAGACACACGTGCCGCTCAGGTAAGTGCACAACTTTTATAGATACATACCTGCCGCGCTTCCCACATCTCGACATCCATAAGCAAACGTGGCTATCCCCTGATCAGAAAACGATAACCCAGATTGATCACATTGCGATCGATGGACGACACTCATCCAGTATTTTAGACGTCCGTACATTCAGGGGTGCAAACATCGACTCTGACCACTACCTAGTAGCTGCTAAGGTACGCTTACGGATAACTCGTACAGTCCAGCGACGAGAAAATATTGTGAGGAAGTTCGACGTCGAAAGGCTTCGATCGCAAGAGACAGCCAGAGCCTATGCCGACCGTGTATCCCTTAATCTCTCAAGGTGTCCCATGCCGCCAGATTCTAGCCCACACGACCAATGGCAGTGCTGCCAGGAAGCCATCAGAAGTGCCGCCTCTGATGTGCTAGGTTTCACCAGGCGATCACCAAGAAGAAACCCGTGGTTCGATGACGAATGCCGGCAAGCGCATGCGGCTAAGCAAGACGCATATCTAGCAACGCTGCACACAAGGACCAGGGCGGAGAGAAAAACTGCTTATAATACCTTCAGGCAGAGGAGAAAAGAAGAGCACGAACTTCTCCGAAGAAAAAAGAGGGAATACGAGAAGCGCGCGGTTGAGTCGATAGAGAGATGTCACTCCAGGAATGAGGTTCGGAAATTTTACCAAAAGGTAAAAAGGGCATGTCAAGGCTCTAAATCCCGAACCGAAGCCTGTAAAGATGAGCAAGGGAACATCGTGGTAGAATCACAGTCGGTGCTGAGAATTTGGAAGGACCACTTCACCAGACTGCTAAACGGCGAAGATGCCCAAGATTCCGCTGTCAGGCATTCGGAGCCATTCAACATTGATGATGATAGACAAGAATCCCATCAACCTGACCAAAATGAAGTGAGGATAGCCATATCTAAACTTAAATCCAATAAAGCTGCGGGTGCAGACGGCTTAGCCGCTGAGCTCTTCAAGGCTGGAGGAGATGATTTGGTAAGGAGCATACACCAACTCATCTGTAAAATTTGGTCGGATGAAAGTATGCCCGATGAATGAAATCTCAGCATCGTTTGTCCGGTCCTGAAGAAAGGAGATCCTTTGATCTGCGCTAACTACAGAGGTATAAGTCTCCTCAACATTGCATATAAGATCCTGTCTGCAATAATTTGTGAACGCCTTAGGCCGATGGTCAACAACCTGATAGGCCCTTATCAGTGCGGTTTTAGGCCTGGAAAGTCCACCATTGACCAGATTTTCACACTACGGCAGATCTTGGAAAAGAACCAGGAATTTCAAATCGACACCCACCATCTATTCATCGATTTTAAGGTTGCCTTTGATAGCGTGTATAGAGAAGAATTATATAGATCAATGTCTAGTTTTGGCATCCCTGCTAAACTCATCCGTCTGTGCAGGATGACGCTGGAGAACTCTCGGTGCTCCGTTAAGGTCGGTAAAAACACCACCGAACCGTTTGATGTCAGAAAAGGTCTTAGACAAGGTGACGAGCTGTCATGTGATTTCTTTAACATCATACTTGAAAGAATTGTACGAAACTCACAAGCCAACCCCGGAGGTACAATCTTTCAAAAGTCTGTGCAATTACTCGCATACGCCGATGACATTGACATAATCGGTAGAACTCGGCGAGCTGTCAGTGGTGCATTTGTGAGTATTGAGTCAGAAGCGGCAAAAATGGGACTAGCGGCGAATGAAAGCAAAACGAAATTCTGTCCACAAGAAAGGACATTCAACATCGGCGCCTTGGACAGAACGTGACAATGGACAGCTATAATTTTGAGGTGGTGAAGGACTTTGTCTACCTAGGCTCTGCGGTCAACTCCAGCAATGACATCAGCGCTGAGATCAAGCGAAGAATTACTCTTGCCAATCGCTGTTTCTACGGGCTTAGAAGGCAATTGAGTAGCAAAGCCCTCTCCTTATACGTTGTATAAGACCCTTATCATCCCCGTCCTGCTATATGCCGCAGAAGCATGGACCCTATCAAGGGCGGATGAAAACGCACTCAGCTGCTTCGAGCGAAAAGTTCTCCGTGTGATCTTTGGTCCAGTTTGTATCTCAGGAGTCTGGAGGAGAAGGTACAATGAAGAACTGTACGGGCTGTACAGCGATATAGACCTAGTCAAGCGGATTAGAATTAATCGACTTAGATGGACATCAATGCTCCGGCCCGGAGAATCTTGAACTCTACTCCAGAGGGACAACGAGGTAGAGGACGACCTTACCTAAGGTGGCGCGCGCAGTTGGAAGGGGACCTCAACCAACACGGCGCGCGTGAGTTACATGCAGAGACATCATGATAACGAATAAACGGCAGTAGCATTCGTCAACAACATATATGGCTTGGCAACAACCGCGGCTTGTAAACAACCACGGCTTGTAAACAATCACGGCTTGTAAACAACCACGGCCTAGCAACAACCAGAACCAGTGTCACCTCTGCAACCATGTACCTATATACATAAGTCTACTCAACTCAAACCAAGATGTGTGCTGATAGCGGGAGAGATGGTACCATTAGCTTTACATTACAAATAATACACATTTATGTAATTCATGACTTCTAGCTTATCTATTTTGTATATATTATTTCTTGTGGAATATAACTCCAGTTAATTTTAAGTTTCATGTTTGGCATTTTTGTAAGCTGAGTTCAGTTTTAAGTTGGCTGTTACTAAATAAAGACCTAATAAAAAGGAAGTTAGTCTTATTACTTATTACTCGTGCGCAACTGGAGGCAGCTAGCGTTGGATCGAGCTGGCTGGAGAGGCATGTTGGTTGAGGCCCAGGTCCGCCCCGGACTGTAGCGCCATCAAAAGTAAAGTAAAGTAAGTATACCTGCCGAAAAATATAGTATACGTCGAAATGACGTAGGTTATCTTTCGGAGAGCACAAGACGAGCGCTTGTCCTAATGCCTTGCCTTGGGGACCAAGATCAATAATTTTTTTTTTAGTAACGTTCCTTATATGTATATATATTATATTATAAAAATTACAAAAAGTTGAATTTTAAAAGTCTGAAGTAATAATTTATGAGTCTGAAGATGAGACCTTCATATTTTTTAGTTTAGTAAAGAAAGAATTTTTATTTTTTTTTAAATGTACCTACATATTTTCCTAATAATAATAAAAATAAACTTAAATGTTTTATTATTCTATAGCATAATGCTATTTATAGTAATACATTGCCACTTGCAGAGACATATTATATACACAATCCAAAATATGTGCTTCCAAATATATACACGTCGAATTGACGTATGGTTATCTTTAATGTACTATGAAAAATGGTTATCTTTCTAGGGTTAATAACGCTTAGAAATCTTTTCGGATAACTCATTTCCCACACAGCACAGTGTGACCAGACAAGAATAAAAAAGTTTCCGAATTCAAATAGTTCTTACAATCCCGGACTATGTTCAAATAAGTTACAGAGTTGAGTGAGGCAGAGGCTTAAAGTGGAGCCTCCTTCTCGCTACAGACCCAGATGCTTTGACCTCTCCACAGTCATATTCTCGTCGTCAGTGAGACTTATCGATTTTTTAGTTCTAATAAGGGAAAACGACTAATCTCTTTTTGTAGTGCCCCTTCTGTAGTGATGTGTGTGCCTAGTGTGCCTTATTATAAATCTATCACTTTTGTTTCCAAGTCAAATGGTTGTGGTACTGATCTCTTCAACTTATGTTGTATGAAGCTAACGCTGTGGCACAGTGGTGGTCATCCATATTCGTTATTCCTTCTCTATTACCAACATTGCAAATATGTTCATTTATTTATTGCATACATTTTGGGGTTTACCGAATACATTTTTAAGTTGAGCTTTTAGGTATATAAAATCTCGAAATACCATTGTATAACTTTGGCTGTTACAGCTTATCTAAAACCAGTTAAAATTAGCTTTGAGCTTGTTCGAAAAATGGATCTACCAACAACTCATTAGTTTTTGAGGTCTATGGTCCCAATTATAGGTTCGAAGGCGATTAGATACCGCCCTAGTTCTAACCATAAACGATGCGTGCCAACTATTACCGTCTTTAACATAGAATATAATATTTTTAATTAAATATTAAATGTTCCAAGCCCAATTATTCTCTTATCATAGGAAAATCGAAAATTGTAATAATATTACTAGTTGTATAGGAATTTTGAGAATAAAGTATTACCTATTATTAAAATTAAATTAAAATTAAATAACAGTTCGATTGTATCGGCCTCTCGTAAAGGCACCAAGTTACAAAGAACAGAAACAGAATCCCTTACATTTGCAACAGAAACAGAATTAGGAACAGAGAATTTTTTTTCAGCAACAGAAAAATGGCTGTTTGACGACAGAACGTAAATTCTCTGCATCTGTCATCTGGCTGCCTGCAGCCATGTTTTTCTGGATCTATTTCAGTTTTGCTGAGCCAGCAACGTAAACAGAATCAGAATTTACTACAGAATTTAAAAGCTTTCTGTTCTGGTTCAGTTGCTGTTCCTGTTTCTGTTCCTTGTGACTTGGTGTCTTAAGAGAGAGCTTTTTTACCACTTGTAAACTGTGTCCGTTTAGCTTTAGATAATAGCCACAAGATTTCCGATATTGAACTGATGAGGAATATTCCCTTTTTTTGAACGTTTTTCTATGTTTTCTAACTTCTGATTGGACTTAAGACGCTCCCTTTTCGCGTTGAAATCTTTTAAGATCTCTTATGTTATCAGCTCTCTTACCCCGAAATCCTTTTTATCCTGATTGGAAACAAGAATAGAACTTAGAAATGAGTTCCTTGCAATTACCTTATCATGCTGTTGACTGCAATCTGGACTCTGGATACGAATTTATACCATTTCTCTGGTGACTCTGCCGACAGCCTCTCCTAAGCGTCGATCGCTTTATTGCACCTGTCTTAACACTTAATCCTTGGCACCCTGTCGCATCAATTAGATCTATGTGGTCTAAGTGATAGGTGTCAAGTGGTTGATCCCCTTTCGTCAATTGCCCTAATCAAACTCAACTATTTATATGTGAAAATTAAATAGGTACCGGAGTTGAACAGCTTTTGCAGGGAGCCAAATAATCCTAAATAGCTGCAGGAAATAATGTCCCAATGAAATAACCCCAAATTTTATTAAAAATCGTTGTTGATGTTTCCTGTATAATTTTTGGGGGCCTTATTTAATTTTTTTTTTTTTTTTTTTTTGCCTTATTTCATTGGGGCCTTACTTCGCAGAGCCTTCCTAAATGATGGCGATTCAAATGACTCTTATAAGAGTTTACTGGTTGTTTTGTGGATAAGTTCTAGGTTACGTTACGCATTCATTTCTGCTTTTTATTTTATATAGTATTTTGTTTTATAGATATTACTAGCAGGCCGGGCAAATGTTGTTTTGCCTGCTCGTACATTTTCATTGTCCGCCAATTGTTTTATTATTTGAAATTTTATTTACAATTTTTTTTTTTTTTGGTGTATCTACCTATTATTTGAAATTTTATTCATGATTTTTTTTTTTTTGTTGAGTGTATATTATTTGAAATTTTATTCATGAGCTTGTTCTTGCTTTTTAAATTTTTTTTATTGTTGAGTGTTTATTATTTGAAATTTTGTGGAATCGGATCGCAGCGCATTCTATCGGGTCCAATTGTGAATCTAAACCATCCTTACACCCATTCAAACACACACACAAAATTTCATTAAAATCGGTCCAGCCGTTTAGGAGGAATTCGGTTACAAACACCTACAGAAGAATTATATATATGTATAAATAAGATTAACAACAGAATCCTATACAAAAAAATTATTCAAAATTAAAAGTTAAGGGTGATGAGAATATGACTCACGAATTCTACAATTATACTATGGGTAACATTAAAATAGCGAATTACCAAACCACTTTTTTATAGGTTTCAATTTAGCTTTTATTGAAGCTGCATCAACCATGCGTACTCCGATAAACGACAAAAAAACCCAAGAAAGCAAAACAATCACTAAACTTCTATAAACGTGCAGCGAATCTTGAAATTCCCTAAACTAATATATTCCTTTTCTAATATCTGATGTACGCTCAAGTTGTTTCCTCAAACTTTTACTGCACATCTAAAATTCTTAAGTAAAGAATTTTTCAGATCAGAGAAGCCATTAAGAACAAAAATAGGTATACTTGCAATAAAATAACAGGACCTTCTGTTGGCAACGATTCATCTACTCAATGACACAGTCACACGTATTGGCGCATCATTCAGTCCAGTTTAATTGTCCGTTTTATAGTGGTGTCGCGGAATACCAAATGCAGTTTAACTGTGCAGCAGTGTCACCACTACCCCACCATGATCAATTTTAATTCTTTCGAGCGTTCATTACAAATGCTGGAGAGACATATACATACACTCGTTGAATTACGAATTACTTGACACCGGCAAACCGCTGATTATGCAATAAGATGGTAGAGAATTTATTTTTATTAAGCAATCATGGGAACTTTGTTTTTATTGCCCATCTTCAGACCCTTTACGGTAAAATTAATTCACACCTATATGTATGGTGTGTGGAATGAATAGTTAGATTAAAGACTAAAAATATGGGCGCGGTTCTAGCTGTCATATAAATTTTAAACGAAATTACAATTTATACAATATTGAAAAGGTGTAAAGTTTATAAGCCCTAATCAAATGCTGCACAACTGAATAACTGATAAGATATTGGAGGCATCCAAAAGGTGCAATGGAATTAGGTATGTTGACAATCAGCGCCTATTTGGATATAAATTTGCTGACTTTTGATATGTTTCAGCAATGCATACCGATACCCTACAGTCTGTGTACGAGCCCACATCCCCTATATGGGCCGGTGCAATGACCATATCATACCAAACGAAAACCGAGACGACCTACCGTATCAGCGCTATTAGAGTAACTAGCGCCTTTAGAACGACATCCTACGATGCAGTGTGCGTAGTAGCTGGCATCAATTGCTGGTACCAATTGACCTTGCACAGGAAAAATACCCCGTCAGCAGGACAATGGCAGGAACATCAATAGGCGTATTTTTTTTGAGAATCTATAGCTAGCTCACTTTTACTTTTACATGCGAAACTGTTATACTAACTTTTGGTTTTGTTATACTCACTTTTGGTTTTGCATGTAAAAAATATGCCTAATGACAACAGGAGATAACATTTTACCACAAATGGTGGTAAGTTTAGAATATTGGCAGCAGAGATCGGATCACCCTGACAAGGGAAGATTAACGCACAGAATCATATCCAAAATAACAGGTCATGGATGCTTTAGGGCTTACCTGTACTGTACAGGTTTGGGCACAATGACAATCTTTTTTGCCCATGCTGTAGAAGAGCTGTTGAAGACGTGGAGCATGTAATGTTCCACTGCCCGCGATACGAAGAAGAACGGCAAATGCTGAGGGAGAAAATTGGTGTTAAACTGATACCAGAAAATATAATCGGCCTGATGCGGCAAACAGAAGAAGGATGGGAAGCAATCAGAAATACTGTTGCAATGAAGAAGCAACGCCAACGTAATGCAATGCGGGAGCATGCAAACCAGAGTATGCCGAACACTTGAGGCTACCCCCTCGCGATGTAATGCTTGTCGACAGTCCCGCGAGGAATAAGGGTAGGAAGAGTTTAAGTCAGTAAGAATCTGACATAACTGCTTATTACACAGCAGTATCTTATGCAAGATTTCCCCTCCGACTTACACAAAAAAAAAAAAAAAACAACATCCTTTGAATAGGAATGGATGAAAGTGATAAAGGCTATAATTGACTACGCTATAGGGAGCGAAGCAACGTGGAAGCAAGCAAGCATTTGGGCATAAATATGTCAATCTACAAAAAGCTTGTCTCCAGTATTTAAGATTTTAGCACATTCAGAGTTATCAAACTACCAACATCGACTCATGGCCAAAAAGAAGCCGGTTATCTCTCCATTTCGGCAGGAGAAAAAAAGAGGGGTTCGTGACTGATGAGAGGAACAAGGGAACATTGTTCAAAGCAGATTCACTCTCGATGCTGGATAACCAAGATTCTACGGTCAGACAATCAACATTGATTATCGTGGATAAGACCCCCGACCAAACTAACCAAAACGTGTCGGTGACGGTAGCTTTTAAAGCTGGAGAACATAATTTGGGATAGAGGGTGCACCAACTTATCTGTAAAACTTGGTTGGGGGGAAGTATATACCCAGCCCAATGAATGGAAGCATAATTTGTGCGAATTTAAAACGAGTACGTCCTTTTACCTAGAACATAAGTCTCATCAACATTGCATACAAAATTCCATCCGCAATTATTTGCGAACGTTTAAATCTGATAGGAAAAAACTAATAGGTCCTTATCGGTGTGGTCCCAAATATTCACCCTGAAGCAATTGCCATATAAAGACGAGCTGTACATCAGAGCAATGTCTAGGAATGGCATCTCCGCCAATCTCTTTTTGTGTGAAGTATGAAGACGCCTGTTTCAGAAATGTCAAACCTATTGAATGTTTCCATTCGCTTAACTTTGTTAGAAGAAACTTTTACAAGGATAACCAAGCGCTGTGAAGAATTCGCTGATTCTGTGGACGATGAAGAGAAGGTGAGCGAGATCGACGAGCGTTATGATATGGCCAGAGAAGTGTAAATACATATAGTACAAAACGGAACTGATGGACCAAATGCACAAGGAGGAAGTGGACAGGAAACCAACTGTCAGTGAATCTTCATGTTCAGAATTCCGAAAGGGTGACGTACTATAGTATGATTTTTTCAGCCAGCTCCGGAGATTTTTCATTTCATTTCATTTCGATGACATTGACATATTCAGTAGAGCTCGTTGAATTATCATTGATGAATTTGTGAGTATTGCAAGCAAATTGTGGAGAATTAATCGGTTTTAGGAGTTCCTTTTAGGGATTTAAGTGCTTGCCCGTCACGGCAATAGCATCCGCACAAGCAAACAATTTGTTGCCCTCTCTTCCAGTCACATCAGCAGTTTATTGGCCATCAAGTTCCATTGAAGGTTAGATAGGATGCCATTTTGTGGGCTTCTTCTACTGACATATTTTCTGGTTAATGTCCCATCCAGGTTAGAGCTGTAAAATTATAGGCTATTGAGCATCATATTAGTCAACTCGCCAAGGGAGCTAATACGTTTATGCTTAATAGTGCATTAGAGTCACAGATGAGTCGACGTTATTGAAAGCGCCTTCTAAACTTTTTTGTCATATTAAAACTACTCACTCAATCCGTAAGGGTTTTCAGACATAGCATAGGGCATAATGGGGCAACATTTAGTTTCAATTTCATCGCAATCGGCCATTTTGAAGAAATATAAATTCAAAATTTCCTGATAGAACATTTTAAATGCGAACAAATTTACAACCCATACTGTTTCCAATTGCTGTTTCGAAAGCAATATAACCTTATATTGTTTTGTTTCAACAAGAAGCGGTCATAGTTTTCAACTGAAAATACACTTTTCTCATTGTGTCTATTTCATATCATACAGCGGTCATCTGTCTTCTGTTCCCAGAAAAGCCAACATTCACCATTACGCACATAGACCACTCAAAGTATATATATATTCAGCACTGGACCACAGAACATTCCTTCAACTTTATATACATACATATATGAATCAATTTCCAAGTCCGAAATCTGTCTCTGTTTTCCCTATGACGGGCCACTTTGCTATTCATCAACCCCAATAGAAATGTCAATTCAATTCCTTCAGCAGCCATATCCAATTACATTCCGGAGCAGCAGCCAAGCGTGACTCCACATTGAACTCCAAAACCACACACATATGCCTATCAAAATACCGAAACGTAAGCCCACAGTAATACACTCATGGAAATTGGCGAGTTCTATTGTCATAGCCACAGCTCACCCAACCAACCACTCTAATGGTGCTAACCACAACAATGCAACTGACCGACAGAACTGGAGACTTTTCTAAGTCAAGATTACCAGCACATTCCATCATCGTAATCGTCATTCCATTGCCAACGGAACAAAAGCGATTCTCTTGGTCACGATTCTCTAAATGTTAGTCGAACCACAAAACTGGGATACAGAGTACCGCACACTCACGCGCACAGATGAACTATCAGCAACAGAGCGTCTAACCAACATTTCAACCGTCCAGACATTAAGCAGATCATTTACTACATATATATGAAACCCATCCATAACCAGATGCATTGCAATTTGTTGGAAGACTACCACGAAAGTCCTAGACCTACACTCTGGGTCTGGACAGAGGCTGCTATGGCAGTCAGTCAGCAAACCGATAACTGATAAGAAGGTTACCTCGCTCCTATTCACTTAGGTACTGCCACTGCGTCACTCACCTTGACGATATGGTTAATTGCCCTACTCCCAGGGTAATATATCGAGTCGAGTGCCACCATCGTCATCGCACAATTGACTCGGATTATATTGCGGCTACGGAATGTGAGTTTAAGTAGTCTGTCCGGGAAATTTTAGTGGCTGCGGTTGGTCGCAGTCGGCATGCAAGTATGGCATTGCCATAAAGGATCCCAGGATACATATATCCACATATGTATATATGAATTGATTGATTGAAGCATGAATAATGCATTACAGCTGATAAAGTAATTTAATTTTTGAGTATTATCAGTATCACCCCCTGGGCGACATCCTTTGAAATGGCGCTGACAGTGGAATCTGATGGAAAATTTAACATTTGAAGTTTCCATTAAAAGCACTGCTTTGTATTTGCATAATATTTCGATCTAAGGGGTAGTTGTGTAAAAAATTGGCGGGACAGGTTCACATAGGTACCATGGGACCAGCCTCTCGCAACCATTCATTTTATGTGAGTTGTAATTTTTGGAACGAATTGAAGGGCACCTACATTTTATACCGAATCCGTACGCCTGGATTGTGAAACCTTCTCAGGACAATTATACCCCCAGACGTTTGTCAGAAGTTTACGAGGGGTGGCACAGTGAAAAAAAAAACCTTAAGATAACCTAATTTGCGCTTTTCCGGAGATCGATACTAAGACCCAAACTAACCACTACCACCATGTCGACTAAACCTGCAAACACAAAAGACACAGCGATTGACACTTTAAACAGGAACTAGTTCAAATAAATTTCGAATCAAGGCGCAGGGAGCTATTTTTGTTTGTATATGTATCAGTTACACGACGAACTGAAACGTAAGATTGAGGTAGTGATTTTCGACTCAAGTTGTCAACTTAAAGTAAAACAGGCGGTAGATAGTCTAGGCCTAGCTTCTCGCAACCATTCGTTTGTGTGAGTTTCTATTTTTGTTGCTGTTTTGATGCGAATGGAAGGGACCTAACATATTATGCCGAGTCCGAACGGCTGTATTGAGAAGCTTTTTCAGCACAGTCATACTCTCGGATGTTTGTCAGACGTTCGCGAGAGGTAGAGGTGGAGCAGTAGAAAAAACCTTAAGATGTAAATTGTGTTTTTCCGGGGATCGATCCTGGGATTCCTCGCACAGTAGACCAGCACACTAACCACTGCGCTACTGCGCGCCCAAGTTATTAATAGATAAAAGTTATATTAATGGTGACTTAAAAAGGATGTCAGAAGAGAATGAACTCTGCTTATAGTCAAAATTCGGGCCAATACAGTAGTTGCATTCTGAATGCATTCAGAGTTTTATTGACATTATTCGAAAACACAATCTTAATTCAGTAATGACCACTTAAGACGAACTCAAATGTAATGTTTTGGTAGGACGAGAATGGTACTATCAGCTCCCATTTGCAAAAAATCTTTGCTATCCATATTATGAACGTCTCAAACCTTTTTCCAATTTTAGGCCCGGCAAATCGACCATAGACGAAATGCTCGTACTGAAGCATTTTCTGGAAACGAGTAACGAATTGGATGTCGAGACTCGTTACAATTTTCCGTCGAATTCAAGACTGCTTGTAAAAGATTTTCAAAAATAAATTCACGACTGAGCTGGAAAAACTTACATGAACGTATTTAAGAGGCCGCTATACGCCACTCTACTGGTGCAAAAGGATCTTGGGTCTCAGATGGGACATCAGTCCGAAAATAATGCACAGGTTATTATACAGCCGTAGTCAGACCAATACTCATGTACGGAATCATCGTCTGGTGGCCAGCACTAGGCAAAATAGCATACCTCTACTTCATAGAATCCAAAGAGTGGCATGTGTCTGTATGACTAGTGTCCTGCGGACAACTCCAACCGCAGCACTGGAAACCATGCTTCACATTCTGCCCTTGTATTCTCGCATATATGGTACAGAGATGGCGGCAAAATCGGCATTGCGTCTGAGAGAATCATTGCAATGGACGTGTAATGATACAGGACATGCCAATATTCTAAATGCAAATAATGTTAAAACAGAAGAAGTTACAGACCACGGTCCTGGATTTCAATATCAATGATCGACATCAATTGGAAGAGAATACAATTATATACGAAAATACACTAGAAGATACACAGATGGGTCTAAGACGGATGACGGAGTAGGAGCTGGAATTTTCTCAGTTCCATTCTCCCCTAAACCAGTCTTTTAGACTACCAAATAACTGTAGTGCCTTTCAGGCAGAAGTTATCGCTATTGGCGAAGCTACACAGACAGTCAAGCAGCCTTTAAAGCACTCGAATCACCAATATTAAGATCCAAATTGGACATGCACTATCGCAAATCTTTAAATGAGATCTCGGGTATGTGTATGTTAACGCTGGCTGTGCTGGGATGGGTCTGGGTTCCTGGTCATAGAGATATACCAGATAACTGTTAAACAGACGAACTGGCAAGGAACGGCTTAAAAATGGAACTCTCTACCCCATGTACCAATTGAAACAGTGAGATATAATATCAGCACATTAGCGCTGCAACAGGCTAACGAAAGATGGTGTAATCTTAACGTAACCATGTGTAACCATACGAAACAGACATGGCCACGGATAAATAGGCGCAGGACTATCCTCGATTTCTATCAGTAAATTACAGAAACTCGTCCAGAAATGATCGTCCCTGCTAGTGGTATCACAATGGGCCTAACTTGGTCTAAATGAATTACTCCGTAATCAAACATCTGCCCGCCGACCATGACAAAACTTTATACTTTATATATCCCACGGCAGAAAACCTATTGAAGATCTGGCGAAGAATAATATTGAAGCTGATACTTCGGTTTGGCAAAAAGGGCTTTAAATGTCTGAATCAAGGGAAAAAAAACGTACTACCTACAGAAACGTTACCCAGCTCTGATTCAAGGCAACGTCTGATGTAAAATGAGCAGGAAATGGGGTTTTAATTGGGCCCCTTCAAAAGAAATAATTTTTAAGTGAATTTTCGGCCCTTTGTACCTACAGAAACCTTACCCAGCTCTGATTCAATGCAACGACTGATGTAAAATGAGCAAGAAATGGGGTTTTTATTGGGCTCCTTCAAAAGACATAATTTTTTAAGTGAATTTTCGGCCCTTTGTACAAAAAGGGCGAATACAACTATGTATGTATATACTGCTATATATGAGCTAACCAAGGATACGGATATTATCCATAAATTTAAATAAACGTTGACAAAAATGCCTCTGCCATCTGGAGCGAATCAACAATAATGTCCCAAAGATCCGCGCTCAAAAAGTCACATATTTAAAATCGAACCCAAAATATTTTTGAATATATTTATATCAAACCCTTATATTGAAATTTCAAATTAGGTATCTGACAATATTTAAATAAATAACCTTTTGGGCCTTGCCAAAAATCATTTTTAATCTTCATTTTAAATATTTTGACGGTCACAATAGATCATTTTGGAAATTTTTGCTATTGATTGCGACTTCGAAAGTTAGCCTAGGACCTACAAATTATTATTATTACTAGCTACTGCGCTTTGATATTTTGTGAAGTTGCATATTAATTTAGTGTGACGTTGCTTTAGTTTGTATCACAATTGTTAGAGTCAGGTATTTGACAGTGTGTCAGATTGTAGGTTGGGACTTAACGCTTAACCTTGATTTGGGCATCGATATTTTGTATTTTTATGGCATTGTTTTACACCTTTTCACTTTCATCTTTCAGGTCTTATTTACACTACCAAAGTCAACACTGCAAACGATTGTGTCGGAGACATGCGAATATGTCTCTTGCACTATAGGGTTCTAGTTAAGCTTGTGAAAATCGAATCTATCCCGAATGAATCTGTTCGTATCCGACATGCACTTACAATACACTTACACATCAAAGAGACATCAAACTGTCGCTGGACTTTTAAGTGGTCAAACTGTTGCTAGTAGCATATTACATTTACTTATTAAAAAAATCAGCAGGGCAGTATTACTTCATATATTAACTTAGCTAATATGTTAATATGTTTTTACAACTAGATACTACACATACGCATATATTTAAAATTAAAAAATGAAAAAGAAACAAAATTTATTTTTACAACTAGGTTTAAATTCCCACGTCTGCTGTAGGGCAGTAAAAGTTTTAACCAAAATCGATGACCAGTGGCCCTCCTATCCGGATGTTGGTCGTCTTTACTCGTCATTAGACGTCTGCAAGTCCTGCTGAAAAACGAAATGGAGACATAAAATTCCGAAATTTTATTGGTGAACTTTTAAATGAAATGAGTGCACCAACTGAACTTATTTTACACTCTAACGACCCACAGTAGTGCAGATATAAGTCGAGGTTTAGGTCCACTTCACAGTGGAAAGGGAACTATAAACATTTTACACGCGCGACCATTTGCTTCATCGGTTTCTTCGTTCTCCGGAGAGGGTGTTTGGAATTTCCCGCGTACACGTTTTCTTTTTGTTCTATCGTCTACTATAACTAGTTGTGGTGGCATGAACCACCCCCCCGCTAAGGAGATTGATTTTACGAGAATTAGGTATTATAGGGGTCGTTTATAGATTTAATGGTTAAGAATCTTGGCTCAACTTTTCTCATTTTATTTAGCTATAGTTGGTGATAGTTAAATTTGGAATCTGACGAAGTTTTGTCTTCACCGATTCATTTTGCTGTGCTAAATTGGCTTCCTAAGGATATTTGGTCGAAAATGATTGAATTATTCTGAACTGTCTTGTCTGTTATTGGACTTAAAACTGAGGGAATTCAGTCCAATTTAAGTTTGAGGATACATAGGGTTCTGGAGTCGTAGATCGTGATATATGGGAGATTCATTACTCGGAAGGAATGAGACATTTGCTTATTTTTTTATTTGCCTTGTTCTGAAGATAGTTAAAAATTCAATCTAGAATATTCAACACCTCAAGTCAGTTTATAGTATAACTGTAGTAGGTTTCAAATGTCTGCATGAGGGAAGACCTACCACATCTTTCATTTCAAGTTTGTAAGCAGACAAGCGCCAACTTTTGGTGTCACCTCTAAAAGTCGTCAAAAACAGGTGAAAACCTTTTAATAATAAAGGGCACTATAAATGGGTAGTCGACTTTTACAGTCACTTACTTTCTTGCTCTAGCTAGAAGATGAATCGATACGATACATACATGTCGGAGCGAGTAGGGCTGCCATTTGTAGGTATGTCCGGTTTAGTCTTCCAGCCACCGCATTTTGTGTGACGTCACAAGTGTGTCTTGAATGTGTGATGTCTCAAGAGAGCTTAAGCTAAACTACAACAAGTTGAAAATTTCATTCATATAGGGGCTTTTATGGGAGTTTTTTTGTTCAAAACATTCAAACAGCTGATAGTTTGACTTATTCAGTATTAATTGGAAAATTACCATTCGTTAATGGTTTGCATCCTGATGTTCACTGATTACGCTTAGGTACTTCAACAATGGGGGGGCTTCACTATCTAATAAGCAAAATTATGACATTTGGATCTAGGGATATTCCTGTGGATATTTGAAAAAGCGTTGGTTTAGTGTCCACTCTGAAAACCCAAATTATTTCAGCGCCCACCAACATATTTTTCCATTTCAAATTTGTCCCTTTTGCTAATGAGCCTTAATAATCGTATTTAATTTAGTCATGGGATGTCAATATCAGGTACCTTATATAAAAAACTCCCTACTTAAGAAAGAAAAAGGTAACACCATTATTTTTCATTATTTTTAACATTAAAGAATTTAATTAAAAACATAACAAACTAATTGTTATTTATATGTAAATAAATATAAAAGGATTGTAATAATACATAATCAATCAATGAAAACTAATGGCATGATGAACTTGGTGGGATGCGGATGAGACTACCTCTTGGATATTAGGTGACATTTCCGAGAGGAAAAGGCTCAAGTCTCCTCGGTTTCAATTGAATTCAATTCAATTTATTTGCAATATTCTTAACACAGAAAGATACAGTATCTTCTAAAATTGTGCAAGCTTCAATAATATATATATTATATGTTACTGTTTGGAAAAACAAGAGAGAACAAGGAAGCTAAGCTCAGTAGATAGAATTTCATTAATAAGTAATTGGGTTCATGGATATTATATAAGCGTAAATAAAATACATTGTAATATGTTCCTAAGACTTTGAAAATAGAAAGAAAAGTACAATGAAAACAATAAGAAACAAGTAAAAGTGTTATCATCGGCCTGGCCGATGTTTTAATACCCTCCACTCCATAAAAATCATGCAAAATATTTGCCATGCCAGCTAGTTGCTATGTACTGTACAGCGTTGGGGTTGAAATACTGTATGGTCAAAATTCTGTTTTCAAAATACTGTATTTCAAAATACTGTATTTCAAAAATCTGTATGCACAAAATTCTGTATGAACAAAATTCTGTATTTCAAAATTCTGTATGAGCAAAATTCTGTATGTACAAAACACTGTATTTCCAAATTCTGTATTTCAAAATTCTGTATATCAAAATTCTGTATTTAAAAAAAATGGTTTTGATAATGTAAAAAAGTGCGCACTTTTTTATATATATAGATATACAGCATTTTGAAATACAGAATTCTGAAATACAGAATTTTGTTCATACCGTATTTTCAAAAAATAAATATACAGAATTTTGAAATGCAGAATTATGACCCGCTCCCGCACTGTACACGCATGGGTCTAATATTGGTTTTGTATGGGAATTACCAGAACTACTTTACCGACATAGCCCATTTTCAATACTAACTTGACGACGATAAAAATAAGTTCTCTCACAAAATTTCATTCACCTATGTCTATTCGTTTGGACGCTATCGTGTTTTCAACAGACAGAGAGACAAATGGGCAAAATATTGGCTTTGTATGGGAGGTAACAGAACTACATGAATGACATGGACCATTTTTAATACCAACCTGACGACCGTTAAAAGAATACCTCTCACAAAATTTCATTTGCCTAAGTCGATTCCTTTGGACACTATCGTGATTTCAACAGACAGACGGACATGGCTAGATCGATTCAGAATGTGATCCTGATTCAGAATATATATACTTTATAGGGTCTCCGGTGAATCCTTCTTCCCGTTACAAATGTAATGACAAAGTGAATATACCTTCCTGTGGAGGGTATAAAAAGAATCAAAAATTTCGAAAATTATCTTCATCATCATCACCATCATCAAAGTGCCTCCAGATGCCGCCTAAGTCTGCTCTTGAACTGAGATATACAACTTATTACCCGAATGTGTCGTGGTAGGGAATTCCACAGCCTAATTGCGTTTACTAAAAATTGACGCTCAGAAATTAAATAATTTTCAATGTCATAAAAAGTATAGTTTTGAATGTCAAGTCTATATATTTCGTTATTAGATTTGTGATGGCGCTGAAACCACGTTTAACTAAATATTGTGACGATGGAAAGGCAATGAACATCTTTTGGGCAACCTTCCACAACCCAGAATAGAGATCTGGTATTTCGTTTTGGAACCAAAACTGTTGGTAATATCCTTGCCTAAACTTGCACTTAAGTTCCTCATTACGTGTAAGCTCAATTAGTAATTTTTCAATTGCATCAACATTGTCTGACATACTTGTCTGACATAAATGATTTAAAATCCCAGCCAAGCCAAGTCCCAGTCGAGTAACAAAATGTCGTCAAACCCCGTACATATGTCAGAATGCAGAGTTTCTAAGTAGGCACAGTAATCAAGTCTATCTTGATTCATAGTTGGTGTTTTTGAAGGTCAAATAGGCGACATTACTTGCAGCGTTCAGAAGTTTTTCACGAAGAATAGGATCCCTTCCTTCAAGAAATTCCAAGACAGAATTTTGTATATTGTTGAGTCTTTCTAGGCAAGCTCCTTTTGACAACCAACTCATTTCAGTATGCAGTAGTAACCGATTGAAGTCTTCGTCATTTTCTATGCAGAGTTGTTTGAACAATCGATCATTCAAAGCACTGCTCCTTATTTTGTTCATACACTGGTCGGCATAAGTATTTTGACAAAACTAAAGTTAATTCTGCTTATAATTTGAAACTTAGTTCATGTAAATGTTGGCACCAATGAAAATGTCATTCAAATTCCGTTTGAATGATACAAAACTTTCCTTGACCCCTCTTTTACCCCTTTAAGGGTTGAATTTCCAAAATAGAAGAAAATAGTTTTCTTTATTTTTCATAGAGAGTACACAAACCGAGTTTGAAGTCAATCGGATGAAAAATAAAAATGTTCCCATACAAACTTTGACCCCCCTCTTTTACCCCTTTAGGGCGCAATCTGAAGTGCCCCAATATCTTAAAATCATTTTCATATAATGTGTCCTCCATGGTAAAAATTTCATGCTTTCATCACAAAGTGCACAATTGTTATACAATTTTATACTACGCCGCCTCACTATTGTAATGACTAACTACAGAAACTTGTGAAGCCTTTCACTCAACCAATTCCTAGCAACCAGATTTTGGCGATGAATGGCACAATGGACAGCAAGTGTACGGATTTTTCCTTTTAATATGACAATGACACCTTTGTATCGACCAACCATGGCTGGGGCTCCGTCCGTAGCTGTAGCCAAAATGTTGGACCGTGGTATTGCTTTTTGTGTAAGGAAGTCTTCCAACGCGTGAAAGCTAGTTTCACCTTTCGTGTCCTTGCTTCATAGCTTCATTTGAAAATGTTTTCTGACAAATGACGCACATAGGTTTTGTTTTGGCCGCACATGATGATACTATTCCGAATTTTAAATATGTATAATACCTATACTCCACACTGTACTGTCGGACAGCACAATTTCTCTTTGGTTCTGACATTTGGACAACAACTGAAATCGGAATAAAACAAAAACATTTTCATAAAGCATTTTTAAAGGAGCGATGACTCGATAGCGGTGTATGTACCTTTTCACTTTGTGCAGTGTTCGTTTTTATGTTTTTTTTTAGGGATTACACCTAATTCCTAAAACTATAATTTTTAGACCCAAAATACATTGACCTGTTCAGCGTCCACTTAATTCCTTCAATCAGTTGGAGAATGGCTGGTCTATGCGAATGATGCAACAACGTTTCCAGCTCTGGAAAGTCAACATCAAAATTTTAGTTTCCACCCTGGGTAACAATATACATTCCAAGTTTCTGACTCACCTTCACAGCAAAACAGTTCCCAGCGATATTTAGAAGGGAGTGAAACATTTAATGAGCGGAGCCATTTTGCATTGGAGACAAATACGCTATACTTATTGTAAACAGACCCCAATTTCCCAAAATACTCAAAAGTTTTTGTTACCCCAAGCCAATAACAGCTTTAAATAAAAATGTTCACGTTTTTTTCCAAAGAGACCCCCAAACTACATATGTGTACCGAAACGGGCCCTGAATGACATAAAACGGACCAGTACTTAATCTTAAGCCAATTCGCCCGTAGCTGTTCCACTCCCGACGATCGAAGAGATATCAACAACTGCAATGAATTTTTGGTTGCTATTTTGGGTTAAGCTATCAGCCGAATCGCTACAGTCGTGATTTTCGATTCGATTTTTCATACGAGATAAAAACAGATTTCGGCTCTATCGCAAATGAGGCAATTCGGCCGCAGCTAAAACAGCGGTAAGATTTAAAACTCTCATAGCTAAGTGTCAATTGTCAAGTTGCGTGCGATGCAGTCATGCAAATTATTTTTTTCTAAAACGCAAATATAAAATTATCCAATCCGCGGTAAGCCTATAGTATAGCCCGTCCCAACTTATTTCTTGCGCAGGTCTCTTCAAATTAGGGATTTCATTCTCTTAGCGACAACAAAACAACTTTTCCAACCAGAATTACAGCTAAAAAAAATATCTTTTTTTTGCTTTGGGACGGACTATACAATTGAAATACTGTTCACAGCTAAAAGAACCAAATTAATTTCATTAGCAAACAGTTCTGTGATTTTTCATACATACTGATACAAATCGTTGCAGTAATTCGCATTTCCTTTCCGTAGATCTTTTAATTCATATCCAGGAAAATACAGAGTCATCATCGCACTGAATAAATATATTTTTTTTTAACACTTAATAAAATATTTAAATAAGCCTACCAACAAAAGCCACACGTGGTTCTGACTCGTGCTCTTAGTCTTTCCCATATTGACTTTTGTATTATGCATTCGTATTTTTGTAAGTAATTTGTTGGCTTGAATTTTTAAATCTGTTGAGCCAACATTAACCATCAATTTGCATATAATATGTTGCTGAAGTGTATGAATGCCTTTTACTGTATGTGAATAAATCACTAGACTTTCGGAATTCCCCTACTTGATGTCATTGCTCCGGCAGCGAACGGAAGCCGATACATATTCAACCCGCTCGAGTGTTCCGAATCCCGATTTGCTATCTTCCCTACGGATCAGTTCATCTGATGTCGCATATTAAAACATAAATCGATAATATTTTTCTTTTTTTGTATCTGTGTATGTACGAGGTCATAAGGATGCGGAGTCACTGTTTTATTTTTGTTACTCATAGTAATGGTGACGATGGGTTGGGTATGAGCGCATACCATATAAATTCTTTTTAAAAAAATTTATTTTTCCAAATATTTTATTGAAAAATTTACGTTGCACTTTTGTGTACGATTTCTGTGCTAGTGATTGCTGGCAGTTGGTTTTTGTGCAGCAAATTTTTAAATCCATTATTTTTTTTATGCATATATAGTACATATGACCTAACGGTACTTTCAACCAATTTGCCACTTGAAATTGGGCAGGCAGATGTGGTCATTCGTGTATCCGTGTATGAATGGCTGAGAGGAAGTCTGTTTTAATACCACTGGATTGGCAGAAAAAATATCAGCTATACAGTGTGTGCAGCAAGTATAGGTAGCTAATCTTGTGTAACTAACCTAGATAGGTATCGTTTTTGGGTAACTTTTTATCTATCTGAGCGTCATCTGTTTGTTAAGGGTATACTTTCTAAATTTCCTATGATTTTCCCTAACGGGTGGATTTCACGCGTTAGTTCCACGAGCTGTTAAAATGCTATCTTCCTTACTTTCAGATAGTCAAGGCTGGCAAAGCATACTGCCATTTTTCCGCAATTTCAGCTTACATTTCATATTTCACCATAAAGACGAAGAATTCTCATTTTCTATGAATGTCCCAATACTAATCTGCCTCAATTGTCATTCTACATGCAAAATGGTTTTCGGTACTTTTGGGACCAGTTTTTCCTTTAATAATTCTTGCCTGATAGTAGGAACCGATAAGAAAGAACGCAAAAAAGGATTTAGATATAATTTTACACAGATGCGTTAGGGCTTCCATATTTCAGCCCTAGTCTTCCTAGCAAAGCTTCTGTCAGTCGTGGAAACCAAATGCTGCTATAATGAAGAGAACCACGAGGACGAGTATACACCCCACTATCTATCACAGTCCGGGGCTCTGTCAAGTAAAGTAGAGGTAAAAGATAATTGGAACCTGTAGTGACCTATGCTTAGAACATGATCACACAAGTCACTTACGTGCCAAAGAGTAACATCTGTTGTCAGTCTTTAAAAGAGTTTGATCCGCATTTCTGAGTCAGTTGATTCTGAGATGTGGAGCTGAGCACATCTAGTTGCTGCCGATCACCGGTCATTACAGAACCTATAGGTACTATACTAACAAAAACCAGAAGAAGCTCGATGGGTCAGTGGACTCTGATGGGAAACCAAAAAAAATAGCTGACCAATACTCAGTGGAGGTGCCCAATGCGGATGAAATCCCCTATGTTAAAATCTCCCACAAGCAAACTAAACTTTTTAACACCAAATCTAGAAATGGGGGAATTTGTCCATTGTTAATTCTCTTTTGGAGTAAGGGATTTCAGCACAGGGGATTTTGGAAAAGGAGATTTCACCACCAACCCGACCGAAACTTCTCCAGAAAAGGATGGATCTAGGAAACGGTTCAAATGTTCCGGGAGCATGAATCCACCCGAAATTGAGAAGAACGGGACGGATGCCCGAAAGAAGGACGGACAGTCTGTTCACGTGGGATCAGTTTACACGTACCACGCTACCAGGTGTTATGTGGATGGACAACAGATTATCAAGCACTCCGTACACTGACTTGGGTACGAGACGAGGACACATAGGGATCGACGGCAACGAAAAGCCGGACTTCCTTGCAAAACAGGGGTTATCTGAAAAGTAGCTGGGACTAGAACCATTCTCTTCAATTGGTAGAGGAATATGGCAGAACAGCTGATTCACAAATGGATCACGGCGGAACACCTGACAAGGTGCTCTTGGTCAACCATGGAACAATGTAGACAAGCTAAAATGGCTATAAAATGACCGAACTGCTTCACTCAAAGAAGGGTTCTAAGCATGAGACAGGAAAATTTAAATAAGTGGTGGCGTTAACTCTACAGAACATGTTAATTTCGGGAATTATTTAAGTAAGATGGGCGATGGGCCTTATAGAGGATAATACTTGTAAACTATGCCTGGAGGAATCTGAGATAGCGGCACATATACTAGGACAATGTCTAGTTTTGGCTAGCAGAAGAATGAGGATCTTGGGACAACATTGGGTCGAGGCCCATTAGATGCAACAGATCTCACAAAAACAGATGCTAGCGTTAACACTAGGAATAGAACCCAGGGAAGAACTCTGGAGTGCCTCTCTGGGTAAAATTTGTAGTAGGTGACGAAGTGGTATAGTCTCTCGAAATTCTTCCGTACGTGTGTTGTAATCGAACTCCTCCTAAACGGCTGGACCGATTTGAGTGGATCAAAGGATGGTTTAGATTCACATTTTGTGAAAATTGAACAAAAGGGCGTGGCACATCTCATACGAAAAAAAAAACAAAAAAAAAATCGTATATCTAGAAAACTACCGAACTGATTGAACTCAAATTTTAAGAAAATATTTTTGATTTTGAATTTGATTTTTAATTTGACCAAAATTGGACAAAGGGGCCTGATACCTCCCGTATAAAAAAAGATATACATTTTAAATGCTATTTCTCGACGCCCATGGGAGGTAAAGTTGTAAAATTGTAGACATTGATGTGCATTGTCCAAACAAAGAACCGCGCCAAGTGCGGGTGGGATTCGAAAACGCCATAGCACTACCGTTACAACAAAGTTATTTAAATTACTAAATTAATACCATCAATCTGAACATTTTCTTTCACAACATACTGCTATAACAAGCATATAAGCTTAAAAAAACACACATGTTAGCGCTACTGCTCTCTATACCTTCATTTTACCCACACTGAATTTTACATGGCATTTTGTTGGTTTCATAATTGGTCCGCAGTCAAGAAGTATGCGAGGACGATACGTCCTCGAAATTGGACACGAACAAACAAAAAAAAAATATTTCAATTAAAATATATATTTTATTTTTTTTTTGTTTTACATTTCACCTTTTGGGCTTAGTGACAATGATTCAATTTTGCTTCATTTCTTTTTAGTTTATAAAGGACGAAAATGTCAATTTTTTAAATCACGCAAATTGCTAACCACGTGAATTGTGAAAAGGAAATATAGATATACCGCTCGTACTAGTAGTTTTTAGAAGTTTTTACTGCTGGTTCCATGAAGCTTAGGTGCGATTTTGTGGCTCAACTTTAATAGAAACAAACAAAAATGCAGAAAACAGCAGAATTAATTTCGCATGCAGTTACCAAATTATCTGGCTGCGGAGTTAATCGCATGGTGTTACAAAATTATTTATTTAAATTGGTTAGATTGAATTTTATTTAGAGAGAAAAACAATTTAACACCGGTATGAATGCATATGTGGTTTTTATTTGTGATGACGGAAATTGTACAATAAATTGTGCATGATGATAACAACATTTTTTGGAAAATCGTTGCCATTTATAATGAATGTTGTTTTCGAAATTTGCAGACAAGCATTTTGTTTTTTTTTTTTGAAAATGATTTGTTGCTTTAAATGTAGAAACTGCTTTAATTTAGACGTGTCAAATATTTATTGAGTGTATAATTATTTGTTTTGAAGTGAAACTGGATCGTTGAGCAGTTATTCCGAAATTCAATGAATCGAAAAAGCGACGGGAAACAGGGGGGTAGCGCGCATGATGAGACAGCTTTTTACAATGAGATATGAGTGAGAAATGAAAGACCAAAAAGAGGGGGTGATAACACGCGTGGTGCTGGTGGGGACCTTAGTCGGACGGAATGAGCCATGAGCAGTGGGGGGCTTCTTGGATGAACACAGCCCACTCGCGGGTTGTCGGAATGACGAAATGGGGCGTTTCCGAACATATGGATATTTTTCTGGACTACTGACCGAGGTGTCTCTGGTTCGATCCCCGGAAAACACAAATTTTATCTTAAGGTTTTTTCAACTGCACCACCTCTTGCGATCGTCTGACAAACATCCGAGAGTAAAACTGTCTTGGAACCACCTCTCAATTTAACCATTACTCGGCCAGGGATGGAAAAGTGGATACAATTGTATCTTTTGGATACAATCAGAAATTAAAGTTACACAGTTACAATTCACTCGAAAAAGATACAATTAACAGAACATATTTTTGCTTCAAAAGTTACGCAGTTACAATCCTTCTTAAAAAGATACAATTTCATACCCACGCTACGAATACATCCAGAATTTGTAATAAAGAATATAAAATGCATTCAGCTTGAAGCTTCAAACTTTATTCTACATTCGGCCAACCAACTAAGATAAACAAATTTTATAGGACATGCGCAGGGGCACTGCGAAGCACAGTGCACGCATGCTCTTGAGTGTTGAGATCTCATTTTCACTCACAGAGGAAAATTTCCCAACACTTCTTTACACAAAAAAACCTAGCTTTTCAATCACTGCGGCATTTATGAGGGCGTGCGTTAACAGATTATGTAGTAACAATGTATGATACAAGCTAAAATGCTACTTCAGGCGTAAATATCGACTTTAGATAGTAAATATACTATATTCAAAGCATCGCCCAATCAGACCTATACTTTCTGCTTTTACTTTTACGCGCCTTTGACAGTGTTGACAATTTGACATTTCATTTTCGATTTGAATTGTTCGATTGTATTATGTTTAAAGAAATAGAGTATGCCCTTCAATGTTGGAGTTCCATAGATTCAGAGAGTATAATTTTCCAGAGAAAGCATCATAAAATTTAGCTAATTCACACAAAAAGAAAGGTTGTGATTTTGAAAAGCCATTCCTAGGGTACTTATACGGCCCATGGTATAATGTATACTAGGTAATATATTCCGAGAACTCTTTTTCGTTTCTTTCTGCATATCTGTCAAAAAGGCAAGCTTTTTCATAGAGATATGAATAGTCACAATTGCCAGCAACGTTTATAAGTTTATTGTCTCAGTCACAATAGACCGCCATTGCAGATGTGATACGGACCTGCTGCACGAACTTTTTATTTATTTTATTGTAATTTGATATATCACCAATAAATTTTTCAAAATGATAGTCATTTGTTTTATATCAAGGGCAAAGAGGGACATTATTTGTTTTTATATCATGAACTAAGAGAAGAGTCTTAATATTCATATAGCTTTAATTGTATACTTTCGCGTTCACCTTGTTTTTGTCGATAAAATAGGTATCCAAAATTAAGTCGATTTTCATGATTTTGAATTTAATTTTTTTTTTTTTTTGTAATTTGTTAGTTTTTTTTGAGTAGATTAAGAAGTTAATTTGGTATCGTAAAAAAATTGTGGAGGACCATTTTTTGCAAAAACTCAATTTTATTCAGCATTCAAAGCTAAAATCTATGAAATATTGATATTTTTAGATTTCCAAATGTTTTATGTATAAATCCGACATAAAAACGAACATTTAAAAAAAATCATTGAGAATCGGCATAATGTATAATCTTGTATTTTTCATAACCAAAAAACCAGGTGATCTCGAAACTATACTATACAATTGCCCATAAATGTAGCTACCAATTTCCAAAACAATGAGGATACACTTCAGTCCTAAAAGTTACAATTTCAACTTGTGAAAAGTACAATCTGAAAAGTTCATTTCCCATCACTGTACTCGGCATACAATTATAGGTCCCATTCGTTCCAAAAATTATAACTAACACAAAACGAATGGTTGTGAGACGCTGGGGGTAGGTCTCTAACCGGGACTCTTGTGCCAACTATTTATTTGTTATCTATTTTTAAAAGCACAAGGCATATAAATAGTCACGTATCAAAAGCCATGCTGTCATTTATTTAGTTTCTATAGTTTGTTGAAGCTATTGAGGTTGCAAAAATAAAAAAGAAGAGAAATTCTGGAGATATAGATTTTTCTGAAATACTTCTTTCGGGGAAGGCGAAACTATAACGCTTCAACAGGGCCCTGAGATGCTTGCAGGTAGGTTTTCATTCTGCTCATACATTTTCGGAGCTGTAGTCCACTGGAAATACAAATATGTGCCCAGAAAGCGGGTTTCAAAATGTATGTACTTGTCTTGTAAAGGAGTTTTGTAGCAACCACCTATTTTATTATATTATTATCATTTACTTCATTCATTAGCGTAACGATACAATTATTGGCACCCCTAAGGAAATTTCAACTTTGATCAACTAACATTTTTGTTTATAGAGTTATTTGAATCTGTTATATATGTACAGAAGTATAAATTATTAAATTCCTCGTTGATTAAGTTTTATAAATAACGGTTTAGTTATTGAAAATATATTTATATTGCCAATTTAGTAAAAGCTTACAAAAAACCACAATTATTGGCACCCCAAAAACTACAATTATTGGCACTCTTTAAAACAGAAAAACATCATGTTTTCCTAAGGCAAATAAACAAAAAATATTATTTTCTTCGTTGGAAATTTAATTAATTTAAATAAGTATTATAAAATTAATATTTTTTAAAGGAAATAAACAAAAATTTGTTTTTAATATTATTTAAATCATTGTAGAATTTAAGAAGAAAGTAAAAGTAAAATAGTATGTATTTTTCAAAAAAGGCAACCTAAATTTACCGTTAAGCAATATGTACCTATGGATATCATATAAGATGTTAGATCTTTTTGCTCTGAACAAACCGGAAATTGGTGCAGAAAAACGCATTTACCACAAAAATCAATGAATAACGGTTGCATGATACAACTATAGGCACTTACAAAAGTACAACTATTGGCAGTGCCAATAATTGTAGCTACATACAATGTAATTATTGGCACCCCCCTGCCAATAATTGAACCCCAGTTTTTTTTAACCCAATTATTGGCACCCCTTTTATTAATAAAACAATAACTTTTTTAACAAAATATAATTACAAACGACCTATTTAATGCATTCTTATAGTAAATAAAGAAAGTTTGCATTAAAAAATATAAAAGGAAGTAGTGAAAAAAAGCTTACAAAATTATAGGTCCTTAACCAAAACATTGAAAATTTTGAAGTTTTGTTTTTTTTTTGTCGCACGTGATTTTACTTTCACTTATAAAACAGAAACGGAAAGGAATGTCTCCAAACTAAAGACACAGAAATATGAGAAAAATGTGCAAATTCAAAATAAAAAATAAATTGACTTATTCGAACAAAGGGTTTTTGAGAAAATCACTGTTGAATGATGGGGTTGGGTCAAAAATTGGGGGTGCCAATAATTGTAGTCGTTACGCTATATTATTATTAAATTAAAACTAAGCCCTTCTGGCAATGATATAAGATATTATATTATAAGATCTGGCAATGCTGTAGGTAAATTAAATAAAGAAAGCTCTGAAAGCTTACCCACAGCCACAGCCGATCATAACAAAGAATAAACAAATAAAAGCTCTGTAAAAATAGTATATAAGGCAATGAAAATTATGAATAAAGCCGAGTTGAACTTGCGAAGTGGACAGCACGGTCGAGCACCTCAGCCTCTGTCACACCAACAAGAATGACTTTTAGAGAAAAATAAAAAATAAACACGTTGTTAGCGTCAATTATTTTCCAACAGGCTCTGCGTAACCCAGGCATCGCCCCCTCGTTGTTTTCCCACCAGCCTTCTCTTATACCTGCAGCACGGTAGAGCACCTCCGCCTCTGCAGTGTGTAAGTCGAGAAGCGGCAAACGACCAAGCAGCGACAGCGACCTCGACCCCTGTACTCTCACAAACTGCACTCTACCTCTACAGTTTTGAAAAAGTGATATCCCCGCAAGTGATTGTTGTGCGTGTTCTTTTAGATGACGGGCATTAGCCATCCGCCTTATGGGAATAATATCGTTTAGTTCCTCCGAACATCTGCTATGACAGTAGGTACCTATAGAAAATAGGCTTAGGCCAGCGACTAGTTTCCTATAGTTATGCGAGCGGTTGGAGATTTGATCTTAGTGTATATAGGATATTCTACTAAATGAGCTTCTCGCCAATTAGATTGAGTGAATGTTTTAAGGTCGAGCTCCACATTTGGCAGCAATATTCTAGTTCCGATCTAACCTGTCCTTTATAGAGAAGGAGGAATCGTTTCAAGCTGAAGCAAACACCTCTTTGCTCTAAATAGGCAAATTAACATTGAGGACCGTGGTCTTGCGATATTGGAAAAGTCGTTCTGCCATGTTATTTTCGAATTGAATGTGACTCCAAGAAGGTGCGTTGACTCTAAATTGTCTCCACTTCCTCCTTTCTGAAGAAGAATGGGTATCGTATTAGTCAGAAAAGACTGTGTACCTTATATAGCCCAGTCACTGACCCAATCTGGTCTTTTCTAGATATTTATTTATTTGTAAGAATGCTTTCAAATTACGAAAAGTGTAAATATCTTGGATTTACTATTACTAGCGAAGGAACATGTGATGACGATATCAATCATGGTGTAAGAAGCTTTTCAGTGGGCCTAGTAATGCAATAGTCTACTTGCGTGAAAGAATTGTTTACCTAGGATAACCTTAACCATTCTGTCTTGGCAAAGAGTGTGCTTTCAGATAACACTCACATAGGTCCGAGTCCGATGCTATAACCTGTTAGTTTTAAGATGGTCGTTGAAGCTGCCTCAACATGTGAAAGTCATGGTGCTTCCGGAAGATCTGTTATATAATTTACATGTACCTATAGCTACCGACACAATCTATCTATAGGTACTACTGGCCACACTAGATGCATTTTTAAGTTTGCCATACTTGGAATTTATTTGCCAATATACATGACCTAAAATACCGCAACCGCTTTCACAAGAGCAAAGTATCGCTAAAGGCATCTGCTCCGGTGTTTGTTAACCTATGGCGTGCCATCAGACAAGTCGTCTATGCCGCTATTATATACATAGCTCCCATGGGGAAGCATAAATTTCATCCCTATCCCGATGAAAGGAATATTATACAGAAAGGTTTTTCTGTTTCTTACTCCAGTTCTCCCAGAGTTCCATATAATTCACGGTTCCCTCATGAAATATTCCCACCCATATGGCACACGAACTTGAAACCTAATCTAGTGCTGTAAGGACAACACACGCATCCTCCGCATGGAATTCATTTTCAAATTATATTCTCGCTAAGGTGAACTCTCTGCCTCCCCCAACTATATTCCCTATATCATTGTTTAATTCGTCTAAGTAGCAACGGCGAATAATTCCTTTGCTATCTCGAACCATCTATAGATATTTTTATTTTTTAACGCCCAGCGCCAGCACATTCGAGCAATTCACTCATTCACTTGTGCACTTTTGTCCTCTCTCTGACACAGTGAATAAACAAGGCATAGAAGCATCCTTCTAGCTGCTTTGAAATTGCGCTCAGAAGTAAGGTTCTTCTCTAAACGCTCGAGGGAAATCATTTTATCTGACGTCCTTAATCTCTTGTACTGTACAACTGTTTGCCTTTCTTTCTGTTTATTCTTGTCTTTTTATTCAGCTTCTTCGATTTGCTTTCGTCTGTTCCTCCTGAAGACAATTTAATCTAGCGGGTTATACATTCAAGTACAATGTACATGACATTGTAATAGTGTTCCTGTGTTTCATACCCTATTAGCTTTTTTTTTTCTTGTTGCAAGAAAACAGAAAAAGGAAAAACGTATACTTCGATGTGGTGATGTTGTAGGGGCTTATGAGCGATATTTTGCTACTTTTTTTTTATTTGTAATTGACGCCCGGGTATCTCCCTAAATGGATCTCACTCTTCGCATCCTCTCTCTCTGGTGAGTATTTTCATTTTTATTTCTTTCGCCTTAGTCCTTAATCTTTGAGTTGAATCGAAAAGGAAAAGTGGGTAGTATTGTATAAAGTATTGGAATGGGATTGTGGGACCGAATGTAAATTGACGGTAAAAGCTAAACTGCATTATAAATTACATCTTCAATGTGATTCGGATTGTGGCAGGCTAGATTTATTACTATTTTATGCTTTTACTGGTGACGGCTGCCAGAAATGGCTTGCTTAACAAAGTGGAGCAACTAAGGTGCGATGAATATTGTTGCCTAAGAAAAGGAATTTAGGACTCTCAATATTTCTACAACAGACTAAGGTTAATTGACTTCGCTGTTTGATGAGATTTATCAAATCACCAGCGGACCCGGCAAACGTTGTTTTGCCTTCTCGTACATTTTCATTGTCCGTCAATTGTTCTCCGGCCGTTTTATTTAACCGATGTGTCCGGACTGATTCTGTACTCCGTGTGCTTCGATATTTTTTCCCATGACTGCCGAAGAAAAGCGTTTGAAATGTATTTTTTTGTTACGGAAGGTGTCACGCCCTTTTGTTCAATCCCGCCAGGTTTTGTAAAATCCTTCAATCAGGCAATGTTCAGATATAGTGATTTAAATAACTTTGTTGTAAGGGTTGTGCCTGGTGCCATGGCCCGTTTTCCAATCCCACCCACACTTCGCGCGGTTGTTTGTTTGTCTATAATTTTACAACTTTAGCTCCTGTGGGAGTCGAGAAATAGCATTTAAAACGTATATCTTTTTTTTATACGGCAGGTATCAGGCCCCTTTGTCCAATTTTGAACAAACTTTCAAAGAAAAACCTTTGGGCCAATAACAAATATTTTCTTAAAATGTGAGTTCAATCAGTTCGGTAGTTTTCTAGATATAAGATTTGTTTATTTTTTTTTTTTTTTTTGTATGGGAACTCAAAAACACAAAACTCAAAACAAGATCAGCTAAAATATTATTGAAAGTGCTCATATCCAGGGTTGTCAGATGTGACGATTTATCGCCAAACGGGCGATTTGAAATTTCATTTGGCGACACGAAAATCGGCTTGGCGACGCAACCCAAAAACGGCGATATTTTTAGATTTTGGCGATTTAAATTTTGTTAACCAAAATCCTCATATTTTTTTCTTTTTTATAATTTTCACTCAAACCTTACATCTGTGATGAATGTGACGAAATATTAAAATCAGTAACGAATGAAGACTATCTATTGTAAAGCTTGGAAAACAGTGGTAGCACAGACCATTTGAATAAAGTTAAGAAGCAAGCTATCGATTTCATTCTTGTTCACTAAGAGAAATGCGAAAAAGATTGTCTGACAGCACACACTTTTTATTTCTTTTTTCCTCCAGGCGTTTGTTTAAGCCAACTGCTACCCTGTTTTAAAAGTCTGTTTGTAAGCTTCATTCCACCCAGAAGCTTCCAACTTACTGAGGCTCAGTGGGAAAAATTAATTTCTGTCAATTGGTCAAATGAATTTTATCTAGAAAGTGTACCCGAAGAGGACGTTTTTAAGTTTTGAAACAAGGTGTAAAAAATGACAAATGGGGAATTTACATTAAGTTTTTTTTACGTAAAAATTACGAGTTGCACGAATTCATTCGATTTTTATGGTTTTTTTATGGTTTTTGAATTTGGAGAGTGCAAAATTTTGAAATTTGGCGTTTTATATTTTACGTTTGGCGATTCCGGTTTTTAAAACCTGACAACCCTGCTCCTATCGGCGTAATGCATATCGCGACGAAAGGTATTTCTGTGCAACCAGTATCAAGGGTCAAGAAGTGGCATCGATGCCACGAGACCATCACAAAAGCTACAACTCTTGTTGCATTCCACGGAAAGCCTAGTGTGAGAAAGTAAGTAGGCAAGCACACTCGCCCAAGAAGCGATGTTATATTATTTAAGAAGAAGAGAAGGTAAATATGTAGTCTTAAACAGAGACGAATAATTAAACCTAACCTAATAGTAGACCCTCAACCGGGTTGACGATATTAAAAAAAAAACTTCTGGGACAAACACCAACATACCGAAGGCCGTCAAGCATAATAATCTCTTACTTAGGCGGCTTTACCTCAACTAACAAGCATGTCCAGTTAGCCGTCCTAGTCCTCTCTCCAGTTTCGAGTTTCGCACTCACAGTCGGTTGAGGTCTCCTTCTCTCTTGTTGTCTCTCCGAATTAGACTCTAAACTAAACCTGCCTGTAGAATTTGTATCCACCCACTCTACAGGTCCTACCTATCTTAGACGACTGACTTGTCAATTTTTATCCAAGTCCATGTCTCTGTATAGATCGCATAGTTTGTCATTGAATGTACTTATCCAAATCCGTCTCAACACAAACGGGACAGACAATTTTGCGAAAAACCTTTTTGTTGAATCGATCGAGAATATCCTCATTCGTTTTAGATAGAATTTAAGCTTCAGTGCCACAGAATATCCTTGTTGTTCGGGATATAGGGTTGAAGAGACTTTTGAAAGATCGTAATCTTGTATAATGGCCAGTCAGTTTCTTGAAATTTTTTAAAAGCTCGACAGGTAAACGGTCAGACCCAGCAGCTCTGTTGGTCTTTTGCTTGTATATTTTGGTGGTCGAAAGTTTTATTTATCGTCGTCTATATTGAATGTTCTGCCTAACAGCTGAATTCCGGTCTTCTTCGCCGTTACAGTGTACCTGTAGAAATAGGATATAGTATAATAGGCTTCCCACGTTATCTATAAAGATTGCTATACGTGATTTTCTGCTCAGCCACGTTCCATATACCTCTCACATTGTTTCTGGATCTGGGGTAGCTTCTCTTAATGTCTTCGATCTCATGCTTCTAGTGTTTTTTCATTTTCTTTGTAAGGAGCCAATGTTCTTCCCATCTTTCTTAGTCGTAGAGCTTGGGAGCAGCTCTTGCCCCCTTTCGCTGCACCGCTCTATACACCTCTTGTTTTTCTACCTTTGGCTAGTCGACATTTTTTATCAAACCAAGGGTTTCGGAATGGTGGTCCAGTAAAACCCAGCCCATCAGTCGCGGTATTAATGATGGCTTTTTGACGGTGTTGCATAGGACTTCTGCGCGATCGGCAACGATTTTGACAGACTGTCGCGATTACAGCTTATCGAAGTCATTCTTTTCCACGGTATTTCTTTGTTGATGTCCATTGGATATTCAGATTGTTGCCTTCCCTGCAACAATGTATAGTGATCCTAGTTCATGTTCCGAAGGTTCTGCTGACGGTGTTGGTGTGGAAAGCCATCTTGCCATTTGAATTTTGAGCTGTGGAAACTTACTTGCTAGGTTACATTTCGCCGGTATAGCAAACTCAGTTAGTCTAAGTCCGTGTCCAATTTTTGTAGGTAGGTATATTCTAGCGTTAAAATCGCCTAGTACGCTTTTCATGTTTCTCTAAACCTCTGTCTAACCTCGAAATAATATCTTTTCACTCCCAAACAATAAACTAATTCGTTTCGCCTGAAATTAAAGCCACCTTTATTTAATCATCCGACATTTACTACAGCTTGTAAATTAATTGTCTATAGTACAGAAGCCTTCTTAAACTCATGCTTTTAAGCAGTCAAATTGATTGTACGTCATAATAATGATGGCTGGATGTAAAAAAATGTATATAAAAAAAAAGAAAAACTTTCCTCTCAAGTTAGACAAAAGAAAATAAAACACCAACAACCTGAAAACGGGTGACATAAAAAAATGTGAAATCAGGATAAGCACGTAAACTGTTTATCGGAATTTGTCTCCTTTGTTTTTCTTCGGAAGAAATAAGTCTTGAACCCCGCCTTTAATTTTTTTTTTTGTTTGAAATTTAACTTTTTGTAGATAAGCGGTTTCTTGCTGTTTGTCAACAGATCCTGCTGTGTTTGAAGGAAGAATAATTTGTGTAACGGATATACTTGAAATTGCATCAACTGAAGGGCTTTTTCATTATACCTTGTGAAATAACAAAGAACGTACTTAGGACAAAGACTTTGAAGGAAAGTAACATTTCGGACGTTTAATTGAAGCGTTTAGTTATTATTTTCTTAGACTTTTTTTAGAAGTTTTTAAGGTGGCTTTTGTTAATATGCTTTTTTTTAAGGAAATAAGGGTGAGCTCGGAGAAGGACTTTTATAAAGCGAGATGTACATCGGTCAGCGACACCGAAGCGGTCGGATAATTGCGAATCAGTTACCTAAGGTGGGTAGGACATGTAGATAGCTATAGTGAATGCACACTTATGCCAAAGGTCGAAGAGTATTTAATTTCAGTGCAGTAGAGAAAGACTTCGACAAAAAAAAGAAAGCATTGATCAGTTCGATAATTGAACCGGATTCCTAAAATATCTATTAAAAAAAAAGTTAATTCTTTGTATGAAGATGCTCTAAGGCATCTTTCTGGTAAGGTATGCAGACGGTATTGCCACATCTGTGATTATGGCCAAGGATACAGATAACGTGAAAAGAAAACTCAACTAGGTAATGAGATGAGTGTCTGGACTTATGGTCAGTAGAAAATTTGCATTGGTGAAAAATGTGCTTAGACTATCGGTTGTGTCCATTGTGTCATTCTCCAGTTCATCAAAGGTATCAAAGGTTCCGTATGCTCATTCCACCAGTATTGACTTGCAGGAATATGCGAATGTCTTTGCTGCTCAGTCCGATTATGAATTTTGATTTCTGTTCAATTCATTTTAGAACCACCAAGCCTCGAGAGCTTGAAAGCAGTGATCGTCTTTTTCCATGTAAATAGCAAGATATCCGTCTCCAATTATTTTACCCCAAAATCGCGTCCCTCAACACACTCATTGCCTAGTAAGTGTACTTAACTGATTCGTTCGATGCGAGGGACTGAGGTGGATTGACCTGGGCCCAGAAATACTACGTCGTCCCCGAATGCGCACATAATGAAGCTTTCCTTTTTCAGTATTTTTATCAGTTTATCAATTTAAAGGATCCATATATGAGCGGTGAAATGAAACCATCCTAAGGTTGTTTCCTACAGACCTTTCACTTATAATTCTTCAGTTATATACTCATCCGGCTTACGGCTTGCCCCACTGACAATTCTTCTTACGTGTAAATCGAACTCCCTCTAAACGGCTGAACCGATTTTGTTGAAATTTTGTGTATGTGTTTGAGTGGGTCCAAGGATGGTTTAGATTTACATTTGGTGAAAATTGGACAAAAGGGCGTGGCTGCTCCCACACGAAAAAAAAACCAAACAAATCTTATATCTACAAAACTACCGAACTGATTTAACACAAATTTTAAGAAAATATTTTTGATTTTGAACTTTGAATTTGATCAAAATTGGACAAAGGGGCCTGATACCTCCCGTATAAAAAAAGATATACGTTTTAAATGCTATTTCTCGACGCCCATGGGAGCTAATTTTGTAAAGTAGTAGACATTGATATGCATTGTCCAAACAAACAACCGCGCGAAGTGTGGGTGGGATTGGAAAACGGGCCATGGCACCAGGCACAACCCTTACAACAAAGTTATTTAAATCACTATATCTGAACATTGCCTGATTGAAGCATTTTACAAAACATGGCGGTATTGGACAAAAGCGCGTGACACCTCTCATAACAATACATTTCAAACGCTATCCTTCGATAGTCATTGGAAATATATATATATAGACAATACAATTCATGGGCAGGGGCACAAGTCTGAGGAAATGTCAAGGATCGATTTAGATTCACATTTGGTGAAAATTGGATAAAAGCGCGTGGCACCTCCCATACGAAAAAAAAAACAAAAAAATACTATGTCTAGAAAACTACTCTAGAAGACAAAGGACATGTTTCATGTCTCATGTTTTCTCAATAAGAAAAGTCGCCCTTCTCAATCTAAATCCGCACAAAATCTATATATATAAAAATGAGTTCTAAAATGTGTTCGGATACGTATAACTTGAAAACCACCGACTCTATTGCGCCCATATTTACAGATAATCTTAGGTATTAGCCCAGGAGTACACTGAAGGAGATTGGTCAAAATTGAACAAAGGGGCGTGGCACCTCCCATACAAAAAAACATTCAAAATCTTATATCTCGAAAACCTCCGAATCGATTGCACTCAAATTTACAAATAATCTTAGGTATTGGCCCAGCAGTGCTCCTCTGGAGATTGGTCAAAATTGAATAAAGGGGCGTGGCAATTCCCATACAAAAAAAACATTCAAAATCTTATAGGTATCTCGAAAACTGCAGAATCGATTGAACTCAAATTTACAGATAATCTTAGGTATTGGCCCAGGAGTGCTCCTCTGGAGATTTGTCAAAATTGGACAAAGGGCGTGGCACCGCACATACAAAAATAAACATTCAAAATATTATATCTCGAAAACCACCGAATGAATTGAGTTGAAACTTACAGACAATCCTTGGTATTGGCCCAGGATTGCTCCTCTGAAGATTGGTCAAAATTAGACAAAGGGCGTGACACCGCCCATACAAAAAAAACATTCAAAATATTATATCTCTAAAACCACAGAATCAATTCAGTTCGAATTTGCAGACAATCAAAGGTATTGGCCCATGGGTGGTCATTGGCCAAAATTGGACAAAGGGACATGGCGCGACCGAATTGTACACTTTCTTCTGCTGGTTTGTTCGTAATTGCTACCCGAAGGTTTAGGAAAAAAAAAGTAATCGATTTGTTTTGTTTCTCAATTTGATTTCCAAATTTCAATTGTATCTTTTCCGTTCGTTAACTTTCTTTACTGGCTATTTCGAAGGTAAATTATTGATAGTGAAAAATTTATGTGCGTGAAATGATCATTTACAGTTCGATATTTGTTACGATGCCAAGAAAAGACAATGGTAACAGTAGCCGGCGTTCTCAGAATGGCCGCTGAACCAGTGAAGCATAATTGAACAAAAAAATATCAAACTAGATCTTGAAATATTCAAAATAACTATTTTAGGCAGAACAACGTTTGCCGGGTCAGCTAGTTTATAATAAATAGCAATTTAAACAACAAAAAATTGTAGAAAACTTAATTCACCTATTAATCTACTCGTCCCCAGTTGGATTTTGGTGTGAAACTAAAAATGGCAAGTATGTGGCAAGAATCAAAAATGTTACCTCTACTCATTATCCTCCAGCAGTATGTCCCACAACTTGTATAAGCATCAGCGAAACTAAATTCAACCACGGTATGCAAGCTAATTCCTGCTGTTATTGTTGTTATAACGGTAAATATTGAGTAACAAGCACTTGCTCCTTAGGCTCACTAACATAATCCATCGCACCGGCTTGATGAACTTTATTCCATCACAGTTATTAGCAGTTATATTTGATCACAAATTTGTCAGTCAGTACATTACGTTACCATCAAATTGGGCGGCACAACCACGTAAAATGGGTTAAGGGGAAATTTTCGTTCTCGAAAATAATTATTAATTCTGTCTATGAAATTCTGAATCCAATCAATTAATATTCTGGTCGAATAGCGGTGGCATTTGGTAGCCAATTCTGTTGGGTTCTGTGCGATGGAAATCAATTTGATAAAAATAGAATAGGGAGCGCACCACTGGCCTCTATTCCCATAATTTGTCTGTGAGGTTTTAATTGTTTTGTTTTCGGCTTTATAATTGAGGGTATGTACTCTATCTAATGTCTGCGATCTATTGAGGTTTATTGTTTTCCATGTCTAAATGAATTGCAATTATATTTGGAGGGAACATGTGTGTAGGGCCTATAGCTTTTGCGCTAAAGTATAGGTACACATTTGCTAAATAAATAAACCTTTGAAATTGAAATATCGCTGTACCTACAAAGCTACAAATAAATGTACTGCAGTTTGAGGGCAGACTATAAAAGTTTCATTTCAGTAGAACTATTTTTTTAACTACAATAACCTATGAAATGCGATCGAAATACTATAACACTGCATGCCAAAATGCAGGAAATTGTTTTTTGACGGATCATTTCTTAATGTTTTTAACATATGGTATAAAAGAACATAAGTTAAAAAATGTATGATGCATTCTTACCCAACCCAAATGTTGGGGTGCGTGAACTTAGCACCCCACATTAAAAAAAATAATAAAAAAAATACTAAATGAACAGAACTTTTCAAAATTTTTATCAGGAACTCTAGATAGAACTCTTGTCCAGCTATCCAGAACTCTAAAAAAATATATACTTTTCAAACTTTGGGGTGCTAAGTTCACGCTCCCCAAATGTTGACCTTTTTAACTTTTTCGTGTAGGTATACGTACGAAGAGAAAGAATATTGTTTTCGAACTTTTTTTCGAACTCGAGATTTTATTCAATTCTCAAAAAAGTGGATCTCACAAATTCTGTCCGTCCGTATGTCTGATTGTCCGATAGGACTGCAGCCTAAACGCTTTCAAACTTCGTATTTAGAGTGTGTGGGCTTACCGCTAGGAGTCATTTTTTTTTTGTTTATGCTAGCTCTTATATTAACGGTACTTCCATATACAAAAATTAGACAATTTAGAGTTTTTCAGAAACGGCTTTAGTTAGGCCCAATGCACACGGAGCAATTGGAAAAAAACTAACTAGTTTGTAATCAAATCGGACGATGCACACGACGCACGCTGCTGGTTGAAAACTCGTTTGCGATTCACAAAAACCAGTTTGTGGGGGGGGGGAGGTTGAAAAGCATGACGACACTGAACGAACTAGAGATTTTGATTGGTGATGAGTTTTCTCGTGTGTGGAGTCAAGTCACCGCTGAGTCTGCTGCAACTGGTCTGTAACCCGAGTTGTCAACCAGTTTAGTTTTTTTTTTTTTCAGTTACTCCGTGTGCATTGGGCATTCGCATTAATGTTAACATCACTGCTTAACATGATGACTGCATACCCAGTTTTTCGCTAAAAAGTCCAACAAAGGTATTTTGAAAATTTCATTTGATTTGATTTGAAAAGCAAATAAATTTTTTTTCAAAAATTACTACCCAAATTCCGTTTGGTATTCACAGACGCTATATTTTCATAAAGTCCAAATCTTCAGTGGCAATACAAATCCAAAAGCAATAGCAACCACAACCACATTTTAAATTTCTCTGACATTCAGCGAGATTCGCAATAAAAAAGAAAGATTCGGTGGACCCAGTCGTGCACATTATTTACTTTTTACCTGTTGAGTTTGTAGCTTGTAGGGGATGTTAGAAAAAATCTTGTACGTCCATATTTGTCTCAATTTAAAAATTGTTTCATACCTCTATATACTTTTTTTTTTAAATAGTTCCTTTCTTCGTCCAATAATATTAGTAAGGAGCAAGTACTTAAGCAGCGAACGGAGTGAGTTTTAGCAAGAAAAAAAAACTAAAGCTACTGTGATAATAACCACTTTCCTAACCTAGTACTCCGTGCTCTGCTCTAGATGCTATGATGAACCTCCCCACTTCATATTTTAATCATGGGTTGTACGCTGAAAGCCCTCTCTCGGTTAAAGAGAGGTGGCTTTTGGTACCACGCGGGGTGCATGTCATAACGCCCAGTGTCATAACGCCCTGGGGCGCTTTGACACACACATTTTTGTGTCATAAGGCCCTCGGGCACTATGGAACTTTTAAAAGTGTCATATCGCCCACTCTCAAAGTGTCATAGCGCCCTCGGAAATAACACCCCAAACCTTCATCTGACAGTAAACCCAAGCAGGGGATTGCAGGGGGGCACCATGCCCCCCCATATGTTTCGGGTATTATTTCATTTGGGGCGTTAATGCACTTCTTATAGTGTCATAAAGCCCACAAAAAAGTGACTTAAAGCCCCGCGGGCGATATGACACTTTTAAGAGTGTCATAACGCCCGAGGGCCTTATAACACAAAAATGTGTGTCATAGCGCCCCTGGGCGTTATAACACTGGGCGTTATGACATGTACCCACCACGCGCACTGGAATTTTGAAGAACTTGTGCGAGAATTATCCTTTGACCCCTGTCTTATATGGGTATGCCGTCAGACGCATTGACACCAGAAACCCACCTGCGACAAAACTACCACGTCAACGTTCCTCAGGCAACGGAATGGCTTCGGCCAGACTTTAAGCCAGGGAAATAATGCCATCGTGTATTCACGGATGGCTCTAAAGCCGGACAGGGTTTTAGTGTTCGAACTCAAGCTTTTTCTGAACTTGGTCAGAAGGCTAAACACTGTGAAACTTATTTGGGTTCCAGGTCACACTGGAATCCATAGAAATGAGATCGCTGATGAGCTTGCCAGGCTGGGTTCAGAAGAAGCTCTCTCAGGAACTGAACCAGCGTTGGGTCTACCTGTATCGGTGCGCTTAGGTCATCCATTTATACTTGGATTTCTCGTGAACACGAGTGTCGGTGGCGTGAATGTTCTGGGTGTAGACAGACCAAAAGACTGCGTCCGGACATCTGCAAATGGTCCGCGTCTTTCCTTCTGTCTCTCAGGAGAATCGACAGCAGACTGCAGACTACTTGTGCTTGTGCGCGTCCTTTCGGGCCACCAAGCTTTTGCCAAACACTTAAATGTATTGGACTTGAGCGACACCACCATCTGTCCTTCTTGTGGAGAGGGCGACGATACAGCGGAACACTTCCTCTGTAGTTGTCCTGTCTTTGCTCGCATCAGGTGGTGGATCTTTGGGGCTGACGTGGTGAGTGCCGAACATCTAAGCTCTTCATCACTGAAGCTCCTTCTCATCTTTCTTCGAAAGACGGGAAAACTAAGTACAGTAAAATAAGGTGTCTGGTTGCCAGTACAATGGACCAGTAGTTGTGTCTGAGTGCTCCATCGGATAGTAGCAACCTCCGACAAAGAACAAAAAAAAAAAGCATTGAAAAAAAAACAACGATATTAAATGGAATTTCCGAAGTCTCTTTCCTTTTTTTGTTTGTTTTGGAAAAGTTTCGTAATCAGGTCTTACGGATGTGTCTTACCTATATTAAAAAAAATCACGAAAATCGAATAAATGGGTCTTGAATTATATTAGAAACAAAGACACAGACAGTAACCTATATTGATCTGGTAAGTTTCACCATTGCAATGCTGAAAAAAAAAACTTTTTAAATCGGCCTACCTGGATTTTACAAAAATATAGAGCACGACTCATTTTCGTCTAGCTCCAGTCATCATAACTGTCTTCAAAAGAACTTCCTAAATATGTCAAAAATTGCTCCAACCTTCTAAGACACAATAGTCATCTTATGAAATCGAACAAATAAAAGCCGCCGCGCGCCGACAGCTAAATATATAGTCATTGCTTTTGCTATCACGTTCATACTGTCTTGCATTCACACTGACTCCGCCATACCATTCGAGGTGTGTTGCAACTTCATAACACTTTGACAGCACCACTCTGCCGTTGACACTTATCCGACGCCGGCCGAGCCGACCCATCCAGTATACTCTTGTTCCAGGTGCATGGCCCTCCCAAATACATACAAACGAGCAGCCAGCTTACCTATAAATAACTGCATTCTCATGAGACATGATAGCTGTGATGGTATATCACCGTTAGAATGATTTCCTGCACTTGATCGAATTCAATTCCAGCGAAACTAACCGTCAATAGTGACGGCGAAAAACCCAACTACCTTCCATTGGCCTTCTTTGTAGGCAGTAACAGTAGGCGATTGGAGAACGCGGCAGCGTCTAGAATTCATAATGATCCTGTTAGAATAGTTGGCTGGCTTGTGTGTGGAACTGGTACGTGATGCGTTTGACAAATTTACGCGAAGGCGCTACGATACGAAACGAAACGATGTCGTTGTAACTTGTAACATTCTCTGAGTTATAGTGTGTATAGCCGTATAGCGTGGTTGCGAAGAGAATGGATTTTCAGGGCCGCCAGCCAGGTGTTGTTGTTGTAAGCCCGCTAATAGATAGCGGTAAAAATTGATTTTACATAAATGAGGAAGAAGCTGCACGTAATTACAATTGAGATGGCAGGTAGATATGCTGCATTGAATTCAATTGACTTGGGGTTGCGCAACAGGGTTGATGGCCTTCCTTTATGAAGCGGGTGCATGTAACCACAAACGACTAATGTATGTATGTATGTATGTATGTATGGAATGTCTAACGAGTTTAAGTAAATCTTGTAACCTAACCATACCAGGTTATGATGATATACTTAGATTCAATTTATTATAGGTACCTAGGTACTCTTTGGATAACATTATGTTAATTTACGGTTACAGGTACATGAACCAGTTGACATTTTAGCATGGAATGCGTTCGTTGAATTTTTTTCAATGATGGGAATTAGTAGGTAGGTACATACTGGCATTAGCATATGCGGGAATTAACTTACGAGAAAAAGTCTAAGCCGGTGCCGGTTTATTCTCGGAGGAAGAAAGCATACCTACCTACCTACACCGCTCAGTAAGGTTTCCAGATTGCAGTATACTGCCTTCCAAGGTTCTGGCAATTACAGAAGCGATTATGTTGTCAACAAAGACAATATCACGCAACGATATTAGGTACCATTGACAGCCATTTATTTTTCACTTGAGGAACAGAACACTTGTAAGCTCCCGCACCTACACAAGAACTTTCTGATGTCCCCCTATCTAATATTTACAGTTGTTTTAGGATATTAGCACGTCTGAAACGCGTCAGGTAAACAAACTACGATTCGGACACGAGCCAAATCAACGGCCTTCCTCCATTACAAATGGTCCAAAAGGATATAGACAAAGTGCTTTATCCAAGATGATAGTCGAATGTCGAATCCCAGCTTCTAGGTTCGAGACGATAATAAAGACCGAACATTCGCGGATGCCAAATTGCCAAACCACTGAAAGCCTTCCACCATTACAAATGGTTCAAGTCTAATTGTCTGAGAAACGTGCTTGGGATCACGGAGGATGGAAGGCCGGAGAGTGTCTTTCCGACAGAGGCTCTACACGGTTCGGAAACCCATTACATAGATAACAAATTTCGACATGAATACATATACATAGTTACAAGCGGATTAAAATACCCAATAAAGCAATAACAGACCACCAAAGCTACAAGTCTCAAAATTAAAGCAGAGATCCGCTTTCCCCTAAAATCATACGTAACTTTGAATCTGAATAAGTACACCTATACCTATACCTACCCATCTTATATGGTAGCCTAAAATATCGGTACTCTCGGTCCCAATGTAGGTACGAATAATTCATTGGCCACGTCCGGTCCCAAGCACAACGGGTATAAAACTCCCGCTGAACCTATAATTAAAACTCAATAAAATCTGTGTAAACCACATTCGATTCAATAAATGAATCAGCGCACGACCACAATGCGATTAGTACTAATTAATCTCTAATTTTATTAAAATTTAAATTCGAAACCGTATTCCCTGACCAAGGGTTCGTAATTCTCCGATCCAAAAAAAAAAAAAAAAGAACGTCCAGCGCGCTTCAGTGTAATAATTAAATTTTAATGGAAAATCACAATAGGACCTCAAGTTATTATTATTTATTTTTTGTTGCCATATTCTATTTAACTACCGGTTGTGCGTATACATTGGCCACTGTGCGTCCTGCCACACATTCCAATTTTCATTATTTCAAATTTGATTTTGGCCACAATTGGTTGGTGGGGAAAAATTAAGCGCGCCTACATGACCGGCGGGTAAGTAAAAAAAACAAACAATAACGAGACACACTCTGTTCGTGTCGAGCGACGGTCACAGTAGTTCAAATAATTAAAAATCACTACATCCGATGTGGTGGTGGTAGGTGGTATAGTAGTTGGGAGGATGGTTGTCATGTTGCAGCAGGCGACTTTGGTGGTTTAATTTAAAATAATATCCTTTAATTCGGTCAGAAAGTCAAAAAAGAGAAATTAGCAGCTAATTGGGAAAACCACACCCGCATGTATAGAGGAACTCATTGCCCCTCGTCTATGGTCGGTCCGCTCAGTCATTCACTTACAGACACAGACACGAAAACAGACACAGACGACGTGAATCCATTTCGAACAGCTTTCGAGTGGGCGATGGTAATGGCGATGGTGGTTCTTGTGGTGATGTTGACCGTGGTCCTGTTGGTATTACAGGATTAATTCTTTTGCAAAAGTCGGACATTCTGTGGCATGGAGTAGAGTTTGGGTAATGTTGTTGGAAAGTAGTGGCGGCCAATAGTGCTGTGTATACTTAACTTATATGTATTTCCAAAAACGATAACCTAATTCACAGCATCATTCAAGGACAACACTGGACTGTTGCCCTTTCCCTCTGTTTTTGTGTTGTGAGTTGCAAAATAATTATTTGCAAATTGCAACATAGGCGTGAAATGTGCTCTATAGATATAGTAGCGGTGCTACAGTGTGAACGAAAAAAGAGAGGCCATTTGCCGATTCAAAGGTTCTTTATGCTAAGGCGGGCATTAAAATGGTGACCAAGTGGTGTGGCAATGGAATGGCGGCGAAGTGGTATGAAAGTAATTTTACACGTCATTCTATGTTGAATTCTTGGTCGTCTTGCATGTTTTTGGTTTCCGGGTAAACAAAAATAGGCAGTTGTAATGCCAAAATTCATATTGCCACCAGCCTCTACAATATGATGTAGAGGCACATGGGATATGCGTCGTCACCACCCGCTTGCCACTCGAATATTAAACTTGTTCGAGACAAGTGTCACCAGAATATAACATCACGCCATCTGAAAAATGCCACCTCGCCTCCACTCTGCTTTTATGCGCCCGTCTACATTTGTTTAGATAGGCTTTAGCGATGCCACCTATTACTTGGTCACCACGCCACTGCCATACCACTTTAGTGCGCGCCTTGCTTAAGGTACATAGGTATTTGAATGAATGTCTCATAATCATAATCCAATAGTGTTACTATAATGTCAGCAAATAGTTTACGGGTTTTCCAACAACAAGATAAATATGGAAGTAATTCTAACATCTGTAAAAACCGATAATTGTTGTTTTGGGACAAATTGTTTTTTAATTTACAGGAACAAACGTTAGTAGTGTAGGTAGTGGTAGTCCTTGTAGTGTGTGGTTTGCAGCGTTCTGCTACTTAAATTTACTACACCTTTCTCCTGGCATATGTAGAGAGGAATAGAAATGACGATGATATCAAAGCCGACAATATAAAATGTAAAGGATGTCCCATAAATCACGCAAAATTTGAATTTTGGGCCATTTAATAGTACCAGTGATGCCAACGGAAAAAATATAACAATGTTGACAGGTGACAGTTCAGGTTTAGTAAAAATGGAGTGCTATACGACAGAGCAACGCATTTTTACTGTTGAGCAATATTTTAAATATAATGAAGGTTTTGCTGCTGATTTTGGCATTATCAGACCATTATTCTTCGAAAATGCGGCTGGTCAGACAGTAACAATTGATTTTACTAGTTCTGGACGGATTCAGAAGTGAATGCGTAAACGATTGATCGTCATTGTAGACATGATTTCTAATGAATCAATCAGATAATTAATTGAGTACCTACATTTTTTTACAACCCTGCAACTATCAGAGTCCGTGATGATAAATTGCGTTCACATTTGGGTCCCTTATTTCCTTACATACTGTAATGTGTCCTGTGATAGGCGAGACCTCTGGCATTACCATAGGAAAGCCGCAATGAGACATTTCCGATGAAATGCTTTATGCCAGTATGTGACTCCAATTTGGAAGTGGTGGGCGGACAACAGTAGCTAGTCCTGCGGCTCCAGCAGCAATGGTTGCGGTCCGCTCTACTCTATTCCATTCACATACTTGGTCCGATGTAGAAGCAGCAGCAACACAAACTCTGAATTTATTTATTTCGATTAACTTTCGATTTTTTTTTTCGTCTCCCCATGAAGTTGGATAGTTATGTTTGGTGCACAAGCCGCAAACTCGTGCAGTAATTTTTTAAGATATGAAAAGAAACAGATAGCAAGCAGTGCCATCACTTTTTTGTTTTACTATTTATCAGACTTTGTCGGAGTTGAGGTCTCTTCAGATATGTACTTCCTTTGGATCCGTCAAGCGACGCTCAACACTCAACCTATGCGCTATACCGTACCGAGACGAGATACTTTTGGTATAGCTTGCCGCCTTTTTTTTTTGGTAAAAATTAGTATTCAAGGTTGGTTGTGCGGCGCAGTCAGAGTCGTGCACGTAAATATAAGGAGAGTACCATTTCTTTTGGTTTTGTTGTTTGTATCTTCTTTTTGTAGCATGTCACCCATGTGGGATTAAATTAAGATACGACGTGCTTCCTTATGGATGTCGGAGAAAATGTGATGATTAGGAATTTTATATTTTTTTTTGTCTTGGAGAGGGCAAGACATTCGCATATATACGAAATGTTGTCACAACGCGTTTCAAATTTATTCCAATGCGTGTAAAAGCTTAGGAAGATGGTATGTATTTCTTAGTGCTTAGCAGTCAATGGATAAGTGAAACGATTTTTTCAGCAGTCGGACTATATGCGACTCATTGATATTTTAAGAGTAAATTTGCGATGGAAACTCGAACTCGATAATGTGCAAATAATGTGGGTAATCGATCGGGCAATTGAACTTTTTCCCATTTATAGGGGAAACGCTACGGTATGTGTTATATATGAACGGTGAACTTGGGGTAAGCAATCAAACAGGTTGATTTGGTATGCTATTTGCATCGAAAATGGCTTACATCGTTTCTTGATGGAAAGAGATTGGACAACATCGTTCTCCCTTTATAAGTGATTTATAAATGTATATTTGTATCTGCTAAATTGAATCAATAATAGACCAAGATTCTTACAAAATGTTTTATTTCAATTTGCTCTAAGGGTCTCCCGTATTTACTTACTTACTTAAGGTGGCGCTACAGTCCGGGGTGGACCTGGGCCTCAACCAACAAGCGTCTCCAGCCAGCACGATCTTTGGCCAGCTGTCTCCATGTTTCGCACGCTAAGTTGGTTGAGGTCCCCTTCCACTTGCGTGCGCCACCTGAGTCGCGGTCTTCCTCTACTGCGCCGTCCCTCGGGTGTGGATTCGAAGATCTTCCGGGCCGGAGCATTCACGTCCATTCGCTCTACATGACCCAGCCACCGCAGTCGTTGGACCTTTACTCTTCTGGCTAGGTCGATGTCGCTGTACAGCCCGTACATAGTTCGTCGTTGTATCTCCTCCTCCATTCACCGTCTATGCAGACGGGACCGAAAATTACTCGAAGAATTTTCCTCTCAAAGCAACCAAGAGTACCTAAGCTCATCCGCTTTTGATAGAGTCCATGCCTCTGCACCATAAAGTAGGACTGGGATGATTAGGGTCTTATAAAGGGTCACTTTAGTTGTTCGAGAGAGGGCTTTGCTACTCAATTGCTTTCTTAGCCCGAAGAAACAGCGATTGGCAAGAGTTATTCTTCGTTTAATCTCAGCGCTGGTGTCATTTTGTGAGTTCATAGCGTATTTAGTTATATAAATAAGCACTGTAGACACATTGCAAGCTCTGAGCTAACAAAAATTTGTCAAAAAGCCAAAAAGGGCACAACTAACCTTTAATCATATTATTATTTTGAGGAACATCGTCGTTAAAATAAAAATATTTCTCTGCAAAAATGCACCAAGCACTCGCCCAAAATCAGTAGGAAGCTATAGTCTGCTTTAAAGGGAGATTTGGGAGACTTAGGTCATCATTTTCAACGTAAGCGGCAATAACATCCTTCAGGGCTGGAAAAATCTTTGTTCTGAAGCATTGGTGTACATCAGCCATCAGGAACTTTGTAGATGTTTTTTTTTTTTACCAAGTTGCGTATACGTATACCTGTTGTGTGCGGTTCACACTTCTCTCTTCCCTCTTCTTGCCCTATCCCTTTGTCACGCACGTTTAAAAGCTCTTTCAAATGTTGATTAAGCACATCTATTGTTTCTTGTGATTCGGTTACTATTATGTTTTTGTTGCTGTAGCGTTCTAGTCTTAAATGTAGAATGTAGTTGATTGGATCTTCCTCCTGTGTGATTTTGGGTAGCTCTTTGATTATATCGCGATACTGAGACCCACTTGCTAATTATGTCTGTGGTAGTAGACAGTTGAGACGTTCGCAGTCGAGCGCTTCTGTAGACTTTTGCTAGCCATCGAGCGAAAAGTAGGTGGGTTTACCACGATATCTCGAAAAAAAAAATCTCGAAAGTAAAAATCTCGAATGTAAAATTCTCGAAAAAAAAATCTAGAAAGCATAATCTCGAATAACAAAAATCTCAAAAAAAAAATCTCGAATTAATATTAAAAATTGTGTTAAAAAGTGTGATGAGTATCAGGGGGGCAGAATGCCCCCTGTTTGGGTTTACTGTTTGGGTATGGGATGGGTGTAAAAAAAAATCTCGAATTTACTTTTTATTTTCGAGATTTTTTCGAGTTTCGAGATTTTTGTACATTCCAGATTTTTGCTTTTGAGATTAAAAAAAAAACTTTTCGGGATTTTTAGCCTTCGAGATTTTTGTCATTCGAGATTACGTCATTATCCCAAAGTAGGTACATGGACAGGATGGACATCTGTTAATGAGCCCACCCATCAAATATCAATATACAGTGCCGGCTACTTGAATAGCACCCCCCATTGTGCATAATATACCTGAAAATAATTAAACTCTCTAAATTATGTAACTGCTCAATATTTTGATATTTTCAAGCATTGGAAATGTTCCGTTAAATGCCTAGTTTTGCTATGTTGTTTAGGATTACTATGAAAAACGTAGTCTTGTTTTGGTTCACTTGAACAACGCCTCCCCTATATTATCAGTTTTCGTTTGTAAACTATGGCAGGTATAGTTATGTAAAAATAGTCTCTGATATATTTTAGTACTTTCCTACTCTTAAGATAATTTTGATTGAAATGGGTCGTGGTAAATCATTGGGAGAAGACGAGAACGAAAAATCAAGGCTTACCGCGAGTATGTCCTATATTCACCAAATAGCTAAAAAAAAACAAAAACGAAAACTAACGAAGCCGCAAAGTTGTATACACATTTTTACGGAATGAGTCCAACTATGGCAAAAACTTGAAAAGGAGGACGGATGACAGTTAGTGACTCCTCGTATGAACGCAGAATCATACATTGGCGTACTCGAGAATGTTTTCTCTTCTGTAAATGAATTGTTTGGTGACTTGCCGTGGAAATTGCATCAGGATAACGCAAACATTCACAATGTCAGAGTGGTGAAACTGTTCCTTGAGCGTTAATATGTCTCATTATTGGATTGGCCAACATATACTCGCCAGTCCTAAACATTATCGAAAATACATGGGAATGGCTTTCTCAGAAAGTGTACGAATCAGGCAAGCAATATTCCAAAAAGATGAACTCTAGCAGGGAATACACGATACAATTAGGTATCGTACCAACCGTTGTACCAACATGTGGTCGTATGCGATGATTGTATCGTTTGTGTTTGCGGTTGTACCGACATCGCATGGTCGAACGCTGTCGACCGAAAAACAACGGTCGTATGCGACAGATTGTATGAAAATCGTACCGTTTGTTTGCTTCCGTGCAATTGTTGTACCGATTTCATTACTTTTCTATAAGTGATAAGTTGTTAAGTCATGAACGAATAAATTAACAATGAGAACAATATTGTTGCTTCAATGTAATTCGATAGCACTCCTATACTCCAATGATAACTATTGAATCGTTTGTCCCAATCAATTCTGCGAATAAAACACAGACGAACGTAGTTTGGGGATTCAATTTTATTTTCTGCAAAAATGGATACAATAATTCACGGGGATATTCACAATTTTATCACAAAGAAAAACTTACATTGGTCGGGAAATGCTACAACTGGTTCGAATTACTAATTATTTTTTGGCAACCGAGAATAGCCTGTTTAATGCAATACCTGATTACAATTTTTGTTAATTTTATAGTTATTAAATTATATAATTGCAAAGATTTAACTCAATCAGTGAATTTTAGCCGGCACAACAGACTTTTCTTTTTTCCCTTTTGATCGATATGACATTATGATTACCTAATTGCATAGAGCTTTTTAAAGAAATAATGAGCGAGAGGCATCGAATTCGCCATTACTAACTAATGGCAGAAACTGCACACATTTTCGCCACAACTTTTGAAGGCCGCGTTGCCAACATACTACTTTAATATTCAATTCAATTAATAACTTCAATTTAGTTCAATTCAATAAATGAATGAATTAATTGATAACGACTTAATACTAAATATTTAGACTTCATAATATTCATTATTCATGATCATTTCACTGATTCGGCTCGATGACAATACAAAATCGCATCCAATCGTATGGTGTGTGTAGATACTTCATACAACACGTTGTACCGATATCGGCACAACTCAAGTCGGTACGATCGTTGTATCGTGTATTTCCTGCTATAGAGGCAATAAAATGTAGCTGGGCCTCCATTTCGCTTGATCATATTAAGAACCTGTATGATTCCCTAATCAACCGGATCTATGAGGTTATCTATAATCAAGGCGGAAGCACCCGTTACAATTTTTTTTTTTCAAATTCATTAAAATAATCTTAATTTTGTTCCAAATTATTTACGTAAGTTTAAAAGTGTGAAACAATTCTTAAAAATACTTTTGTATGGGGAGGTACTATTCAAATGAGCCAAAATTGTATGTAAACATTTTGAGTCACATCGCTTTAAAATGTATATAACAGTTTAAAAATATTTAAATATTTCTTCTTGTTTATTTACACAATCTAATTAAAATGTTCATTATTATTTTTGAAGATATTGGACTTAAAACTCGAAGCAAATAAGGAGGGGTGCTATTCAAGTGAGCAGCACTGTAAATTCCATTACATAAAAATCCATTCTTTGCACGTTTCCCATACAAAAGAAGGTAATAGTAACTATTAACTATAACATTGCCTGAAGTTCCACCTTTTCAAGTATATACCACCTGAGAAGAAAATATAAAATTGTAAGATTTATTGACGCGTCATCGAACACTAAAATTTAACCATATTCACAGAGATGTTCTCGATTTAAATAGATAACAATCGATGATCACATAACCTATTTTGACGGTGTCACCACCGCCATAAAATTTTTTTCTTCCTGGACCCATAAAACAAGTCATGCTCACGAAAAAACACTATACCATGGTAATATCCATACCCCCATTCAAATATTCAATTACTCAGCCATAAACCAATTTTATTATGCGAAACGACATTCTAAACACCTCATGTCATCTACCTGAAGAATCATTTTATACCAGCTACAATTTACTATCAATCGAACACATGAATGCATAACCATAACTACACATCGCATAAACTTCAACTTTCGCGGATGCAGGCGATGAATGGTTTCAACCTTAACACACAAATTGACATCGAATCCGTATATTCCTGTTGAACTTGTTGGTTGATATTTTTTTTTAAATATTACGCTATCTGATCTAATTACAATTACGCAACTAAAGTGTACGATGCGAGATTGAAATTTATGATCCAGTTTCACTTGAACACTGAAAGTCACTATGACACTGTCAGTGTTATTTGAAATTGCGTAAGTTAAACAATTTCTTCGATTTGACAGCAACACAGTAGATAGAAGCAGACAATTTTCTCAAATTACCACTACTGACACTAAATGGACAGTGGGGTTCGGAAAGGAACGCAAAAAAAAAAGAAAGATACTTTTGTTTTCGTCCGGAACTTGCATTGTGGTTGATGGCTTTTCCTCTCTGACAGTGTTTCGGGGAGAAAATATATGTATGATTGACGGTTTAATTGATTCGGAAAGTATTGACCGAAAATATGCAGGGCATTGGACATTGATGGTTGATTCCTCGATATTGGCGCATACAAAAAGAGGAAGTATTCGGTTGGTCAAACCCATAGACAGGAGTTCTTTTGTTGTCAGACATAATTCTCGGCTTTGTGACCAAAAGTATAGCACGTGAATTGCCTGAGGGTATCACGTCAATTCCAATGGATATATGGGTAAAGTAAGAATGGAACTTATTGGACAATGGTCATTGCGTATATGCGGAGTATTATTTCCGTTTGGTAACACGTCGAAATAATTCGAGCAGTTTTTTAATGGGCCATGGTTATTCTTAGCTCCGATGTGGGGAGTGGTTATGAAATATGATAATGAGAGCACCGCAATCAAGTTAAATGTACTGGTTATAGCTGATTGCGGGCAATGTCGAGAACAATAATTAATTTGGGTATGCAGTCACGCAATTCAATTTTTGGTCGATGGGGTGGTGGTAATAGTTTTCGTTTTTTTTTATCTAGATTTTGTAAGATTCCTAGAACAAAATAGCTAGTCATAGTCAAATCGATTAAGCAGGATTTTCGCTTTAAGTACCTGTACACTCAGAGGAAAAACGAGCTAAAATCAAGAATATCAGTGTCAGATCAAGCTCGTTCGTTGACGAAAGTATGGTAATCTCGGAAAATCTTATTTCAAGTACGAAAATCTTATTTTGAGCTCGTTTTTTCAAGACCAAAAAATCTTACTTCAATCCTGTTTCGGGATTGATTTAAGCTCGAAAATTCTTAAATCAAGACCAAAAAATCTTACTTCAATCCTGTTTCGGGATTGATTTAAGCTCGAAAATTCTTAAAACAAGACCAAAAAATCTTACTTCAATCCTGTTTCGGGATTGATTTAAGAATGTGGTTCTTACATTATGCGATGTCTGAAAAAAATGTATTTTGGGTATTCAAGATGTTTAGGGATTGATTTAAGAATGTGGTTCTTACATTATGCGATGCCTGAAAAAAATGTATTTTGGGTATTCAAGATCTAAACCTAAGATCTTAATTACCTACCATCTTATAATATATCATCACATCATTCATTCACATTTCACATCAGTAGATATCGTAGGTAATAATATTAAATTTTCAATGTTGCCTTATGAGAATTCACTCAGTAAGTGAGTGTGAATTTTAGGAACGAATAGAAATCAAAATAAAGTACATGCGCATGCAGTTTAAGTATTGTTGCGCTTGTTTCAATCATGAACAAGCTTGAAATAAGATTGTTTCGGCTTATTTCAAGAACAAAAAAACTAACTCAAGAGCTCATTTGTGTTTCAATGTCCTCTTTTAAGATTGTTTCTTCTTATTTCAAGAACAATTGATGTCATATTAAGATTTAGCACGTAAGAATGAAAAAATCTAAAATCTAGCTTGAGCATACTTGATTTTAGCTTGCGATTTTTCTCTGAGTGTACAAATTATATAACTGAGCATTGAGCTTTATTTGCAATATTTTCAAAGTAAGAGCACCCATACAAGAATTCGTAAATGAAGTGGATGACTGGATCGCATGAAACTTTTTCGTTTATTTCAAGAGATAAATATATGTTTAGCTAAAGCAGATTTCAAATGGCAGTACATAATATCTCAAACATATTCAATTTATTCTTAAATTGCACTTTTATTGCCAAGATTTAATAAGTATATCTTAATTACTTAGGTGGCGCTACAGTCCTGGGTGGACCTGGGCCTCAACCAGTACGACTTTCCAGTTAGCGCGATCTTTGGCTAACCGCCTCAAGGTTCACACTCCAAATCTGTTGAGGTATCCTTCAACTTGTGCGCGCCACCAAAGGCGATGTCGTCTACTGCGTTGTCCCTCCGGGTTGGAATCCAATCTGGCCGGAGCGTTGGTGTCCACTCGCTCTACATGTCCTAGCCATCTTAGTCGCGTGATACGTATACTTTTCCGAATTTAATATCGCTGTATCGCAGCTCATAGAGTTCACTGCTAAATATCCTTCTGAATAATAGAGTCTCCTTAGTGTCAAGGCCTTAATAGACAGTTGCCTTCGTAGACCAAATAAACAGCGGTTGGCAAGCTCTTCTGCGTGGTTTCATTATCAGAGTTTATTGCAGATGTCGTGTGTTCCTTGACAGCATGTATTTTACAGTTCAAACAATTTAATTCGCATAACATTTTATTATGTATACGTATGTGTACAGATATTACAAACCTTTCATTTACATTGCAAACTACAAGTTGAATATCTCCGTTTGCTTCTTATCTCCAAGTGAAGACCCAATGAATGATGATGGTACTAAAACCCGAACATGATATGGGTTTCAATCATGCCGTGTGACCCTGTATTTCCGACCAAGTGACGTAATCAATTTTATTTCATGTATGTACAACATTTTAAAAATAAATAAAATAAATAAAATAAAAAATAAACATTAAATAAAATAAAAAAAGCATTACTCCTACAAAATATCAACAGAAATCTCATCTGTTCGGCATGTCTGACAAGATCTGCAAAAAATCAACCTTCATCGGCTTTCTGTTCATAAAGCGGTCGCTACGCATATCACACCGCTTTGTAGTCTTTCCTCGTCCGCATCTTGAGTAATTTTCGGTATATCTTCAAAAGTTTGTCGCCTTTAAAGTCCACAAAGAAGGCGATTAGTGTAAATACCATCGAAACGAATCGGTTAATCTTTAGTGTCACTCAATAATGACCATAACACTTCACATTACATATTATGGCAAATACTCGTGTAGAAGTATTCTTCTTCATTACAAACGCAGAACGTGCTCTGGCAATATTACGATTTTGGGCACATAATAAATATAACAAAGTGTAAAAGAAAACCAACAATAAAAGAGAATTTGAATATAAACTTCAAGGTGAAAAGGCGACAATGTTTACGCCAACATACCATAACACATATGCCTTCGAGGAAACAACTTGAATGCCAAACGTATGGCAAACGGCGACTTTAAATCTGTTAATGAAATAAAAATATCTCACTGTCGCTTGTAAATGAAGTTGAAAGATGGTCCAACCACAGCCAAAGCAAAAAGATATTTAAAGTCGTTGGTGGGCGGCCGCCGAAATGCGGGATACTTTTGACAATAAGGTAAGATTATCGTAAAGGTGCGTTTTGGATTTCATGTAAATTTGAATCGGTATTTAAAGGATGGAATATGGCTGCTATCGTGGCTATCGACAATTCATCAGTTTGCTATGGTTCATACAATTCATTACAAATGTAGTAAAGCATACTTGCAGTTAACAGACATGTCGAGCGCATTAGGGATATCTAATACACTTATTGGTTTTATGTCGCAAAACCCACAAAGACTCGAAGCGAACTGCTGCGTGACCAAAAGTCAATGGATGGATTTGCCTCCCGTTTATTTCCTTTTCAGTCCACACAGAACAAAGACTAGTGCTGAGCAGGATAGCTCAATTTTTTTTTTTTTTTTTTTAAATACTTCTCTCGGGAAAGGCGAACCTATAACGCTTCAACAGCGCTCCGAGATGCTTGCAGATGTTAGTTCTGCACTTAAATTGCTGCAAATTGTATACTTCTGAAAATATATCCCCAGGAAATGAGTTCCAAAGTTTGCTTGTCCTGTAACAAAAGGAGTTTTGGAAAGTTGATGTCCTCGCGGTTGTCAAGTGTACTGTATGGTCATGAGCATTAGCAGCCTGTCTTGTGGGGCGCCCAAAAGTTGCATTTCGAGGGATAATGTCTTTGAGCTCCTCGGAACATCTAGCTACCATGGAAGTACCTATAGAACAAGCATACGTCAGCGACTTGTTTTCTGTGCACCAGTTAGCTTGCAAAAAGTGTAGCTGGTACAGAACGAATACGAATCTGCTCCACTGAAGGTCACAATTCGGAAAAAAACGGAAGGTACCCGAAACAGTATACTCCCGCCTCGATATCCACTACTACTAGAAAGTTCGCTGCTTAGTCAGAATTGGAAAGGAATCCACTGAAACCTTTAATAGTTAATACAAGATGACGAATTCTCATGCAGTTGCTTCAATATTATGTGCTAGGAAGGTAATAATACTCAACGCCTAGACCAATACATCAGGCACTATCTTTCAAGGATAGGAAGAACCGCAGACTTGTTGTGAAGGTAACAAATATCGATAGGTGTAAATTGATGGGTTAAAAATCATCAGAGCGGATATCAAATGTGGAATAAACTCTCCTAATCGTTGCTTCTTTGTACTGGGTACGCAATTGAATGACAAAAGCCTCAAAAGAAGATTAAAGGATATGTTGTAGGTATAAGATACTCATCTTCCCGGTGCTACTTTATGGTGGAGAAGCATGGACACTTGTCCCTTACCCAGTCAGAAAAAAGCTCGCTTTATGTATTCGAGAAAAAAAGTCCGATTTATGGTCCTGTTTACAATGGCTAGTTGAACGCGTTGTACAGAGACATAAACCTAGAAAAAAAAAATTATCGAACGCTTAAGACGACTGTATCATGTACAGCGGATGAACATCATCATCATCATCATCCAACGCGCCATTCCAGAGAGATCAAGAAACCAAAGCACACTTCATCTCCCACGATAAGATGGAAGGAGATTTCCGTCGATTTGATTTTCGAGATTGGAGACTACAGGCCAGTGTTCTAGAATGCTATTCGAAATACTACTTGTAGGCCAGAAGCACCACTCGAAAGTAAAAAGAAAGTACTTACGAGGCGTTACAGTATAAAAAATACCAGTGGGTAATAGACGAGTACACATATATCTAAAATCCAACCATTTAACCATCTATAAAAAAAAAGTCTGCAGATGATAAATTTAAATTGCTTCAAATATCGATGACAAATTATTGCACATTGATTTCGAATTTTATTTTCTCTCCGATTAACTCCATCCATCCAAAGGCATGTTGTGGTAAAATACAGCACGAATGAATGAGCAGCCGCCAACCAAAAATGAAAAACGCATTTAAACCATAAATATAAAATCCGCGCCCAATCGCAAAAAAACATTCAAATTCAAGTGAGATGATGAACGATCAGTAGCGCATAAAGTCGGCATATTAGAAAATGCCACTTGCCTGACAAAATACTTTCATTTTCCCATTGAATAACCAATCGCACTCAGGCAATAGATACGCGAGTAGACAGATAGATTATTATAAATCATACTAGCAGATTCGTATGAAGTGCTTTTGTAACACATGAGTTAACATCCTACACATATCTACACTGAAGGAGTAAACGACCGGCGGGCTTAGTAAAATAAATTAGACGATTAAAACCGAGCGGCAGAAATTGTTGATAATGGAATAAGTGCCGTTTTCAACATGTTCTTATAATATAGAGTTTTCTAAGGGTTTGTATTAGTCTATCTCAACGTTTCTCAACCTTTGAGCGTGTGCGGACCCCCAGCAACGAATTTATCTGTCGGCGGACCCTTACCAACAATAAAACTAATTACATTCGGTATAAACTTTTAAGCGAATCCATTTATCCGAGCCGTACTCTGCTTCAGCTAAAAAATACAATTTTTATTTCAGACTATACTTCATTGTCTGTCACAATTTAGCGCACCCATTAATGGTTCGGCACATTTTTTCAAGCTAAATTTTGACTCGAATACCTCGATTAGGAAACTTTAAAAGTGATAAATTTGACATCAAGCAATAGGCCAAGAAAAATGAAACTGCAACGAAAATATAACACTTTCCGGTCGATGCATTTTTGAAGAAAGTTATTTTCAATGAACAGCTGTGTTCTGTGACTTATATCCACAGCGCACTCTATGTCAAAATTTAGCTAGGATTTTAGCTAATGTTTGGAGAGAAAAATTGGAGAGCAGCTAAGATTTAGTTTCTCTCGAGCAGCGTACTACTAAGTTTATCAAGTTATATAAATTTGGAAAAAGAACTGAATTCTTAAATCAGGCTCTACGTCAAATTTATTTCTTTATTTATTTTTCGTATAAACAAGAGTTGAAAAAGCTTTTTCACATAAATATGATGTAGAAAAGGGAATTGATACTTTAATAGCCCTTTCGAATATAAAAGGATATTGCTTTCTATCACTTAACCAGAATTCATAAAGATTGTAAAGCTGAATCACAAAAAATATCAAAAAGCTGTTTTTTTTTTCTATAGCTGATAAGCTGCTTATTTCACTGAAGTCAGTTGAAAATGGATTTTTAATCCAAAATTTGCTGTTACAGGAATTGGAAAGTATTCTCGAAAACTCTTTTTTAGTTCAGTGAATTGTGTGACAAAACTTTGAAAAATTGAATCTGGTAAAATATCGTTGATAGTTGCTAAGAATTCTGTTGAAAGTGGTGAAAAAACCTTCTCTTTAAATCGTTTTTGCCAGATATTCAGAGGAATATTTTCGTTGTTTTTTAGTTTTACTATCATCGCCGAATTTTGAAGTCGATGTTCCCGGATTGGAGTCAACGTCTTCAGTAATTTACCTTTTTAGCCAGCGTTCCATATTTTAGGAAAGCAACTGGGAATACGACGACCAAATATTTTAAAGAACAAACACTAAATGCGAACGAGACAGAACAAATGTCATTCTGAGATTTGCCTATAAAAGAAGGAAATACGCATAACGGTTCAAATGTCCCCTACTGCAAATTTCGGATTCAAATGCACATATCCTTTTTAAGGAAAAGAGTATAAGCAAGCTTTACAACAAAACTCTTCATACCTACAGCATACAAACAAAAAATAGGAGAATCGACCGATTATCGTGTCTTCTTTATTTTCTTTTAAATTTTTTTTTTATGTAGTGGAATTGTTTGGTAGATGATCGTTTTTTAACTGAAACTTGGTTCATGCATTTGTTATTGAGAGGGGTAGGAAAATGATATGAAAATTAATGAGGAAATAAGTAAAAAAAGATAATTTTCGTTTTGGTTAACAACGTTTTTTTGTGTTTCACATTGGAATGATAATAAAGACGTGTTTTTGATCTTTTATTGGAAGGCCGTCGCTGACCCCCTGAAAGTGATCGGCGGACCCCCATGGGTCCGCGGACCACAGGTTGAGAATCGCTGGTCTATCTGACTGATGGGTGCTACTAGTTACTGCAGGTTAACTGCCTGAGAGTACAATGAGATGTTCGGGCTAGTGGTGGTAAGGAAAGGACTACGTTGCTCAAGAGGACATTTAAGCAGTGGATTCGATGGAGGCATCGGCTTGTTAAAGCCGCCAAAGTACAAAAAGAAGTTCGGCAAAAAGTAAGACCGTGATCCTGATTACATATCTGCAAATGAGAAGTTCTTGCCGACCATCTGTCATCTTAGAATATGATTAAATAAATCAAATCCAAAGTTGTTGGACTTTATTTCCATGAAAAGGATATCTTAAGCATGAGGAGCGAGCACTTCTCTGAGTTGCTCAATCCAGTCTATTTTTTTTGAGCAAGCCGGAAAATATTCCCACGGTAAAGGAAGTACTTTTTGGAATCAATTCGCTAAAAGCTAGTGATATAGTGGTATGTAGGTACTGCTCTCAAAAACAAAAGTTTCTCGAACTGTGAAAATGGGCATAAAATATGCAATTTCAACTACACACAACACTGCTTCTTAAGCGTTTGCGAAGAAGGACGAAAAAACAAAAGGAGATAAAGCATAATTTCTTTCGTTGAAAAGCGAAAGTGGTTTTCGTTTCGTTTTTTTTTTAAATCCCACCCCTGATTAGGTGAAGTGTTGTCGTGATTTTAGTGATAAAGAACGATTAGCTAATATGGATATTTCTTAATAAGAAAAGTTATCAAATTAACCAGAGGAGCCTATACAGATTCCTTTATAATAATATGTAAGTAAAATACTCAATGCGAAACACAAGTTACTCTACGAATGACTCATTAAAAAACATCCCAACTCTAATGATGAAAATAACTGCCAATCGATTTATTATTTTGCTCCAAAAACTTGTACCTACCTACCTTCGATTGAAGGTAAGAACGCATTTCAATTTAATATCCTTTTCGTGTTAATGTTCTGTATTTTTCTTTGTTTTTCCCTTTTAATTGATTGAAATTAATGCCGGTACTCTCCGGCCAGTAGGTACATGAACTGTCTTCAATAATTGATAAGATTCGAAATTGCTTTCATAATGTTGCATTGATTAATATCAAAGGCATCAGGTGTGAGTAGTAGTGTAGTTGTATATAAAATAATTTTACAATTTAAGTCACGGGCAACGGAGTAAGGCAGCGCTATTTCCATAATCGTGACTATATGAGTTGGGTTGGGTAGTGTTGGTGTGTGTATGTGTACATTTTATTACATTGATGCTGAAATGACAGTTGATAGTAATTTGATGAGGAGGAATGGGAATCTATCTATACGGCTCGTCAGATTTGAGCATTTTATTGCTCTGTTCGTCTGCGGAAATGGAAATTCGAAAATTGTAAAGAAAAAATTAGAAAACTCATAAAAATTTATTTTTCATATATGTATTTCGTATTTTGAAATTTTTTTGGAATTTTGAATTTTTTTAACCGGAAAAAACCCTTTTCCTATACATTCACATGGAATAACATTGCTACAACATTCGTACGCAATGATTTTTTTTGAGAAGAAAAAATGTTTTAAAAGAATATGCAGCTACAGCTACAAATATTTGTTTTGGAAAAAAGTACAGATTGTTGTTTTTTTTTTTGACCCGTTTCAAAGCCCTTAAGAAAACTTAATCGATCAAGTGTTCACTCACTGTTGGAGAATACGACGTCTCCAAAGCAAAGTACTGGAAGTAGCCGACCAGCCACCAATTCCAAGAGCGACCAGTGACAAGAATGCCAAAATGTCAAAATGCGAAATAATACACAAATGGCCAAGTAAATATGTAGATTTTGTTGGAGCAGGGACATAAGTCCATTATGGCCTTATGACCCACTTCGGTGGGACATAATTCCATATTTTGATTAGGGACTTATGTCCCACCGAAGTGGGATATTATTATTTATTTTTCAAATATGGGACATAAGTCCACAATTTTATTGGTAGATAGCATAAATCGGTGCCGTGACATAAGGCTAAACTTTTAAATTTGGCTTTCAGACGCTTTGGAAAGTGACATAAGACAACATTTTAACATTCTGCAAAGCCAGATAATGCCAAATTATTTTGAGACATAAAACCAAATGCTATTTTTCTATAACAAAAACTTGTTTATACCGTTTTATGTAATAAATCGGCCACTGAAGGCAATATTAACAGTTTTGGGACCCTTTTTCATTTTTCTCATTCATTCAAGATAATGCATATCACTCAAGGCATCACAAATAAACCGTTATTATGGTGGGTTTCCTAACGCATCTCCAATTAGCTTTAAATGCAGTATTGCACTTCTTGCCCAGTTTTAAATACCTATCTGCAAGGCAGGCAGACTGTTGAAGGTTGTAATTCCTGGCCCACACTACCATATGAGGGATAAAATGATAAATAAAAAGTTAAAGGCTTATTTTTAATTTTCACACCCCAAATCGATCCTCTCTTGCTCAAACATTTGTTGGCTACGCATTTATGACTTTAGGTTCATTAAAGATCGATTCATTCCTCCCCCCCCCCCCTTCGCAATCGTTTCCTGGCTATGCCTATGGTTTATTTACATGCCCAAGTTGATCGCACATATTATTGTGGAGTGTACCAGGACCTACATTTAAAATAGTCTGCTTGCCTTGTAATAACGGTTTATTTGCAATGTCTTTTGTGATATGCAATATGAAAAGTGGAGAAAGCCTAATTTCCTTTCTCTCATATTCGAAGAAAACCAAAGTAAAATACAATTTTGCGTCTCAGAATAAATAAAAGAGGAAATGGAACATAATTCCTTAAACGATTTCTATGGACTTATAACCCACTTCGGTGGCGCATAAGTCCATAATCAAAATTTGGAATTATGCCCCAATATGGCCCTATGACGCTTTCGGAAAGCGACGAGGGAAATATGGCTCTATGTCGCAAAAAAGGTGGTCTTATGACGCTTTTGCAAAGTGACATAAGGCCTTATGTCGCATGGCCTTATGTCACGGCACCGTTCCCATTTCGCCGAATTAAACGCACTTTGCACGTACTTTCAGGTCACCCGTGAGGTAACCTTATTTCGTCATGACCTATATGTCTACGATCCAAATTATTTCAGTGCCACTTTTAGTCAGGCAGGCAAAATTCTATAGCTTCTGGAACTATGTTGCTCCTTCCCGATGGCCACATATTATGTATTACACATGATAATAAATAACTATCATCAGACTAAGACCCTAAGGCCTGCCGTCCATTCGCCTACTCGCTCCGTGACAGGCTCAGTGGCTGACTAAAAATGTCATAACCAGTTATGACTTTCCTTCTTACCTTGTATACATTTTACCAAAAATTGCATTTCTATTTCAACACACCTCCTGACCTTGAAATGAAATGAGTCGAAAAATCGAATTCTAATCACCCTGCTGTCGACACAGTTTAATTTTCCAACACAATAAACCTGCATACTCGCAGTCATCATCAGGGTTGTCAGATGTGGCGATTTATCGCCAAACAGGCGATTTGAAATTTCATTTGGCGTCACGAAAATCGGTTTGGCGACGCACCCCCAAAAAGGCGATATTTTTAGATTTTGGCGATTTAAATTTTTTAACCAAAATTCTCATATTTTTTTCTTTTTTATAATTTTTACTTAAGCCTTACATCTGTGATGACTGTAACGAAATGTATTAAAATTAGTAACGAATGCAGACAACTTTAAAGCTTGGAAAGATATTGATTTTGGGTCGGATTTTGAAAGAATCGCGATAATGAAATAATACCCCAATTTTAAATATGAAATAAGGCCCCACTGCGATGAAATAAGGGCCCAAATCTGACAGTAAACGCAAGCAGGGGGGTTGCATACGTTTTCGTTTTTCGTTTGAGATCTTCATAATGAAATAAGACCCCAATTTTCATTAGGAAATAAGGCCCCAAAAAAACACCCCAAATTTTATTAAAAATCGTTGTTGTTGTTTCCTGTATAACTTTTTGGGGCCTTATTTCATTTTTTTTTTTACGTTATTTAATTGGGGCCTTATTTCGCAGAGCCAATTAATTTCTGTCAATTGGTCAAATGAATTTTATCTAGAATTTTACCCGAAGAAGACGTTTTAAAGTTTTGGAACAAGGTGTACAAAATGCCTTAGGACAGAGTTCCAGGAGCTTGTGGAATTTGCATTAAGTTTTTTTTTTTAAGTAAAAATTACGATTCGAATTCATTTGATTTTTATGGTTTTTGAATTTGGAGGGGAACATTTTGAAATTTGGCGATTTTTTGGCGTTTTATATTTTTCGTTTGGCGATTCCGGTTTTTAAAACCTGACAACCCTGGTCATCATCACCGTCGGGTACGGCCAGATGAATGTTCAGATCATTAGATACAGTCCGCGAAATAACCCTATACCAATCGAATTTATTGCCCTGCAAGACTATGCCCGCAGAATCTACAGGCGACTTAGGAAACATAACCGTGTTTGGCTATTATTTTTTAACTTTTTTTCATCTTTGTTCTTTAAAATTTCTCTATTGTTGTTGCGCCCCAAAAAATACTCGCCATGGCTATAATGGCCAGCGAGTGGTGCGTTAAACCTGCAGCATTCGAAAACTGAAATGTTTACAGTGCCATGCGGTGAGCAGCGACCATCCAACCTTCTCGAATGCTTATGTGGAGAGCACGAGTATTTTCCTTTGTTTACGTTTGGTTTAGGGAATTTCGCTTTTTTTTTCTACCCGTATTCCTCCTTTCTGTTTCTGCATTCCGTTTCGGATGTGCAGTGAATTTATACGGAATTTTCCAAGCTCTATTTTTTTTTTACTGCGTTCTTCTTTTCAAATAGAAATAAAAATACTGCTCGAAGAAGATCCTATACGAGCATTGAGCAACAAGATAAATAAAATGCGCTACACTTTCACGTACAGCGTTGGACCATTTTGTTTGGCTTTTCTCCACCTCGTGGCGTATTTTACTTCAGAGTCCTTACCGCCGAGTGGGACGTCGCTGGACATGGAAAATTCCTCGCCATGGACAAAAGTGAATGCGGCCGGCCCCCTTGGGTACAACATAACACTGTTGTTACTATCGCCACCATTCGGTAAAACATACATGAGACGTTTTGCTCAATGGTGTAAGTACTGCCGGAACGAGAGTAATCCATTTTTGGCTTAACTTAGTTGCGCCCGAAGTCGTCGTTTGTCGGTGGGTCGGTCGGTGCGATGGACGAAAAATGTCCTTCGGGTTACTTTGCAAGAGATGACTGGAAACTGCGAAAAGTTTAATCCGACCGAACGCGACATTAGCATGCAGCAAGTTTAGCAGCGGTCCTGTGATTCAATCAGCAATGTGATGGCCTTCGGTTAAAAGGGGTTATTCTATTTTTGTTTCGTATTTTTGAATGCATTGTATGTAGTTTGGAAGCCCTGCGGTAGTGATGGATATTTAAATGTTTTAGTTTTTTTCCGGAACATTCTGTATTTTTATTTACTGTTTCCGATGGCACTAAGATTTTAGACACAACCATAAAACAGGAGGCATTCAATGAATTTGCAATTCAGTGCGAATCAAGAATGGAATTGTAGAGTTTTTTGCTATTATGTAAAACAGGATTCCGCCATTGGGTTGGTGAATATTTTGAATGGCGGGAGTGAGAGGTAGAAGTTCTTTGACTATAACAATTACACCATTGCCAACCCTAATCTGAGCTGAATAGTCCACTCACTTTGGTCAATGTCGGTGCAATGGGGTTTGGAAATTCCCAAAAAAGATGCTTATCCTTTGATACTGATGTTGGAGTTAGGTAGTAGCACACTGTCAAATGATGCTGTATGATATGTCATCAGGGGAATGCTACACAAAAGCGTGAGCTAAAGATACATTGTTAAAAGAAAACAGCGAAGCATATAATGGCAGCCGAGATGGAGCCAGTCTTCGACAGAAAGACAAACCCATTAACTGAGAGTTGAGACAACTTCTTACCAGAGGGGGTTGCTTTAGGTACCATGAGTTTCCTATTTGTTTGAAATGCGCAGAGGAGGGCAGAGAAGATACGCAGAATATTTTTGTTTAACATTTCTATTCAGGCCGCAGAAAACGGAAAGAAGGAACCACAAATTTCCGAGAGCACTGTTAGCCTTATGACAGGAACGAGCTCAATGACAGATTGCGGCAATAAATCAGGAGGAAACTTTGACAGAACATAATCAAAAAGAGTAATATTATCGTCAACATTCATATAGAAGGTGAATATCTATATTCCACAGATGCCATATGGTATACCCAAAGAGAACAGTCTGGAGCCGCTTAATCGGACGAACGCGGTGGCTAGTTAAAATAAGAAAATCCCGATATTATTCGATCGCACAAGATTTTACCTCAGGAGGGCCATAGTTGGACACACTGTGTGCGAGCTGTGGCTCCATCTCTGGCCTTAAAAAACGTTCAATCATTGCACGATATTGAATGCCATCTACATTAACCGCAACTTGTTCGTCGCGTTTTCGAAAAAAAAAAAAAAAAATATACATATACAGTGTACTCTCTCCTTACGGACACCTCTCATAACCGGACACCTCTTATAACCGGACAGATTTCAAAGAACGGAAATAAATACATAATTTTTCATATTAATAATGCGGACTCTCTTATAACCGGACGCGGACACCCAATTTCAGAACCGCAAAAGACTACGCCATACTTGCCTTCTCATGAAAGTCTTGTCGGGGGAGACAGGGAATTCGGTGTATTCTACCCTTCTTTTCTCAACTAACCTAAAAATCTACCTGTCTCGCCCGACCCGACTTTCATGGGGAGGCATGTGTGGCCCAGCACAAAGTCATGAAGAGAGTAGGCTGTGGAAACCGTCGACTATCCGTCTATGTTTGGAATACTAAAGTACAAAGTACAAGCCCCTATTCTGGGTCATTTATTTCCCGCTCATGAAAAAAACATAAATGATACAGCTGTTTGAAATATTTAAAACTGGTCAAACTATTTGCCCGCTTAATGGGTAAAAAATGTGCATAATTATGTGCATACATACTTACTTTCAAATAATGTAAAAATACATTTTCAAGCCTTTGTTTTTGTTTGTGTATATTTTTATTCGTAAATAATTTGTATCATATACCTACAAATAATCCTATAGGTCTAAATTCAAATTTAGATAAAATTCCATTTCACCCTTATTTTACATATAAGGATTTGTATGTTGTGTTTATTTTCTCGAGTTTGTCAATTAAGGTTTTTTTCCTCACAAGCGGACACCTCTCATAAGCGGACAAATTTGTTGGTACCGTCGGTGTCCGCTTATGAGAGAGTTCACTGTAAATAGTCCTATGACCCTTTCTATGGTTATCCCATCATACTGTGCATCTAAGTGTGTGCATTTGATGTTGAAAAATTATTTTTGAATTTTGGGTGCCCCATATTCTGCAATTTAGTTTTAAGGTAAAAATGGGCCTCATTGCTAATTATTTCTACGGCCGAGCTATTTGTGGATCATTTAGTTTTAACTTGTAAGCCAATTGAATCTTATATCTTATATGGAAAAGGTGTAACCGCCGTAAAATTCTTTGCAAACACCGCCAACATATCACCAACACCTCGAGACAACGCCTGGTGGAAGTTTGGGGGTTTTCCTTAATACTTACTTGCGCCCGACCAATGTTCAGATCATCTTAAATAGCACGAGGACTTCCAGACTTTCAAAATAAAATTTTGTAATTTTGGTTCTTTATTCTGTGCTAACTGTTTGCATCATACATTTTCCAAGTTTTCATAAGTTAATTCTGAATGAAGTATTAGGAGGAGTATAGGTAGGTATATACAATATACATGCCTTCAAAATGGCAAATACTGAAGCTCTACCTCTCTATAACACAGGTATCTAATAGACAATCAGACCAGAACACTCAACGCTGCAGTGGTAAATCAGATCATATAGGTTAGGTTAGGTTTGTGGGCTGGGGAGGAGTACTCCGTGCCACATTCAGGTCAATACTGACACATTGTGATGCCCGTAGGGGATCCCTCACCCATTATAATCGATGTATAGAAAACTTTGGCAGTGACATATAGGAATTGGGTTGTGTCCTCAAGAGCTTCCTGATCAAAGCAGCCTCTAAAAAGTTCTTCTTCCGTTAAGCCCATTTTCTTCATGTTGTACCGCAGAGTCACAGTACACATATTAAAGGTAATATATTCCGGGCACTCATTTTCGTTTCGTTCTGCGCATCTGTCAAAAAGACATGCTTTTCCATAGAGATACGAATGGGGTCACATTGTCAGCCATGAAAACTCATGCGCGCGCATATTATTTCTATACGTTTATTGTCAGGGGCACATATGCCGCCATTGCAGAATGCGCAATATATTACCTTTAATATGTGTACTGTGCCGCAGAGTAGTGGACAGGGATTTCCTTTTTCCTATCCTTCCGTATGATATTCTTGGGCCTGGTTTCATTGAAGTACTTGGTTTACTACAAGTATTTAAGGCGGCCCTTCTAGCGTTAGCCGCTCTTGTGGCTTTTCTCCTTGCTTCAAGGTCGAGTGTTCTAGGCGGGATTTTTACAGAGGGATCAGATTGTTCTGAAACAGCTGTCGAACCTTGTCTTGCTAATTCGTCTGCTTATTATTGCTTCCTGGCTGTTGATAAAGAAGGTAATACCTCCAGATGGTATTGCCCTTACCACAGACTCACGGGCTGATGTTGTCACTGCCAGGAAATCTGCTTGGAAGACGCTACTATGGTCGGGGAGGCGTATTGATTTTGATGTAGCGAGCGATTCGGAGAAGACACCAGACCCTGCCCCAGTGTCCATTTTAGTTTGCATGTTAGGTACGAGTCTGTCTCTCCATTCTTCCCTGTCGGGATAGACGCTCGAGAAAGCTCTTGTAGAGTTTGATAAGGCGTGATGTAGATAGTCCGTGATAGGTAAATGACCAAAATATTTCTATAGGATAATCGATTGACCCATTTCATTCAATTTCCAGTTCATTGATTGGTTGATTCTCATGGCACTTATTGCGGCCGATAGTTATATAAGAAGAAGTAGGTGCAGTAGCGCAGTGGAAAAACACAAATTGCATCTTAAGGTTTTTTTCTACTGCGCCACCTTTCGCGATCGTCTTACATACATCCGAGAGCATAACTGTTCTGAAAAAGCTTCTCAATTCAACCGTTCGGACTCGGCATAAAATTGTAGGTCCCTTCCACTCGTCCCAAAAATGAAACTCTCACAAACGAATGGTTGTGAGAAGCTAGACCTAGGGTGCATGCATACTCACTTGCCTGTTGCGCCAATTATTTATTTTTATTTACTAGTTGTATAAGAATGTCTAGCGGAAGGATATCCTCAAGTCGTGCGGTTTGAGTTATTCTCATCGCACTAGTGATGCCGATGCACGTTAGTCTTTGAATCTACCTTAACGCCTTTAGGTAAATGGCCTTATTGGTGGCCGGGCACCATACTAGACTGACATAGGAATCAGATCCTAACCTAGCGTAATCCTAATCTATGTCAAGCCCAATCACAACAGTTTCAACTCCTGGTATTACGGCATCGCAGATCACGTTATTTTAGCCGTCTAAGGATTTCAATCAGCAAAAATGACACAAAAGTTTGTCCTTCATTTTTATACATATCTACCTTTCCAACAACTACTGATATTTTGCAGCCAATCAACCATGCTTTGATATTGACTATAAATTATCGCATCTTTAACAATGTTGTGTTAATTGGCAGCTGTTGATTCAAAGTCAAACATACGTTTCGGAACCACATTCGAGTTACACCACTTTGAATCGTTACCTCATAAAATCGCGCATTCCGTCCGCTTCGATCGACAACTTCTTTACTATAACCTTTCGCTTACGCGCCGTTATTCACAAGTTTGTATTATAATACGTGTGGTGAGCGTCATTGTCACATATAATTCGATTGCATACGGTAAAAGGAGATTCAATAAAATGACAAACTTGTTAAATGGCAGCATCTGTTGCAAGGTATAGTGTATTGCAATTTTCACACGTCTTCTAATATTGTCGGTTGGTACTCGTATCTACATCTCGTTTTTGATTGTTATTATTATTATAACACTATTATTATTATTATTATTATTGCAATGCCTTGGATTTGCTAGATTGCGTGTGTGTAACACAAGCCATCATCAGCATCTCCATCGTGCACCGTAGCGTGGAGCAAAAACTTGATTCTCTAAAAGAAAGTCAAGGCTAATTGGTGCCTGTATCTAATGCGTAGTGGGTACACACATCGCTGGTGGAATGTGCATCCGAGTGACTCACCGGGGAGGTGTATTCCCCAGACAAAAGCGTGAACGTAATGTTTCGCTAATTACCCACCCACCAGTGCACCCGGCGAAAGTATAAAGACCCAACAATGTGGAAAGGAAATTTAAGGAGAAATTAAGAAAACGCTATAACTGAGGGAGTGAAAATCTACCATCAATAGTTGCGAAAGACCTGCATCACACGGAATACATATATATGTATATATTTACTTATTCCGGCTGCATAATTACGTGCTGCAGGTAACTGCAAGTGGGCCAGTTTTATTTGATGCATTTGTCTCTTATTTTGATGCCAGACTTGAGGGCGGTGTCTGACTCACTGTTTTGAATGCAATTTGCTACTGCTGAAGCTGATACTGCGCCACCTCAAACGATGAATGTAAATGATGCGCATTCATGTACCTAACCTCTACAAGCGATGATGAGATTGAATCAACAGACGGTTATGGCAACGCCAACGGTGCGATGATGAACTTTTGTAACACTGGAAAGAAGACACCGTATGTGCGTTGATGAAATTCTCGTATAGCTCAAGCATTGCAAATTGAATTTGTCTACTAAATCATGGTGTCGAATGTCGATGTTCGCCTACGAGCTGGTGTAGTAAATTCTAATTGATGTATTTTATAGAAGTGTGGGGCTGCCATTTTGCACACCGAATGCATTTTTTTGTTGAGAGAGTTTAGTAATTAGTTTTATGCTTCCCTAACCGTTTTGATTAATTTAGTGAATTGCATTATAAATTGAACACTTTCCTTCAGTGCACTCTCCTACAACAGACGCCAACAATCAATGGTGCCAGTATCAAGGAGGTAGCCGAAACCACTGTAGGGTACCAGCTACTCCAAAGAAAAAGCCTGTGGTATGATGATGAATGAGTGTAGATACAGGAAAAAGGTGAGAGAAGATGCACACCAGAAAACGCTGCAGCGTTAAACATGGACAGCGTAAGAAGAGTATAAAGGTAGGAGAAGGGAGGAAAAGAAAATCCTGCGGATAAAGAAGAAGGCTTACGCCTTCCCAGCTTAAGGAAGAGTCTCAAGACCGTAACAACATCCGGCGGTTCTATAAAAAAGTCAAGCAACTCACTGCTGGTTTCAAAACCGGGTCGCAGGCTCCTCCACACAGCAAAGAAAACCTAGTCACCGAAGCGCAGGGATGTGTTTAAGCATAATTTCCTCAAATTTCAAGTCGAAACTCATCGTCTATTCATCGACTTCAAAGCCCCATAAGATATAGCATACATTGTCAGGAGTTCTAATGGCGATGGCCCAATTCTGAATCCCGGCAAATCTCATTCAGCTTTCTCGCGTGACGCTAGAAAAAAACACGCTCTGCAATGTGAAATTTGGAAGTAGCTTCTTCGAACTATTCCAAAAAAGCACTGGATTTCGGTAATATGATACGCTAACATGCGACTTCTTAAATCTTGTACTGGAACAGATAGTGCGCAGGGCAGGTGTCAACACGGAAGGCACTATCTTCAATAGGTGCGTGCAGATGCTGAGGTATTCGGACGATATTGACATCATCGGTCGTTCCCATCTTGCCGTGATGGAAGTGTTCACGGCGATTGAAGAACAGGCGAAATCCGTTGGTCTTGAAGTAAATAAGGACAATACTAAGTACATACTATCAACAAACAAGCTTCTGACAATAATGATCCAGCTAAGAGGATCTTTGGATCCCAGCCACAGAAACACCTTTGGGCCAATACCACCGAATGGTTTTTCGAGATTTAAGATTTGGAGGGTTTTTTATTGTACGGAAGGAGCCACGCCCATTTGTCTTTAATTGACCAAATACATGGAGACCCTCCAGCTAATTACCTCAAAATTTGGGCTCAATCGGTTCAGTGGTTTCGGATATACCTACACATTTAGATTTTCGAATTATATACTTTTGTTTTAATATTTTTGAACAGGTTTTTTTATCTAATTTTAATATGAAAATATCTTTTAGGAAGTTCAAAAACAATAATTTTTATTTATCGTTGCGTTATTCAACTCGATATTAACCATTTTTTTAAATAAAATGTATGTGTCGTAATAGGTAGGTACCTATACCTACTTCTAATGTTTTTTAACTTTCTCGTATATACGTAGTAAGAGAAAGATATTGTTTTCGTACAAAATTTCGAACTCCAGATTTTGATCAATTCTGATATTACGATGATAGGGGAACTCAAAAAAGGGGTCTCGCAATTCTGTCCGTCCGTATGTCTGTCAGTTCTCTAAAAAGACTGCGTCTTTTGATATCCACCCAAATCCCTAATAATAGTAGGTACTTTAAAAAACTGTTCATACCTCAAAAACGCCATTTTCGATTATGATAAAAATATAACTGGCAGGTAATGCTTAAATCCATAGTAATACCATTTGCTCAGTTTTGAGCTAAACAGTTGCAAAATAGTGTTATGAGTGCGTCCTTCGATTTCCACCACAATCGCTAAAAATCGTACTTTAAAAACTGCCAATATCTCGAAAACGCCATTTTCGATTTGGATGAAAATGTAACTGCTAGGTAATGTTTATATCCTGAAGAATACGTCGTACTCAGTTTTTAGCTAAACAGTTTAGTAACAGTGCTTTTGGAATCCAAAGTTGTAACATTTGTCAGCATAATTTTACAAAAAGCCGCTCCAACGATTTTTATCAAATACATAATTTAAGACAACATAAGCATTCTAAACATGATCAATTGATAGCGTACTTAATTTTTCTCAGAAAACTCAAATATAGCCGTATTATGAATATTTCTCAAAAAAGACTACCCAAATCCCGACCATTGAGACTACTTTTTTTAAATAGTCACAAATGGGAATTCGAAATTCTTCGCCTACTTGCCTCCTTTAAATGTCAGTTGTTCGGGGTGAAATTTGAAAGTACCTAATAAAGTGTTGTAGTTAATACAGATGTTTATGCAGTATGTTACTAAACTTGAGTACATCTTGAGTAGGTATGATTTTAAGCGTACAATTTGCTAAAATGAATCTGAGATTCTGTGAGATTCGTAATAAACGAGAAAGTTTCGTGCGACATTTTTTGTTTGTAATTTTGTTCCCATTATGCCATCTACAAAACTCCGTGTAATCACAACAGGTCTCAATTTATCCTTACCTATACCACACCTATGCGTAAAATTATATTCATCGAATTGTTTGGCTTAACATACCTTAAATATATAGGTTCATATTGTTTAAGCCAAATTACACAACAGAAAAACAATATTTAGCAATTTTGAAGTCATCGATTTGTCATCTTGTTCGATGTATCTGACATCATGCCATAGTTTCATGAATAAAACGTGATCGGACTTTTGAAACTGAAATCCTATTTCGGAGGACGACACGTTCCCAGACAATTCATTCTAATTGCCATTCAGAAAACCCAATACCACCTTCCATATATTGTATTGTCTTGCCAACACATCCAGTGACACAGTGCGAACCGCTTACTACTTCACATCATGCGTATATTGTTATTCCCAAAGCATTTTGCCAAATGCAAGCGGTAAATGTCTTCCATTTGTCTTAAATAAAAATCCCAAAAGAAAATAAAAAAAACCAACAATATTATTGGCAATGTGTTTGGTTACCACTAAACGCTTCCAGCCATCCAAATGTTGCCATAATATCATTTGGCATTTAAGATATACACATGTTTAACGCATTATGCAATAAACTTACTAATAGAGAAAAAAAATTAAAATCAAAATTGATTGCGTCGACAACCTGTTGTTGGCATCAGGCAGCGAGCGCATCACTATCAACTTTTGCGTCTAGCGTCATATCGTGTCGGAGTTTTGTCCTCACCGAGATGATACAGAATGCAGAACGAACCACCACAACCATCCTCTAGGATGATGGTGATTACATTAGATGGATGGATGAATAGACGTCAGTGGTAAAGCGTATAGATGGAGGCCTTCTCTGTAGGCCTCTTGTAAAAGCAAATAATTCGTAGTCTAATACAAGTTGATTGAGATAGATTACCAGGCAGGAGCGACCGGCAGAAACAACTACAGTTGGGAACAAGCATCGGCTGCCGCAGCAATGACGAATTTTGACATTCGCTGCTGTAATTCTACTTGTAAATGGTGTGTCTCCGGTCGCACGGGTCCTTGGTGCACCATCGACAGACATTCTCGACAGCAATTCTCTTTGAAAATTGTATTACTTGCAATTTGAATTGAAATTGAATGTTCGAGTTCGAGGACTGAAAAGGTACGGCATTCACTGCAGCAAATGCAATCAGAGTCATTAGAGCGCACTTACTGCTGCAGTTGCTTTTTGGATTGTAAAACCTACTTATAATGCGACTGGCATCAGCATCAGCAGAAACGCATCTCTCATCTCGTCAAAGCTATGCAAGTGTGCTTTTGTATACCGGAGGGTCTATTTATGTGAGACTACGAGTGCATGTACATGCGCTTCGTCATCAACAGCAATGCGCTGCTACTTCCCTTGATTTTTGAAATATCGCTCAGATTGAATTGATGCTACATTTGGAATGGTTCAAGCGAAAAACTTTTTTTTTTTTAACGTCAGCTTTCCGAATCGCGATTACCAAATATTGTTAATTGAGCTCTCTAAATGTGGTGGATTCTTTTGTTATTATTTATTTGCACATCACAAAGTGAAACGTTTACCATAAATTGTTTAATTATTTTCAAAAACTCAGTCATAATATATCATACAATGTTTTAATTTATGTTCTGTACAAAAATTGTTCCCTGAAGATGACTTTTGAAGAATGTCGAAATATCGGACTCATAAATAAAGAAATTTAAAAATACATATCAAGAGTATTTCTTAAATTATGACCTAGCCCATCAACAAACATATACAAAAACTAAAATTGAGATAAGTTTAGGAACGCATTTCAGCAACTCAAATGCAGACTTATCGGCTCCATGAAATTAGGCCCCAATGAAAAAAGGCCCCAAAAATAAATGAAAAAGGCCCCACAAATTTATATAGTAAGCAACAACAACGTTTTGTAGTAGGATTGGGGTGATTTTTCATTTTTTTGGGGCCTTTTTTCATTAATAATTTGGAGCAAAATTTAATTTTTTTTTGTGCAATTATGCCCCAAATTAAAATCGATTCTAAATATTGAGGCCTTTGTATGAAATATCACCGTAAAAAAATGAAAAATTGCCCCAAAAGAATGAAAAATGGCCCCAAACTCAATGAAAAACGCGAAAAATATGTTAAAATCGATTCTAAATATTGGGAAATATCACCCCAAAAGAATGATATACATATACCCCAAACAACGCAGTAGAGGAACACCTCGCCTTAGGTGATGGGCACAAGTGGAAGGGGACCTCAACCAACTTGAAGTGTGCAACTGGATGGAGGCGAATAGCCAAAGATCGGGTTAAATGGGGAGGCGTGTTGGTTGAGGCCCAGGTCCTCCCAGGACTGTAGCGCCATCTAAGTAAGTAAGTAAGGAAAAGCTGACTTTAAGCTTTAGAAAATTTGAGAAAATAAAATTTTCGAAGTTTGAACTTTCATTTTCTCAAATTTCTAAAGCTAAAACTAAAAGTTATTTCAAAAACTGAGCAGGTTTTAAGCTTTAGAAAATTTGAGAAAATAAAAAGTTCAAAATTCGCGCGAATTTTCTAAAGTACAAAAAAGTGAAAATATCGAAACACATAGAAAACACACGCATATTTACGTGACATCTATGAGTAAAATCTGAACTACTAAAGCTCTGAGCTTTTTATTGTTTATTTCATCGAAAACACATGACTATTGATAAAACATCTATGAGTAAAATCTGAACTAATAAATCTAAGAGCTTTTGGTTGTGAAACTCATAGGAATTATGTGATTTGAACGTGATCTGGCGGGAAGTCCGTAACGATTTTGTTGATTGTATTGGTTATAAGAACTTTGTGAAAATTGAAAGCTGGAACATGTTCAAGCTTTCAGCCACACACAAAATTTTAAATTGAGAGAAAATATACAGAGTTTACTATATGATGAAGTAGGACAAATGATTTTGTTTACTTTTTTGTACTTTTTTTCACTTTTGTTTCGATGTAGTTCAGGCTTAAAGCTAAATTGAAAAGTTATTTCAAAAACCGAGCCAAAATAATAATTGGCAAACAAAAACAAAACGTATTATGAAATTGTCATAGTTTTGGGGCCTTTTTGCATTCGCGCGAATTATTTTCTCAAATTTTCTAAAGCTTAAAGCCAGCTCGGTTTTTGAAATAACTTTTAATTTTAGCTTTAGAAAATTCGCGCGAATTTTGAACTTTTGTTTTCTCAGATTTTCTAAAGCTTAAAGCCTTCTCAGTTTTTGAAATAACTTTTAGTTTTAGCTTTAGAAAATTTGAGAAAATAAAAGTTAAAAATTCGCGCGAATTTTGAACTTTTATTTTCTCAAATTTTCTAAAGCTTAAAGCCAGCTCGGTTTTTGAAATAACTTTTAATTTTAGCTTTAGAAAAATCGCGCGAATTTTTAACTTTTATTTTCTCAAATTTTCTAAAGCTAAAACTAAAAGTTATTTCAAAAACTGAGAAGGCTTTAAGCTTTAGAAAATCTGAGAAAATAAAAGTTCAAAATTCGCGCGAATTTTCTAAAGTTAAAATAAAAGTTATTTCAAAAACCGAGCTGGCTTTTCTACAGCTTAAATTGAAAGCTATTTCTAAATCTGAACAGGTTTTAAGCTATAACAAAATTAAGAAAATACAAGTTAAGTATTCGCGCGCACTTTCGTCAATAAACTGATCGATGTGTACCTACTCACAAATCCAATTGTCAGTAAGTTATTTACTCCTTGAAAGCTGTAACGTCCTGCCCTTGTAACAACGGTCTAATTCGCGTTTCTTCTAGTAGATTTTTGTTTTGATACCAAAATAAGAAAATGAAAAATGCCCCAAATGATCTTCAAACAATTTCCATTAAATGAAAAATCACCCCAATAAAATGCAAAAAGGCCCCAAAAAAACGCAAAAAGGCCCCAAAACAATGACAATTTCATAATACGTTTTGTTTTTGTTTGCCAATTATTATTTTGGGGCAATTTTTCATTTGTTTGGGCAATTTTTCATAAATGGAATGGGGCCATTTTTCATTATGAAATATTGCCCCAATTGTTGGGGCCTTTTTTCATTTATTTTTGGGGCCTTTTTTCATTGGGGCCTAATTTCATTGAGCCAAAATTATTTACTGTAACCTACGAATTATTTACTCTGAAGGTTAAAAATGATTATAACAAAAATAAAATACTGGTCAGGTGTAAGCTCATCACTTGAGAACGGCTCGACCGATTTGGCTCATGTATCTTTTAAATGTTCGAAATAATGTTTTTAGGATAAAAATGGAAGGCCCCAGAAAGTTGGAAAAATTGAGAACAATTTTCAATTTCACAACAAAAAACAGGTAGAAATGTTATCATCTTCCAGAGACTGAGCTTGGTTTGGGATGTAGCATGTAGTCGTAACGGATGGCTCCAAAATTAGCAAGAGTCCGGTGCCGGTATCTTCGTGGAAATCGACAACATTAGACTTCACTACTCGTTAGGCAAGCACGCCTCTGTTTTTTAAGCGGAGATCTATGCTATCCTAATGGCTGCCGAATATATTGTTAGGAATAGGTGGCGGTGTAGGAGTATATGCGTCTGTAGCGACAGTCAAGCTTCGCTTAAGGCCTTGCTCAACTCTGTTACCCGTTCCAAAATAGTTCGGGAATGCAAAAACTCTTTGAACTCTGTCACAAGGCTGAACTCTTTGACTCTTGTCTGGGTCCCAGGTCACACTGGGATGGCTGGAAATGAGATATCCGATGAGATTGCTAAGCAAGGTTCAGAGGATAATTTCTCGGGACCAGAACCTGTGCTGTGTCTTCCTACGTCCTCGGTCAGGGCTTCCATTGACGATTGGGCCAATGGAAACATGCTCCCGAAAGTCAGTAAAAAGCCTGCCGAATTCCTGCTGTCTCTCAGTAGAAATGACTGCAGAAAAGTTACTGGCGTTCTTACGGGGCACTTCGCTTTTGCTAAGCATTTTAGTGTGCTAGGCTTAAGAGATACCACTGTCTGCGAAGCTTGTGGAGAGGGCGACAATACTTCAGAGCATTTCCTTTGTTATTGTCCTGGCCTTTGCTCGGACCAGGTGGCAGATTTTTTGGCTGATGTGGTGAGTGCTGATACTGTAAGCTCCTCATCGCTGAACTTCGAAAGTCGAAAAAATTTCAGTAAAATGCGTAATACTGGATTTTCTTCCTGGTAGTACAATGGACCAGTTGCGTCTGAGTCCTCCAGTGAAGTGTTTCCTAACCCGACAAAAAAAATACTCATAACTACATCACTGGGGCATGGCAAGATTGTAAAACAGGTCGTGGGGCACTTCTCATTAAAAAAAGTTGTTGAAAAAACTAAATCTTGACATTTATATCAAATTTAGTTTTGAAATTTGGTAAATAAACGTGTCTTAAGTGTTGAAAGCATTTAACAAAAATGTTAAGTTCGTACAAATATTATAGCGAATTGAATAGTCAAAACTGTTGATAGACAAAGACGCATCTCCTTGTCGTCCGTTGTGATACCTCGACATCATGCTATATAGGCTCAGTAAGGTTGTATTGTCTATACGATTCTGAATATAGCAGATGCAATACGGTCGGAATAGAAAAGTCATAATGGAACTTCTGAGATAAAGAATTTCGGAAGGTAATCTAATCTCCCATTCTTAACACCGGTTGAAACTTTTTCAGGGCTTTCAACATGCGAATTTGATCACCTCACCTACAGATGACAAAAAACAACAAGCAAGGTAGGTAGGTAAACGGGTGCTCTTGTGGCGGTTGTGTCCATTGTGTACAGTCAAGGGAATGTATAGGTACCTGTTGGAAACAAGAATTACCGCTTTTTATTTGAGCCACCTAGATTTAGTATTAACCACCGGTGTTAAGCTCCAGATAATACAGCTTGTCCTAAGAGTAACCGAAGGTGTGAAGTTTTGTTTACCTTCTAGAACCACCCCGATTTAAGTATGAATCTCAGGAGTTCCTTAAGATCCACATTCTCCATATCTTCTAGTTTATCGAAGAAAAACTGTTAAGAATCTTGTTTCAGCTGTTTTTGAAGGGCTGGGCATTCGCCAAGCAGGTGGCGAATATTGAATTTGGATCTCTTTTTTTTACTCACCTCTGGCCATAATTCTTTTGTGTGTCTGCAGGTATTGAGATTGGTCCAGCGTAGGTTTGTTCTACTCCAGTATTCAATGTCAATCTTCCTTGCAAGGTTGCTTAGCGGAGTTCTTAACGATTCTAGGGCCATTGATGCGTGCAGTTTCGACCCGTTTCCTGCAAGCTTATCCGGCTGTCATTACCCGGAATATCCCTATGCCCATAGGGTCAACGCGTTGGCTTCTGATAAATTATCCAGGTATTTCTTGCAATGACTTATTACAATGACTTCACCACGACTGTCTTTTATGGCCAGTTATTGGCTCTCAGAGTATATAAGTGATTTGTTTATCGGCATCAATGTGTCGTCTCTTTATCGATCCGATTTAAGACATATGACTTGATGATCCAGGAATGCACGATGGTATTAATTGCTTATGGATGTATCATTAAAGCATTTAAAATTATTATAATATAGGTACACGAAGAAAACTACTGCCAGTATTCAAATCGCACTAAATTAGAATGGGTCATGCTATGCGCATACCTAACCATGCTATTTATCCTATATTGTACAGGATACCCCTGTATTTTCAACAAAAATCCTGTAGAAAAATGACTCCTGTGTTTTTCAAAAAACTTCTGTAAATATCCTGTAGTTATCCTGTTTTATTCCCATTGGCTTGAAACCTTTGAAAACTCTGTTGAACGAGTGTTCGCAATAGAATGTTAAAACGTTGAAATCCATTCTCAGGCCTGAGATCAAATTTAATATGTCTTGCACTGCACGTGCATTGACTTTGATCATTAAATAAAAATAAAGCCGATCATACTACGCAACATCAAATCGAAAAAGAAGTATGTAGTTGTATTTTACCCGTTTAATTAAACGAAATTCTTTTGTCGTTATGAAAATTGGTGTCCGTGTCCGGTTTGGAGAGTGTAATCTCTGTATTCTGTTTAACCCTACAAGGCTAATGTTCGTCGTTCCGACGATGTTTCAATCATAATCTTGCTGTATCTTCCTAACGCGGGCACACAGCAACGAATAGTCGCTAACTAACTTGGTCACCGATGACCTCTTGCAGATCGGACTCGGCATAAAGTTGTGGGTCTCTTCCACTCGTCCCAAAAATAAAAACTCACACAAACGAATGGTTGTGACAAGCTTACGGACCTGTTGCGCCAACTACTTATTTTATTTTTTTAAGTTACTTACTATACATATTATTCTAATTATAATATTATTATTATTATTATTACCTATTAGATAATGTATTCGGAAAAATATATCCTGTGAAATACAAAATTTTCTTTGATTTTTCCTGTTTTTCCTTGAAAAATAAATGGAATGCTTACCGGCATAAAAAAAACACACGCACACACTTCATTTGTACAGTATAGAAAACAAAAATCCACGATACTTAAATTTGCTTGATTTGAATGACTATAATGATGACAATAATAGGAATTTGTATCTTTATTAATGAATGGCCAATAAATGAGCGATATACATCACAGCTATTAACAACCTATTACCATACCACCAATTGCAATTGATAAAAATGTGTGCCTCCAAGTGACAGATCTATATTGAGTTGTTCAAACCATATAACCCAATAATCTCTTCAATACGAATTACACAAGAAAATCTTGCATAAAATTAAAATTTTATATCAATTTTGGTCTAAAAACATAATCACGATTACCAAACACCGTGATTAATGAAGTTAGTCAAATGCTCTGCTTTGAGTCTGTCTCTCTCTCTATATGGGTCTGTGTGTGACATAACAATACGAGTATCTGCATAATTCAATCAATACAACGAGAGCAGAAAAATTCACTCTCGTCGATCAGCATGGAATTCAATTTCAATTCAAAAAATAAAAAATAAAATAAAAAAATCACAGAAAGCACAAATCCAGCAGCACCAAGGTGTGTAAGCGATCTGATAAGGGACTTAATTGGATTTATCGACAACAAAGCTGCCGGCTTTGGATTATATTCCCTCCTTGCCATCGGAAAGAAGAACACTGTTCGAATTTATTTTGCAGCACATATACCTAGCTAGCGGATAAAAATGCGACTGCTGAAAAGAAACCAGCTAATGGCTATAAATTGAGGACGATAGCAAATTTCCAATTACCCTATCGTCTCTTGGTGGCCCGAGCCCGAGTTGTGTAACAACCTTGTGGTCCTTGAAATTTTCAAATAAAATAAAAAATTTAAATCGAATCCGCTGGCGGCGAATGTCGTATGGAATTCAGTAATTTCTGCAGTGGGTAGACATGAGTTGAGTTGGTCTAACGAGTTCATTGGACCCGCACCCGACTGGAGTGTGTCACTTTGACATAACTGCTGCCACACCAATGGCGATTATATCAGTTGGTAGTCAAACTCGTATGCTGGCCGTAAGAGCATTTGTTTTTGTCAAACGTTATCACAGTTTATGTTAATTTGTAAAGGCAAATGATGATATTAAATAATATTTTGCTCTTCGCCCATCGAAATGTGAACAGCGGATCGAATCTGGCCATTTAAATGATGAGCCAAGCTGTGAAGAGGGCGTGGAGTACACTGCCTGTCATGGGAAATAGGTTACTCAAGTTGTCATTATATGTTTTGAATTGTGTTTCTATTTGATTGTATTTGTGTTTGTTAAAAGAAAGTGCATTGCAGTCAAAATTTGGACTCGAACACAGAAGCATTTTTGCTTGCGATAGTATGTATCTTGGTGGGTCGATCTTAATTGCAAATTAATTGCCTTTTACATTGTTTGGCTAATGCTGGCAGCTGTCAGGTTGGGAAATCTAATAGACAATGGGAATTAGGTTGCAGGTACACTTGTCTGTGGATTTTGGCGAAATGTCAAATTGATTGACAAATTGAGTTGCTGCGAGAATATGAGAGCTTAATGGATATGCTCATTTCGAATGCGGAATGCATTCGGTTTGATGTGTTAACACAACAATTGAGTAGGTATCTATTAGAATGGAACCGCCATTTCACTAATGGTGCTAATTATACGGGTGCGTTAATAATTCACAGCAATTTGGTACTGGTATTCATTGACTTCTACCCGAAGACAAATTTCAGGGCGGTAGGTTATTGAATTGATCTGGTTATGGATTTCAATGGATGGAGTGGTCATTAGCCAGATCTAATAATCCTCGCCGTGACTCCTCCTTAACTTGTCTGCTAAATTTATTTCTCGGTCGACCTCCTTCATCGTGAGGAAGCAAATATCAGTACATTTTGCTGTTAGATACAGAGCTCCGCCTTTTCAAAATAATTGGTCAATCTACTATTAACCACCAACGACTTTATTTCAAAAATTTGTTGGGACAAAAATCGTTCAATTTTTGAAAGCTTAGAAGATTATTATTTTTTTAGAATCAAAATTCAAGAGCAAGAAAAAGCAACGATTCTTGCTAGAATGTGGTTCCCCCGATAATTTCCGTTTGTACATTTTTAAATGTTGTCTATTTCTTTTAAGAGAACCACAATTACAATGTCAGATACGTCAGTTCTGGAAAATATTAAACCACTTACTCTGTGGTACCAAATTTTATTTGGAAACACACCCTTTTCCTCTAACAACCTAAACGAAGATTTTATAAGTAGAGTGGAAAACAGTTCTAAGAATATTGCCACCCTTACAGAAGTAATCACTGTCACTGTACTTTCTTCACTGAATGTGCCAACAAGGAATAAAACATCTAACGGCTAATGTAGTAATGTGTAATGTCCATAAGATAAAAAAATAAATACTCAATCAAGCGAATGATTGGAAGAAGGCTCTTATAATTGGGATTTGGCAAGCTATTCCTTTAATGGCTACTCATGTAAACCATTTGCTGCCGGTTATAAAGCTAAGAGTGTTAGCGGCGCCGGTATTACCATTGATCATTGAGAAAATAGTTTCCTAAGTGAGCCTTTCTTAAAGTGGCTAGGGCAGTGCAACTGCAAAGAAAGTGAGTGGTGTACTCACCCTCCTCTTCATCTCTACAGCTTCTGCAGAAGTCATTGTATGGCAGATCGAGCGTTTGCGCGTGTCTACCTAATATGCAGTACTTCTTTTAAGTCGAAGAAGCTCCTTGGATCTCCTTGTATCCAGAGCTGGCCAGGTGACCCTAGCAGTATTACAGTATCCTAGATGTTTCCATTTGAAACTTGCTCTACTTGCTGCGTCCGCATGAATTATTTTTTTTAAGTAGGAAAGTGGTGCATACACGTTGTGCACACTTATGCGGTTGGTTGTCCTCAATGCGCCCGTGATACATAAGAACGACAAGCGCTTAAGTCTTCTCTAAGACCTTTATATTGGAACTTTTGTTCAAGGTCGGCCACAACACCATATTGCCGTATAGAATAATCGGTCTTATTACCGCAGTATAAAGCCAATGCATAATTGAAGGTGCCATCTAGAGCTGATAGCCCTTTTACAGGAGTATACAGCCACTATGGATTTCCTGGCGCGTTCGGCGCGTTTTCTCTCCATAAAAGCTTCCTGTCCTCAGCCCCAAATATTTAGCGCTGCTAATGAAATCGAGTGAAGCACCTTTGAGCTTTGAGGGAGTGACAACGGGTAAACTTCCTGGTGAATAAGACTATAACTCCGTTTTCGTCGGGTTGACGCTAAGACCACAACTATCGGTCCAGGTTATAAATCTAAACCTTCTGTTAAAAAAAAAAAAATAATAATTGAGTAGAAAATCCTTCTACGGTGAATTTAGGCGAATTTGTTATAGGAAATTAGATCCCGAAGAGTTTATTAACATTCCAAAAATTCCGAAATGTTTGAGGGTTGTAAGGATTGTCGGCGGGAAAACTAACTTCATTCGATTCGACTGGTTTTGATGAATTTCTGGACGAAAAGTTCTCACTTTCTGACGTTCTGTAAGGCATGAAGATTTTTTACACAGCTCGAAATGGTATTGGCTTTTATAAAAACTGTATGAACAAAAATTACTAAGTTTTAAAAGAAATCTCTAAAAGAGGACCAGCAAGACGATCTATATTCTTATCAAAATACTGATGTTCGAGCTTGATACGAAAATTAAGCTTCTTACAATCCAATGGTCTTTCCTGTTTTCTGGCCAAAATTACACATCAGGGTTTGTCTTCTGATGCCTGAGCTCTTGAAGACTTCTCACATATCCGACATTATACAGCTCTCCTCCTAAGAAAGCTGCTTAATTTAGCTGTAAAATTGTGACACACAATTCTGGATTGCTTCCACTTAAATGAAAGATTTTGGGATGCCAGACCTAGGGTCCTATATCGCCAACACGAGCGCAATGGGCAACACGTGTGGATTAACATCGCAAATATAGCTTATGATCTGCAATCAGTTTTATAAAAATCCTCAAATATGTCTGGTAGAATTCCGGTTGTTTGAAATGGTACTAACCACACTCGTTGCTTTTTTGGAAACATGTCTACAAAGTGACTTCTGAAGTCTGTAGAGACTACGGGGATGAAGAGGGAAGAGATAAGTGGGTCATCTTTTAAAATACTTCTCAGGTAATTCAAACAAGAAACTGTTTTCAATGTGTGCTATATTTTTGGGAGAGACACAATAATATATGCGGTTATACAAATGACGGTAGCAAAATCAGTCTTTGTTCGGAAGTTATTTTCGCTACCAAAATGGTGCTTACACCCTCGCCAAATAGTCACCACTGGACACAGGCAGGTGCTGATGTAGATTGTAAAGCCAGTAGGAATTCCAATCTCAATATTTTTGGACCTGTATACCTACCTCGTAATCTTATATAGGACATTAGATACACTGTCACACCTTTCTGTTATGTTGCATGTTATATAACCCATCTGCAAGATTACCTCCTCCTATTGCATTAATTTCTCCTCAATCAAGATCAATAATTTGCTGGAATTAGTCAAAGCTTATGCTTCAGTGATTTTGCGCCTTACGCCCCGATCTAGTTGATCAAGGAAGCACTAGAGCACCACTCATGTTTACCCAAATCAGATCAGTAAAATAACATGTAACGTGTAATTCAAGCAAAGCTGCGCGCGCACAGTTGCAGCTGCAACATTATCTTCCCACTCCCGCGGCTCTAAAACAATGACCTACTGTATGCATATTGTCTCCAAAACTGGTCTTAGAATGCCGCTCTGCGATCTGAGTCAACTATACAGACAGTCATTTAACAAAATTGCAATTTCTATACCCTAAGCGTCACCTCTGCGCTCTGCACCCTGGGTAGCGTTACATGAAGTTCCTCGAAAAGGTATACAGCACTTATAACCAGTAATAGTTTCTCTATTTTGAAATGAAACCAACCAAACTGGAGCAAACATTCGACGCTTTGACTTGCTGTTCGTATGTAGTTCGTCTGCGTATAGTATGCGTTCCGCTCGTACTAGCGGCCGAGCTAGTACCACGTCGTCGGTCACCTACATTCCACACAACAACATCATCGCAGACATCCAATAGTGTGGAAGGAGACAAAAAAAACGCACGCTACCTGACAAGGTAGGTGGGTTGTCTTGCTATATGTACGTAATACGTATGCACAATCCAGTACCACTCCCGTCTTGGCTTGGCTTTCGCACTTTTGCATGCATTTACGTGTTGAATACTTTTAAGGTTGTGCTATGCTCATGCAATGCTCTTCCTGCATACCGAAACCTTGAATCACTTAAATGCACTCTGAACGCTGCCGCAAGCCCGTAAGACCCAACCTGGCCTGACATCGAATGATCATTGCACTCGGGGCAAGCCAAGTTCGGTTTCGTTGCCTGGTAACGACAACAATTAATGACAGTTGTTGATTAACTCCTCATCCAGTGGAAACAGCGATCCAATATCATTCACGAATGGCGTCGGCCGGCCGGCGCGGCGCGGCGAGTCGGCGGTCTACATCAACGCCATGTTGTTTAGAGGTGACAAACAAATTTGAACACCGATGCATTTACTGTGTCGACTGTCCCGTGCCTATTTACATATCGGGTAGGCCAACCGCTAAACGTTCAAATCACAAGAACTCACCTCTGCTAATCGGTGGCGGGACTTTCTCCTTCGATGCTGTTGTCGCTCTCAGTCCGGCGCGCGGACGATGGACCGGCCAAGCCAGATGCTTACCCGATGTCTGCAATCGGTATTTTTAGAGAAATATGAGGAATGTCAGCACAGCGGCCACGTTGTGTCATTATTTGATGTGTCAGTGTATACCACCAATGAAAAGGAAATTCGCAGCGAACGTGTTTTCAAGGTGCTACACCAGTAAGATCAGAACGAGTCCGTGTGACTATAGTAGAAGTTCTGGTTTTTCGCTCCACTCAGACAACTGGAGTGAGTGATTGGATTGGAGCGGCCAGCGACGGCATGGTGGAGCTGACGGCTAAAGTACATAAAACCACATGGGAAGACAATTTTTTTCAATCAGCACCCTAAAATTGTACCTTCACTATGAGACTGTTGCAGCCGAGCCATGAGGTATGAGTAAGCAGCCAAAATTCAGGTTTTCCAGCTCCACAAAGGAGCACTGGGTAATGACGAAGCCGAGGTAAATTAGTGCAATTCTGCGAAAAGTTGAATGTTCGTTGACTTATTTCATCACAGACATTTGTTACAGTTAAACATGTAACTTTAGCTATACATATTATGTACCTACTGGAGGAGCATGGAGTTCATTAGAGACCACTCTAAGGAGTGGCCATTGTGGTTGCCGCTGTCCATTCATATGTTTGATGTTGATGCAGACGTGGAGTTCGTAATTGTTATCTGGGTCATGGGATGTAATGACATGAAGAGGTAATTGCTCTGAGCCAAAGCGAAATTTTGTTAACAAATTTGCTTTTAGATGTGAAAGGTGTAGGTCGCAAAAAAAAAAGATACGTTCAACTAGGGTGCTATCCTTTTACGTATTTCAAGCAGTAATGTGATTAACCTAACATTTTTACAAGTGTAGTGGATATAAATCCATTTTTCAGTTCAGTTGTAAAGCCAAATATGAATATGCTCGAAAAAATTCTGTAGTAGAAGATATGATTTTAATTTTATGTCCTAACTCACAGAGGCAGACTGTAATGCCCACTCTTCGTACATATGTAAGTACTTATGTGGCGTTACAGGCCAGAGACACACTCCACAGGAACTTTGAAAACGTTTGAAAAGCCCCAGAATTACGAAATCGACATTCAATAGGCATCAATCGACGTTACATTTTTTGGAGAAGAAAGCTTTTATGATAAGACTTGTGTGTATATCGGTGGGCGCAGTAGCGCAGTGGTTAGTGTGCTGGACTACTGTGTGAGGGATCCCAGGTTCGATCCCCGGAAAAACACAAATTACATCTTAAGGTTTTTTCTACTGCGCCACCTCTCGCGAACGTCTGACAAACATCCGAGAGTATAACTGTCCTGAAAAAGCTTCTCAATTCAGCCGTTCGGACTCGGCATAAAATTGTAGGTCCCTTCCATTCGTTCCCAAAATAGAAACTCACACAAAACGAATGGTTGCGAGAAGCTAGGCCTTGGGTGTCTACCGCCTGTTGCGCCACCTATTTATTTATTTATTTATTTATTTTTTTTTTTTTTTGTGTGTATCGTACTTGAACCTTATGTCGACATACGAACATTTTCGGTGGAAAAATTGTCTATTTGGTTATTATAACCAGTGATGGGTTGTAATGATTAATTTTGTAATTAAATAGTTAATTAATTACTTCGACGAGTAATTGCCATGTAATTTAATTACTTCGCAATTACTCAGTAATTGTAATTGGAATTTATAATTATAATTACAAGTAATTGTAATTAGTAATTGAATTACAAACTTTCAATAAGTAATTGCAATTACACGAATGTAATTAGAATGAAGTAATTAATCACGTAATTAAGCTATTCTTTGTCCATTTATTTAGTTTAGACAAAAGTTGACAGCTGAAGTGTCATTGTAAATGAGCGTTGGGATCGCTGACGAGGTCGAATTCTTAATATTTTTTTACAAATGACCAAAAGTACTACCCTTGGTCACATTAAAAATGTAATTAAAATGATCGGAACAAACTATCAGACGCAAATTTTGAAAGCTAACTCTAAATATAAATACGAGTAGCTAGTTAGAGCAATAAAATATCTAATGCTCTTTTTTATAAACTAAATAAATTGACAAAAAATAGCTAAATTACGTGATTAATTACTTCATTCTAATTACATCCCTAATTACATTCGTGTAATTGCAATTACTTATTGAAAGTTTGTAATTCAATTACTAATTACAATTACTTGTAATTGTAATTAGAAATTCCAATTACAATTACTGAGTAATTGCGAAGTAATTAAATTACATGGCAATTACTTCTGCAAGTAATTGTAATTTAATTAAAATTTCAATTACCCATCACTGATTATAACACAGCGAGTTATCTAGCTTCCCGAATCTTGCTGGACTTACCAGCAGTCTGATCTGCTTATAGAGCCCTACTGACCGATTTGGTTAAATATCAAGAATTATTTAATTTTTTCAACATTTAACCTATTAAGAGAGAAGAACTTCCGTACTTTCGTTCGATGAAAACTGTCAAGGTCAGTTCAAGAGAAGAGTACCTCGATCCCAACTAACTCAATAGGTACGCAATTTACAGATGTCCAAGCAGCATCATCACCTGCCCTTAATAGCTCCTTTGAATTTCACCAATTTCAAGTGAACTGATATTGTCAAGGCAAGTCTAAAGCTGTTTTCTGTTAATGGTATCCACCCTTAAGTTGACGAAATGATATTCCCCTTCATACTTCGGGTTATGACTCATGTCTTTAATATTATAATTTATTACAACTTGCACCTTCCTAGCTTCACGGAAACAAGGAAAGAGAGTGGAGAAAGGGTTTTGTCAATGAAGTCAGAAACAAAAAAAAATTTTTTCTAAAAATTATCGGCACTCATAGTCATAAGATTTAAAGCTCTAAAATTTGGGATATTGATATGCATTGTCCTAAAACACAAGAACATAAGCAATAAAATTCACGGATAACCGCTTTTTCTGGTTCGTTTTTCAGACATGGTCAATTGGTCATGCAAAGAAAAAACATTGCACACGCTATTCTTCGACAGTCCTGAGAGCTAAAGTGCCCAAGTGAATGACGAATGCCCGTAAAACTAGATGTCGCCACATTATCAATTCTCATATGGATAATGCACAATGCTCCATAAATTTATTATTTAGAATCGAAGTCTTTTTCCTGTCACCTCTGCCACATTTTTCTAACATAATCAAAGAGGTAAGACTCACCCAATAAACTTGCAGAAAATGCATACCCGTTTTCTAACATTTTTGAATTCCTACATTTACATACTTCCGAAATCGGCTTTCGTAAATTACGCCAGATTTTTGTTTTTTTTAAATGCCTAGGAAGAAATGCCATACTTTTCTGTCAATCTTTCTGAAATTTCAGAAATTTTTTTCCAAAAACTTTTGAAAAAATGACACAAACAATATTTCTGGAATTTTCTCCTTTCCTGATAATATGTACTATATGTAATGGAAAAAACGCTCGAAAATTGTATTTTGATCATTTGTAGGAGTTTAACAGATATTAAAGTTATTCCTTTCGTCTATAAGGCCATAATAATTATTCTTATCATGGTATGTATGTATGTAGGTATATAGTAAACGGCTACAATTTGTTCGTCTACAAAGAAATAGTATGTGTCAGAAAACAAATTGGAAGCGTCTGAAATTTAATAGAAATCGTCTGAAAATAAATAGAAATCATCAGAAAATCAGATATTGAAAACGTCTGAAACAATTCTTAAAACGTCTGAAAACAAATAGCAATCGTTTGAAAAAGGTGTTCCTTCTACCAACAATGGAGTAGAAGGAAAGAATAAGTCCATAAAACACAAAAAAAACATTGATGCATTTTGAGAATCGGCGTTGCGGTCTTTAATTCTTTAAAATAAATCTTTTCAGACGATTTTTATATTTTTCAGACGAAAATGTTTTAACCTATAGTAAATCATTTTAATAAAGATCATAGTGATGAAAAAAATGTTTACGAAGAGTTAAAAGTGTTGCATCAGAGTGAAGAAAGAAATAACGCAGCCTGGTTTGTAATTTCTGCCATAATTTCCAAACAAAATTCTGATATTTTTTCCAGATTTGAAAACCAAAACATTATCTGGCATTTTTTTCCAAAACAAAATCTAGTGTAATTTCTTCGAAATCCCCTCCGCTCAAACAAGTTTGTAAAATTTGGAACACATTGATAGATATGCATATTATATTGTCCTGACAGACAAGAATATATGTACCTAATACAATTCCTGGGTATACGAGAAAAGCAGGACGGGTACAGCTAGTACTTAATGAAATACAGTCAACTACTTATACGAAAAGGAAAACCAATTTTGATTTTATTTTTTTTTTTGCATGTCCACAGACAACGTGGTTTCCGAAATTCGGCATTAAATTCTGACTATCCATCTTCGGGTGGTATCAATTCTCGACTAAACTCGCGCTTCTCAAAAGTTTTTACCTACATAACCGCATTGCTCTAATAAAATGAATTGAATTTAAAGCGCGAGCTCGCGCTTGTTGCTATAATATAACTGCCGCCTTATGCTAAAATTCCAAATATGTCGACAATTTTCAAATCAGCTGTCCATTGTCAAGTGACAGGCAGCTTTTTCTAATTCTTACTACAAGAAAATTGTTGAGTAAAAAGTACATAGCTAGTAAAATTCACAGTGGAGGGGTAATATTATTTCTCTATCGAAAACGCTACCTTTTACGAATTTTTCTAGTTAAGGAATGGCATTGAATAAAAATTCGTAAAATTTAAAAGTAAAGGAACAAACCTACTGTGAAATGCCTTCACATGATTATAACTTACAAAACAGCCTCCATATTTGTTCAATAACCTCATTTTTGCACACTCTAGTCAGTCTTTCACTTCAGTTTTCCGCAATACCTATTATGATACAGAGGGTGCCGTAAAATAACGCCGAGCGAAATTAGGCCGAATTTTTAAATAACGTCGAATTTTGAGATTCGAAGATTAAAAGAGAAATAAAGCGGAGTCGGCTTATTCTGCATTAAAATTCGGCTTTATTTCGCAAACACTATGTCCGGCTTTATTTCGCATTTGAAAGTAAAATAAGACCGAATCTCAAAATTCGGCGTTATTTCGCCTTCATAATGGGAAATGAAGACGAATTTAGAAATTCGGCCTTATTTCGCTCCGCGTTATTTCACGGCACCGATAGAGCGTTAATTTTTCGCTCATGCCAGTCGCATTTCAAATGCCCTTCCTCTCAGCCTAAGAAGATCTTGCGATGCCAATTCTTTTTAAAACATCGCCCGCAGTCATATGGCAGGTATTTAATAAAGTAATTCTCTTGGACAATTCGGCAAGTGGTGTTAGATAAATGAGCGATAACAGAGTATGACCAATAAGAATTTCAAACATTTTGACAGAAGATTGTACGCAGCTCAATTCATTCAACATTATTATGTATGTATACAAAACCTAATAAGAAAACAACTCGTATTTTTCTAAGCGGCCTTTCTTAAACCACGTTCGGAAGGTAGAATTCTGGCGAAAATGGTAATAACTTAACATGTGATTTTCCATTATTGGTCATTCTAGGTCATTTGAATCCTTGAACCTCTCCAGCTTACAATTACCTAGGCCACAGTTCAATTCCTTTTTTAACTATACTTGAACTTGTATACAAGAATGCGTGCAGTTTAATCTGCGGTCAAGTAGAATATCATTTATTTACAGTGTACAGATAATGTACTCTGTCTCCTTTTGAAAGTTCTTGAAATCATTTTAAGCGAGAAAAAAAAACTAGTTTGGGCTATGTAATTATCAACGTGTTGTGCAATTACTTCATAAGTTTTTAGAAAGTATGCAGTAACTTGTTTTGCGCTCATTGAATGAATTTGTTAATAAAAAGTTAAAAATAAATATATGCAGTAATAGTGCCGCATTGAATTAAATAGGTAATCAATTAAGATATTGTTCAATAATTTCAGTGATCGCATAAATATTTTGAAACTAATAGATACTCTATGGACGGCTATGAGATGAAGAGCAAAATTGAAATTAATATTGCACAATGATTAATACGACCAAATACTTAAAATGACTCATATTCACAATATTGCGTTGGTATAAAGCAATTAAATTAAATCATTATTAAATTGAATAACTTTACCTTATTTAAAAAAGCGTATATATATTTTATTTTCGGACAAGTCACAAGAGGTAAGAAATGGTCCTGATTTGGTGTGGTGCAAAAAAATTAATCTGACCAAGATGACACCTAGAATCGCTTTTGGTTGGTAACTATACTTCTTCTTAGTTTGAGTAAAGTGTGCAAATTTTGTTGCAACTTAAAGATCATAGAAGATGATTTAATTTAATTTCATTATAGGTACCAATCGTAAATTTGTCAAACATTTTTTTCTTTAAATCATTTGCACACAAATCCGCATGCAATTATTGTTATCGGTTAAATTAATCTTAAAAAATCATTTTAGCTGTTGTAGATTTTGTTGTTTACTTGATATAAATTTGGAATTATCGATTAATTTACTTAGTAACCGGTATTCATTCATGTTCATACAAATCTGTTGATTTATCTTTTGCATTCCACAATAAAATATCTACTAAACACAATACTCTCCTACAGATAATCATTAAAGAAAGCCTGCTTTACTTACTTGATATTTGAAAAGGCCGATTATTTGTATCCATGTTATTTTATTTTCTATCTTATAGCCTGTCCCTGAAACTTACAAAACTTGTTGCGCCATTTATTTTATTGTTTTCGTCTGTGGATTTTTGTTATAGCCATTAGTATATATGTATAGTTAAAATATTTTTTGATTATATAGTAATTTGTAGCTTTTTTTTTTGGGTGAGTAACTTCATCACGATAATCGTACTGAAATTTTACTTACATTTAGATGACACTTCTACATCGCAGGTCCACGTTGTCTGAAATAAAAAAGTTTCATTTCGGAATTTGCTTTCTTAAATCGTTTTTCCTGGATGAATCGTTGCCTATAGTACATAGATTTTCCAGAACATTTGTTTAATATTTAATAAGTCTTAAAGACTGTCCTATAATTCACACCAAATGTAATTTTGATAGAAAAAACTGATTTTTATTAGAAAGCTTAGATACATTTTTTATTGATTCATAGAGTATACAGATTGGGGCTATTTATGGGATAGCACATCGGATAAATGCCCTCCACGGCTTTGCTGGCAAGTAGGTACCTACTCTTTTATTGAAATGTTCTATGACCGTTTCGCATAAATGTGGCTGAATTTCATTAATACATCTCCCAATTTCCTCTTTCAAGGCGTTGGTGGTTGTGGGCTTGATTGCATAGTCCTTTGTCCAATTCTGATCGCAAAAAGGGCCGGTTATAAGATTAGGAAATAACTCATGCAGAAATTGAATCGTTTATCTGGCTGTATAGCATGTGCCACCGTCTTCATGAAAGTTGAAACCACATATTGGTAACATCCATATTTTGTAATTTAGGCACTAAAAACTGGGTTATCATGTCACGATAACAAACACCATTAATTGTTACTGCTCTACCAGCCGCATTTTCGAAGAAGAATGGTCCGATAATTCCTCCAGCCCAAAATCCGCACCAAACAGTCACACGTTGTGGATTCATTTGTTTCTCAACAATTACTCGTAGGTTTTCTGAGCCCCAAATGCGACAATTTTGACGATTAACGAACCCATCAAGATGAAAATGAGCTTCGGCACTGAAAATGATTTTGTTCGAACAAACCTTCATTATTTTTAAAATATTGCTCAATAATGAAAATGCGTTGTTCTTTCGCATATCGCTCCATTTTTATTAACCCCGAATTGTGTTATTCATATAGCATTTATTTCTACGAACTGACCTTTATACTCTGACTTATGTAAAAACTAAATAAAATTATTGCAATGTGTCGTTTATTTTAAATTATATCGCGTTACTTACGTTTGTACTCAAATACATCTCAAAATTAAGTCCAGAAAAATATATAAACTCACAAAAAATGGTTAAAACTTTGGCTTATCCGCTTCAGTCGAAGTGTATAGTATCTACCGATCTTAGGTGTGCTTTTTTACCTTTTTCTGCTGCATGTTGTAAACGGTTCATAGTTACAAATACAACTAGTCGGTCAGATGGGCTATACTTTTCCCTTTCCCTTTCCTTTTCATTTTGCACCACCCTCATTTATCAAAGAATATCTGTCAACATGCTCTAGCTATGAGTTCGTATGAAAGGTTTTTGTTTGGCTTTTATTTTGACGTAATTCTGTAATGTCAATACTAATTTGTGTGTATTTGAGTGAGTCCAAGGATGATTTAGATTCACATCTCCCATATAAAAAAAAACCTTAAAAATCCTATATCTCGAAAAACCACAAAACCGCTTGAGCTTACATTTTCAGGCTATCATAGGCATTCAACTGGGAGTGTTAGGGGCATGCCACTTCTCATAGAAAAAAAAAACATTCAAAATATTATATCTCGAAAACCACCGAATTGATTGAGTTCTAATTTAGAGAAAATATTTTTTAGTGGCCCAGAGGAGTTCCGCAGTAGCGCAGTGGTTAGTGTGCTGGACTACTGTGCGTGGGATCCCAGGTTCGATCCCCGGAAAAACACAAATTACATCTTAAGGTTTTTTCTACTGCGCCACCTCTCGCGAACGTCTGACAAACATCCGAGAGTATGCCTGTCCTGAAAAAGCTTCTCAATTTGCCGTTCGGACTCGGCATAAAATTGTAGGTCCCTTTTATTCGGTCCAAAAATAGAAACTCACACAAAACGAATGGTTGCGAGAAGCTAGGCCTTGGGTGTCTACCGCCTGTTGCGCCGCCTATTTATTTATTTTTTAGAGGAGTTCCTCTTCCTGTGGAGATTGACGGTCGAAATTGAACTAAGGGGCGTGAATTCATATGAACTAAAAGTACTCATTTAATCTCCAAACGAAATTTAAACTGTGCCTATACACAGTGTGGCCAATATTGTCGATCTCATTGAACTGGAGCTCGAAGGTTGATTAGCATTCATAATCGCTTATGAAGAGTTACAAGAAAATCAATTTTATCATCTAATGGTAAATAAAAATTCAGTTCTGAATAACTCTTAATCATTCAGAAAAAGTAATACCTATCAATCAATCATTTTTTTCAATTCAATGTCATTTGTGCATATAAGGCGTCACTGCGCTCGCCACTCCTGCCAACTCGGTCCACCAAAAGAGCTTGCAGGAGACACACGTGCCGCTCAGGTAAGTGCACAACTTTTATAGATAAAGGGTCCGCCATCTAACGTTTTTTTTTTTTTTTTTCAACTAGTGCTTATTTCGCGAATGGTAACACTTAGCTCATGTCTGATTTGACAGATAATTAGTTTCATCCTTCCGCTGAACGAATATGGTTGTGTATACGCTTGAACAACGCTGGGAAATATTGCGACATTACTTTGAAAATCATGGTAATGTTGCAGAATGTGTGGGAAAATTGCGTACGGATTTTGGAAGAAGAGAAGCACCGTCAGCTCCGTATGTTCGTTATCTTGTGAAAAAAGTGAAAGAAACTGGCATCCTCATCGATAAACCAAAGCGTGAAAAGCCAAAAACAGTGCGTACACCCGAGAAAATTGCTGCTGTGGCAGAAAGTGTGCGTGAAGCGCCATCAACATTAATTCACCGTCGTTCTCAACAATTGAACATTTCGGAGACATCATTGATACGAATTTTGCATAAAGACCTTGGTAAAGAACTCCAATTGGTTCAGGAGTTGAAGCCAACTGACCATCCAATGCGTTTTCGCTTCGCTAAGTGGGCCTGCGATCGACTTAGAGAAGATGCCGATTTTGCCAAAAAAAATCATCTTTTGTATGTATGTAAACAAGCAAAATTGTCGCATTTGGGGCACAGAACACCCGCACGCATACATTGAAAAGCCGATATACCCAAAACGAGTCACTCTTTGGTGCGGATTTTGGTCCAGAGGCATAATTGGGCCATTTTTCTTCGAAAATGAGCAAGGAGTGGCCGTTACAGTCAATGGCGATCGTTATCGGGCCATGTTGAACGAATTTTTGTTCACAAAAATTGAAGAGGAGGATATTGGCAACATTTGGTTTCAACAGGACGGCGCTACGTGCCACACAGCCGAAGCTACACTCGATGTTTTGCTCCCTGTTTTTGAAGATCGCATTATCAGCCGCAAAGCTGATGTCGTTTGGCCACCGCGGAGTTACGCCGACATGCCAGAGACAATTGACGCTTTAACCTTCACCTTGACGGTATACACCCGGGTGTAGATCCCAGTTTTCACCTTTAAATATCTCAGTTATGTTTTTGCCAATTCTAAAATCGTTTTAGCTCAGTGACTGAATTGATCTGTACTCCCGGAAAAGAGATAATAATGAAAATTTTTTGATATTATATTTTGCAGAAATTTCGAAATTTTTAGTATATTTTCGACCACATTGACTTTATACACCTGGGTGTAGATTTACATTTACCCGAAGTTGTATGTAGAATTCGTCTTCAAAGATTGTTCAATCCAAGGATAATATTGACAATATGCACGCACAGGTAGAATCTTGTGTTTGTTTGTATTGCAATCACTTGTTTCTGTAGTAGGTAAATACTGTAATATTCAATAGTTCAATTAATGAAAGACAATTTCTACACCGGGGTGTTCGCTGTCAGGATAAGGAGTTTTTATTATGCGACAAAGTGAAGGTTAAAGGGCAATATTCGTGAAGCCATTGGTGAAATACAGCTGCACACAATCGATAATGTGCTTATAAATTGGACCGATCGTGTAGGCTACTGCATGGCCAGCCGAGGCAGCCATTTGAATGAAATTATTTTCCATTATTAACCGGAAGGATTGTACTTTCAAATAAAAAAATAAATTTGAGAAAATATTCAGTAGTTTTTTTTATAGCATTTTCAAAAAAAAAAAAGTTATTTGGCGGACCCTTTACATACCTGGCGAAAAATATCGTATACGTCGAAATGACGTAGGTTATCTTTCGGGGAACACAAGACGAGCGCTTGTCCTAATAGCCTTGAGGACCAAGATGAATAATTTTTTTTAGTAACGTTCCCTATATGTATTATATTATAAAAATTACAAAAAGTTGAATTTTAAAAGTCTGAAGTAATAATTTATGAGTCTGAAGATGAGATCTTCATATTTTTTAGTTTTGTAAAGAAAGAATTTTTTATTTTTTTTTTTTTTTTTTTTTTTTAATGTACATATTTTCCTAATAATAATAAAAATAAACTTAAATGTTTTATTATTCTATAGCACAATGCTATTTATAGTAATACATTGCCACTTGCAGAGACATATTATATACACAATCCAAAATATGTGCTTCCAAATATATACACGTCGAATTGACGTATGGTTATCTTTAATGTACTATGAAAAATGGTTATCTCTCTAGGGTTAAAGATAAATTATGAATCCGAATAGTTTAGAAAAAATAATGCCTACTGATTGGAACCAAAACGAGGAGCAGTATCAATCTAAAAACGGCAAAGCACTGTTACCAAAGGAAGATGAATGCATAGAAATCAGGGTGAAAAGGAGAGCTAGAGATATAAACTTCTACATCATAATTCGGTTTCTAAAAACCGATGGCTATAGAAAATATTCGCAAACGTACGATTCAATTTAATTAATTTGTGATTTCCATAGGTTCAAACTGCGACCACTCTCTCAGTAGTCCGGTACACTAACACTATCCAATAAACCTTTTCTCCCACGTGGTCTAATCCGCGCTTATCCCTTAAAAATCTTCAGTGGCGCCATCATAACAAAATAAATACAGTTCCGTGAATATCTTTACTTGTATAGGTATATGTATATCTATGTATAATCTTGCATAAATAATATAGTCGACCAAATTGTCAAAGTGATGATGCGATTAGTCTTAGATTAGGTTAGGATGGTTACTTTTAAATCACATTATACAGAACCTTGGCCAACACAACCATAAAAAGACGTATTCTATCGTATTGCAACTTTCATTCACCATCAGTCCATTCCTGTCAATCAATTAACATGAAATTCGATTCGATTCAGCATTCCTATAAATATCATATCAAACTATATAATATATTCGTACGATTAATTTATTATATTTTAAGTTAAACTAGATTATTGAGAAATAAAATTCCGGACTTGATCCAACTCTACCAACTGGTATTTTTTCAGGGACCTGTTTCTCCCACTAATCTGTTCTTAGAAATAATTTGATGATTAATCTAGCAGCAAAATCGCCGGCTTAATTATAACGAGGCCGCTATTATCACACTTGACAACCGCATATATTAAATGACCATCCGTTAGATTTAGACGTGCTAAAGCCAGCCGTCAATGCCAATAAATTTCCTCATAAGGAACTTACTAAATTTTACAAAAATCCCTGATTTCATGCACATAAATTCTACCGAATGCACTATTGCACATTGCACAACTTTCCATGAAAAGATTTAGAAAAAAGTAAAAAAAATGTATTTAGAAAATAGCATCCACATCACATAACTTTAACTAAACCGCACCACAACTACTCGGCAGTGATTAAAAGAAGACGAATCTGCCATATATTACCCAAAAGCCACCCGCCCGTAGGTACAGCGTACATACGAGTATAAGCAGCGCACATATTTTTGGCCCACGACTTAGGTTAATCCCACTAAATTCCCAAATTGCATAAAACTGTTTTTGTTTTTTTGGCACGGGTAGACACACCGTTGAAAACAAACATTATTTGTTCCTCCTCATCGCGCACACACCTCGTTGCTAGTTCCCTCCCCCACACATGGTGGGTACGAGTATAATGGTTATATTGGTACTGCGGTTGCACCCACAGCCACAACACAACATACAACGACCTACCTATGCAAAGATTGAAATTCATTTGAAAGCAATTCCAAACATCCCATTCTGGCAAACTGGCGGCGGCGGTAGCGCACAATCAATTATCTACTACTAAAATTGCACTACTAACCGTCCAACTCTGTGTGTTACTATAATTACTTCTTCTTTCGGTTGATTAAGTAAATATTTATAAGCAGCAACAATCACATAACTGGATTGCAATGAATAAGGTAGCCCCCGCCATATATACCTACCACTATGTCGCGTGCATTTCTACCACTTAACTTTGCCCGAATTTTTGTAGATACAGATACAAATCAAGTTTTGTTTTTTTTTTTTTTTTCTCGTATCTGTGACTTGATTTGATAATAGTAAACCGATCGGTTTCTGGTCTTCTAAGTCATTTCTAACGAATGAAAGCAACAAGTACTTAGTATAGACACAAATCCACTCAACCAACCAACAGACTGAAGAATAATGATGAATATGAAATGCACGACACACAAAGAGAGAGGTGTAGCTATGCTGCACAGAGAGACACACCAAAAGTAGAAAAAAAAACCACACGTACCTTCATACATATAAAATATATATATGTACAGAAAAAAAAATAAGTTGTTGTCGTCGTCTACCCCCGCCACAAGTCTAAGAAGAAGTTAAGAAAAAAAAAATAACCTGAAAATAAAACGGCAAAAATTTTGAGGCACACAACACAGTTTTACACCTCTTGGCCTGGTATAAAAAGCGAATGTAAGACCTCCAACCACACACAGTCGGTCTAAGCGTTTTGTAGTCGAAAGAGCCTTTAAATTTGTGCTTCTTCTTAACAGTTAATATAGTTTTTACTCCTTAAATTCCTTACACATACAACAAACAAACAAAAAAATGAAGAAGTTTATGATCGTTTTTGTTGCCCTTTTTGGAGCCGGTATGTATCTGCAAAACAACACACACACAAAAATAAACCAAAAGTGCATTCAATATCATCATCATCGTCGATATCTATGGGATTATCCTTGCACAGGACTAAATACTGGATTATACCACATTCAAGTGAAAATATATAAAAAAACCTATTATTCGCAAGTGGATTTAGTGAATTTCCTTGAACTGTTTAAACAAAAATCTATCTCAAAGTGAATTACTGTGAAAGACATGTCGCAGATACCTACATTTTATTTCATCCTCAAAATCAGTGTTAAGTGCATTATATTGACGAATGCAAACAGAAAATACCACAAGTATCTGGAAGCTTCTCTATTTCATTGTTGTTTACTGGATTTACGCTCAAATCTAAACGCAGTTGCAAAATTAAAATATTTCCGCGCCACCACACCGATACGTGCCAATATCTGATCAGGTAGCTCTGTCTTGTCTTGCTTGCATCGATATCTCTCAATACGCTGGAATGTATCTGGTTTTTGTGGTTTAGTGTGTTTTTTTTGCATGGATTGCAATTAGAAAATCGGAAAAATATTAATCAAATCACGTATCAAAACTAAAAGCGTTTAATCCTGTGTCAATTGAGATTCAGGATTAGACAGTTGTTGTTTTTGCTCTTTCGATCTATTTCACTTTGAAAAGGTTATCGACATGAGAAATTGAACTCTATTTCAAGTGCACGTGATTTGAATGTGATTTTTTCAATCCTCCTACGAATCTCGATTGAATTATGCGCCACAAATTTGTATCTGGTTATATATATTTTTTTTTTTTGTGTTGTGCCCTCCATTTTGCATGCATCTATCATTATAATATCATGACGATGACGTGTGTTGATATTACCTATTGATGTATAGGATTCGATACAAAATTTCCATTTGAAACGGATCTATGAAGACCAGATACAAGCATCTATATCTATTGTGTGCGCTGGTATAGCTAGTCATTTCATGCGTAAAATATGCAAATTTCGTATCTACAGCGGGTACATGTTACTGCGGGTATCTAGTCTAGTTGCTGGCTGTGCTATTATTTTTGCTTTCGAGGACGTGTTTCACTCATTTTCCACTATACTACACTGACAGTAGTTGTGTGTCTGTAGAAAGTGATTGTGAAATCTGATTGAATTTTCCGATAGGTTGATGGACGACGATTCGATGGTTGAATAAAAAAAATAAAATGATCTCCAGCATACTGGAGGAGGAGTATAAAATGGAATTGTTGGAATTGCGTTGAAAACTTTCTGCAAGACTTAATCTTACATAATGGTGTCCTTGATTGGAATTGTTTCTTCTTTTTTCATACAATACACGTACATACATACTAGGATACATGTCTTTACACTCAGCGGTTTTTTGCCTCAAAATTTAAGTGAAAGAACTGCGCTTATTTTAATGTGGAACTTTTTATATGTCATAGGGTAGAGTTTCATTGGAAACTGGTTTCGAGCGATTGATAAGTACGGTGTTTAGAAACAAAGTTTGGAAAACTCGACATTTTCGAGCTTATTCTCGATCAAATGAAGGACCTTTCAAACTAAATTTCATTGAAGCCCACGTTTTATCAGTCTCCATGGAAACATCTAGAAACTAATCAGAGCAATATCGGCTGAATTAAGCGCTGGATGCATTTATTTCATGCCCAAGAAAGTTGGTGCATTTTTTTGAACAAGTGCTTTATTGTGTTATGTGCGCTACATTTTCCTGGCTTCCCAACCAGCTTTGGAAACAAAAAGATGCAAAAGACACTTACTTGATAAACAGTTTTGAAATTTACCATCGGTAGTTTTAAAAAGATTCCAGTTCATAGCTCAGACACGAATCACGATGGCAGCACCATTTTGTTGAAAATAACTCGGTCAAGTTCAATTTTTGATCTATCATCATCGATTGTCAAACTTCATTAAATGAATGCGATTACATTCAGGATATCGGAAGCTGCAAGGAACGTTTCATGAACTTTTTGTTTACCAATACTTTAATAACTATTAGTCAGAATTGTTCATTTGGCAGGCTTTCATTTCATTGTTCGATTTTTGATTTTTGTTGAAGATATGCCAATAACGTGCACTTCCAAAATTCTGAACTTCTGTCTGCGAAGGAATTACCTTTCCATTCGCCCCAACACAATAGGCCTAAGAAGGTACTTATTGCTTATTTTATTTCACTGAAATAGATAAAGCAGCGATTTTGACCTACCAAAAGAATGAACAAGTTTTACGTTACTGATGCACAAACTGTTACATAGCAATAACACTATCAACCACCTCATCTCATCACGTCACTTAGCGGATGTAGCCGACTTTGAGATCACTATCCGAATACTAAGTATCTTAAGTGAAAGGTATGCGAATCCACAAAAGGTCTTTATCCCCCATGTAGGTACTGTCTATACTGTCAATTTCCTGATATATTTATTTTTATTTAGCTTAAAATTCATCACTGTCATCGTAGCTCCTATCTACCTTGCACATCTTGCATTCACAATCAAGCAGAATATCGTGATATAAATAAAGTTTGGTTTTACGTTTTCGCTTCGATGTTTCATAACACACGCCAAGGAAGACCCCAATGAGCGTACGAGTATATCTTCTTCTAACCTGACTATGGATTTGGATTGCATAAGTCGTGATTTATCTGTATATACACCGACCGTGTATACAGCTTCAAGAGGTAGAAAACCTTCGGCAGAAAACCCAAACAAAAAGGGAAAAGAAAGTGCATCGTGCAGACGATCACTTCACCTCACTCAACTAGCATAAAACATATGTATCTACGATATATGATCATTAGTAGAGAGGATAACTTTTACTTTTCATGAAATTATAACCGATCAGTAAATTTACAATACAAATTCGAATCGTCATGATCTAAATCCTCTTACCACATAGTTCAGTACACTTGTGTGGCGTGGCGTGCGATCAAAAGCAAGTTCAATGATTTCTTTTCCACTTAAATTAAAGATTGTCGGCTTTGGTTTTTCTGTTGTTGTTTCTTTTTTTTTATTCAACAACACGCGCTTTACGAGTAGCAGCGACTAATTGCCCATTACCGCTATTATTATAACAATCGTTATTACAACACTAATGAACTTGACTTCACTGTATTGTATACAAACAGAAGCATGACAGAGTGAGCGAAATATAACTGACATGAGCATGACACAGAAAAAAAATATGCAAAATAAAATTATATTTGCATTAAATCTTGTGTAGGTACATTTTTTGAAATACACAAATGGTTACCAGCAGATACAAAGTTGTATTAGGGAAAAAATAGTACAACATGTTTACAACTCCTTAACTCATGAATAGTAATTATACCAGTACAGAGAAAGACAGAGAGAGAGAGATCATTATGATATTTATATGCAGAGAGATGCATAATATCAGATGCAGTGTGATTTTTTTTATTTGTGGACATGGCGTGAAAAGTAATTACTTTCGCTTTTAATTGGAATGCAATGAGCGCTAGGATGTGTAACAAAAATTTTTTTTTACCATTACATTTTTTGCACTTTTTTCGTGCGTGAAATACAAGTTTGCAGTAAACACAATATTCAGCATCATCATGAAGTGTAGAAGAGTGGAAAACATGTATAAATATTAACAGGCGACGCAAACTGAATGTATCCTGTGAACAGGGAAAACACTATATACACAAACACATAATATATTGTAGCAGATTCTTTCATCCTTTGTTTAATTTTCGCCATTATTTCCCTATTTAAAATAGTAAAGCCATTGCTTCAGTATTATGCTTGTCAGTCCGTAAATGTGTGGTAATTATTTTGTGGACGACTTTCAAAGAGCAAGGACTCTTAAAATGAGGTTAAAAAATTAATAAATAATTAAAAGGAACCAATGAATACTTTGGTATATGATTACAGAAAGTTCGGACTCGTCTTGATCCTTACGCTGAATGCAATCGAAATTGGAGTCGCTAGGGATGAAAAGATGTGACTGATGCAATCGAATCATATAATTTCATTCAAGCGAACTTATTACGATAAATGGCTCGAAAAGAGAATTTCTTACTCAGGTTGATGACCTTGCGTTGGGCCCCATTAAAACGAAAGAAGAGCATCATTTACTGGTACTTGTTATTAATAAAATGAATACAAAGAATTTGGACACGAATAATTAATAAATGAAGCCGACTATCTCAGTCAAAATATCCATATATACAGTCAGAAGAGATGTCAGTCAAAATGAACCTTCAAGAATTTTGTCAGAAAAACAAGGAATTCTGATCTCCTCATCTGAAGACTGGAGTAAACTACAACTACAATATGCTAGAAAAATGGCTATATTCTGAGAGGAAAATGTGAAACATTTCACGCCTTGTTGGGCTCCATTATTATGCAATTTGTTGTAAATACATATCAGCAGTAGTGCTCTATATTCGTTATTTATGTTGCTCTAATAGCTACCTACCAAACATCATGTCCTTTAAATCCATTTGCTTATATACCACTGCTTTCTGTGTCATGACACTTTTTTTTTTGGTCACACTTTAAAGGGCTTAGAGAAAAATAAATGGAGTGAATTGTCATCTCATTTGGTGCTTTCTGGATTTTAGATATTGACTAATTTATTCAATTTCAAGCAACTTGCCAAAGGTTGATGGAGGTTACGGCTTAAAAAAAGGACACATTTTAGCTTTTAAAACTAGTTTCAATTCCATTCGAATGAAAATTTGTACCACTGTCATGCAACATTTTGTTCTATCTCATATTCGTATGTTATCAATCCAATTTCTCTGTCATTGGGCGCCAGTTAAGTTGTCTGTAAAAATGATAGTTTGAATATCATAGCGGTTAGCACACGTTTGGTCTCTTTGCCAAATGTAATATATCATTACGATGGTACATTTTACTTTTCTTTCTAAGCAGATATTCGCAATCCAATAACTCTATCGTTGGGCGCCACTTAATCTCTTTTCCAAATGTAATATATCAATGCGATGGTACATTTTACTTTTCTTTCTAAGCACTAACTCTATTTACCGTTTACGGTTTCAGTATTTTCGCCAACCTATGCATACATGATATTCTTAAAATCGGGTCCAACGATTTATTTAAATTACAGAGCCATCGGATATTTATGTTTCGAAATTTAACACTCTTTAGGCTGGGCGACAATTGAAATTACTGCTTAAAATTCCGTTTGTTTGTTTTTTTTTTTTTTTTGTGCAATTTAATCTATAGGAAGCTCATCTATGGTCCCATTTATCATAAATTTTAGTAATCGCTAGATTCAAAATGTCTCTGGATTCCATTTCAGTGTTATGAATTTGTCCTTGTGAGCTCTCGGAGTAGGAAACAAAAATATGTTGATTGCTATTTTTTAACAGTGGGACCTTTGTTCAGGTTGACTACTGAATTCAAGAGCTACCAAGCATTTCGATCCAAGTGATAATTCTAGAGGCTAATCTAAACTAACAATAATATCTATAGTCCTCGCATTGGGCGCCACCCTTGATATTATTTATTTATTTTTCTTATTGTATAAATTTTGGCAAACACACCATGACATTAATTCCAATATAAATAATTTGGTATTGCTACACACTCGAGACTTAGTGGTAGCAAACTCTTCGAGGCCATCCGATGAGTGCAACATTGATGCTGCTTAAAGTATCTGGCACTCCCGTTGATTACTCAATTCAAAAACTATTTTTAAAATGAATCATGGATACTAATGAAACTCACAGATTAAATAATAAATTCAGCAACAAGTTCTTCCCACTGTGACCGATTTCAATGACCTTCTCATAGCTTACGCAAAGATTTTCTTTTCTCTTTGACTATACGGCTCCATATGTAGATACACAGCAGCAACTAGTGCATAATTTAATTGTTCTTCTCAAGGTCATTCCAGATGCCAATACAAGTATAGGCGAGCTATTCCGAGAACTGTAATAAGAAACTCGCATTGCAATTGTAAACCGTACTCAATGTCTTTACCTTTCCTAGATACCTATACGATTCTGGTTGTGGTGTACGGTTTATTACCACGATGTATATTCGTATGCCACTTACAAAACTTGTTTCTAAACTGACCGACTTCCGGAAATTCAACCGTCGAAGAATGCGGTTTAATTATTGCAATTTGTATTGTTAATATGCATTGTAAAACGAACTGGTTAGATACATTATAGACACTATGTAGATTTTTTGCCGGAATGGTAAGTAATTTGTGATATACCTACACAAGTGTTGGCTTATTGGTGGAGGGATTATTTTGCCGCTAATAAAATGAAATGAGGCAACAAGAAGTATACAGTTAATTACTCGTGCACGTTTTTTTTTAATGACCACTCGATAGCGTTTATTCCAATTATGTACTTCGAACATGGAAGTCTGAATTTAGATAAAAAAAAACTAGTTATGCATTTTTTAAAATGCTAATGGATTACTTGACTTCTGTTTTGAATAGAGTCTTCTTGGTCGAAAGCATTTGCATTTTAATTGATCCATACTAGTTGACATCTTAATGGATGACACTGAAATTGTTTTGTATTCCAACGTTGGGCGCCACTTGTTTTGAAAAAAAAAAAAAAAAAAAAAAAAATACAACACATGTTCCCTGTATGAAAACCCAAACCTACACTGTGACAACGATGTTGATGATGATGATGGAATTCAATTTGGATCTCGTTTCTTACTCACAAATGCTCGTCAGATGCTGATAGACGTGTAAGGTGGGACCTATACCAAGAAGTTGAGTCTGTTTTTCTTTTTCTACATTTTTATTGATTGAAAATGAAATGAAAGGAAGTGTAATTTCGAATTGAAGTTGGGAAAAAAAATTTATATACATATTCAAAGCTTATGTGAACTGAGGAGGAATTTTCAAAGAAACAGACAGAGAGACTGGCTTTTTTTTTTTTTTTTTGTATGTGATTATTCTGGAATTGTATCGAAAAGGCGGAAAATTGTTTGAGATACAGAGACTATATAATTTACACACTTTTAAATTTTGAATTGAAATCAGACGACTTGGGAATGAGATCTAAGAAGATTTAAAAGTGTTTATGCAGGTAGATTTTAAAGAGTGATGAGGGAGTTTTGAACGTGTGATTGTCAAGATTGTAAAGCATCTGGAGAGAATCATCAATGATTTCAGATGTCTGCAGATTACTTAGCGAGTAGATATAAGTACATGTGCTTTCTATGTAAATATACAACTTCGACAACAAGCCTCGTTGTTACTCAAATTAAAGTTACAAAGTTGGGTTAGGTTAAAAGGGGTATATTAGGGCCTATAGCGAAACAAAAACACCAAAGTTAGATACATTTAATAACATTCGAACTGTCAGCAAAGACCTAATCGAACTTAAGGCCTACTATTCACGTAGCTGCGCTTCATATGCACGCTTTCGTCATTTCCAGCTTGTTTGCAATTGCAGCTTCCTTGGAGCTTGCATATAAGCAAACGAAGCTCTGACCACTGAGCGGCAAAATCGCATTTTCGTAGTCGCAAATGCAAAAATTTGCAAATGACGAAAGCGTGCGTATGAAGCGCAGCTACGTGGACAGTAGGCCTAAACCAACAAAAAAAAAACACTTATAAATAAAGGGAAACGCAATATTCTAACTTTAGCTGAATTGGATCTAAAGAGGCGGTTGAAATCGAATTCAACCCTGTTGACTTGTTAATTTGATGTTTATTCATTTCATTCTTTGAAAATGCTAAAGTTCAGTCGCTATTTTAAGTTTGTTTTCGAAATTGTTTTTCTAACCCGTTTGCTAAACCAGAATAACAAGAGCTGAATTAAATGACACATTAAAATGTTTATGCCACACTCACATAATAAATAAATAGGTAATTTGATTAGTGGTTGCTAACTTCAAAATTTGAATGTGGAAAATAAAACGCCGGCATTTGTGATAGAAAGATTTGAATCGATTTATCATCTTCGAATCGAATGATAGTCAACTTGTAGTTACTTGATTCAATGACTTTTCGCGCTAATTTATTAAATAAATATCCGTGATCAGGGCCTAATTTTAACTAATTTTAAAATGGCAGAAATATATTTTCCGTCTGTCCTAAGCATTTTCTCATTCCGAGTCGGCGTTTCTTCTACGCTATTGCCTGAATTCCCTATTCTTAATTATGTCATTATGGTCATTTTGTTGGATCCACTATTTTGATAGGCGGCCTCGTCCTTTGTTGATGGTTGGTTTTTATTAATTTCAAACGACTCTCATACAGTTTCTCTATTATAGGTGCAATTACACAGAACCGCACTTCTAAACAAATTTATTGGGCTCGTTATCGAGAGTATAGTGACTCCAAAAATTATTTCCCTTGTCCCATTTTATCAAGATGGTAGCTTGGTGCAGTACCTACCACGTTAAGCTCAAGTAGTTTTTTTCTCTCTCTGCAAGCTCGATTTATGTAACTCCCAGCCTTCGAATTTGATCCAGTATTGGACAATTTTACAATTTTCAAATTTCCTGTGCCTTGAGTGTCTCTTGAAGATAACCCGAAGAAGGTTTTCGAACTGATAAGCAGGCGGCAAAGGCCTCAACTTTTAACTCAAATGTTTTAGTTATGCCATACTCTATCTATGTTATAGATAGGTAGGCATCTTGGATTCACAAAGTTCCCTTAGCAAGCTACATTAGCTTTTGATGCACGCCGGCCGAAGGCTTTTTCCAGGTCAATAAAATAAGCTCAAAAAACTTACTTTGTCTTTGCAATAGAATAAGGGAACACGGATGTAAGTAAGATTTACAACATACTGTCCACTTATGTATTAAAATGGCATATAAGTAGACATCAAAATGTTTGAGTTGACAAACAACAACAACTACACACTCGTCATAACTGACACCTTTCAACATAAAGTTAGAAAATCGGTTAAAATCAGGAACTTTGTACGTATATACACATTCCCATTCGTCTTTTCAGCACCTTTGTGAAACAACATCAAAATCTTTTCCTATTTTCCACAACTTCCTTTCCGTGCTCCAGCACATTGTAACGATTTCATTTGGTAAAACTCAACCATGTATTTAAATCTATTACCGTTGCGCTTAAAAACAAGCAATTATATGATAATTTAAGCAAAATGCCAAACGCCAACGACCAAATACCATTCTAACGTGTTAATAACATACAAGTGCTGCATGTATTACACTTAAACTGTGTTCGTATACGTCTATGGTAAGCGCTTAACTTGCACCATATTTGAATTTTATCTTCAATTCGCTATGCCGCACACCTTTAAAAATCAGCACCGAGTTGTTGCAATTCAAAATGTCAGCAAAATTGTAACCTTCCGAACGTACCCATTAAAGCTATATCTACCAAAGCCGAACATGAGTGAAATTTCATAATAGACATTCCATTGCAATAAAACCGAAAAAAAATGGCTACAATCATTTATCGATGCATATCAAATGCAAGCGCAGTTAATTGAATTGAAATTGATTTTAATGAACAGCGCGAATCATGATAGCTGTCAAATAGATTTATGTATAACAGAAAAAAAAATCTTCAATTGCTTGTATATTTGACAGATCATGTCAGTTTATTGTAATGCAGTCAGCTGTCAAATTGATTTTGGTTTTTATGCCTATGCTAATTGAATAGTATTTTATCCACCCCCTCCTAACTTGTGACATTTATCAAACTGACACGTGACATAATAATCAAACACACATTCCATTCGATTGCAAACAAAAAATAATCCGCTGTCTGTCAAATTTGTTTTTCTTTCTAAAGGTTAACAACTTTTACTTTTATGTTGACATGCTTTTTCCCCGCTAAGAGACATTCCATTTGGAAAATGTCAAACAAATATACTGCTTACCCACATAAGTCATAAGAAATTTCAAAACTGTTAATTCCCCACCAATCAATTCGCATATAAATGCTAATGAAAATGTTAATTTCTTATGTTATCTCACCGAGAATGTTGCGTCATTTCAGAAGGAGTCAACAAAAACAAAAATAAACGGGGAGAAAAAAAAACCACACATCTCCATGTTTCTGGGTTAGTAAGCCAATTTAACCTGTTTTTTGGAAACCCATCTTCGGAAATTTCAATCGCATACGCAATACCCAATCACTTGAACGGCTCTTCTTCAAGCTTAGGTGTACCTACCTTCAGCGGTCCTCTTGGTTTTATATTGATTTATTTCCAGTTTTGTTGTTTTCCTTAATTTTATTATGTAACATGACCAAAACATAAAACCAGTATCACAACACTGTGGCTGCTGGCTGTACCTTGCTGTGCGGCACATTTCTTTTAAGCGTTTCACTTTCAAAAAGGGTACAGATACAAAGGCGCAAAAAAAACCACCACTTAAGCATTTTCAATTAAATAAAGTAAATTATATAACCGGTGCGAAAGTGAATTTTGTTTAAACAAAATTGAAAACAAAATTTGAAAATTAACAACAGTCCGCAGCAGAAAATACGCTTTGACGTCTGTAGTGTTGTCTACTTCAAACCAATTCCAGGGATCATGGTGCATGGGATTAAAAACGGTAGCACAGCCGCCACACCTTGTTTGGGAGGTTGTTTGGTTGGCTGGTTGGTTGTTTGAGCGAGTTAAGGGAGTCGCTGATTGCATTTGGATTGTAAGTGCGAAGCTTATACTTTGAGTCAGCCATCTGGAACCAACCTTTGTGGGTTTTGGTGCGGCTTGATTCGGGGTAGGTATTTCTGGTTTTCTCCGCAACGCAATTGCTGTTTTACTATTTACCTTGTTTGCAATTTTACACCAAATCAAGTGACGTGCCCATAATGTTGACGACCAACAAAACGGTTTGAATGCAATGGCTTACGAGGAAAACTTTCCATTTTTTATGATTGGAATTGAAGTGTGTCTTTAGTCTTTATTGTTGGATGCAGTTTCTCTATGGGCGGTTTTTCTCTTCATTTGTTACCCGTTGGCAGCTGCACAGGCTTTTAATATCTAGATAGAGAGTGATCTTTTGAATATTGTGTTACGGTGGTCATGACCTCTGTTGGTGGGACTAAAAGATTAATCAACCTGCATCTGAAGGAAACAATTATGTGTTTATAGTCACTTTTGGATTTTTTTTTTTCTAGGTAAATATCGTTCAAAGAAAATGCTGACATATTTTAAGTTTGATTAAGCCCAGAACTAAAAATAGATTTATATCGATTGTACGATCAGTTGATCCGTAGAACAAGTAGGGTCGTCATCTGTTTTAAATTGCTCTTACAACATGCTCATAAGTGCAACAATATTCATAGAATTCGACTACATCCATTGACGATTATTTCTGTCAATTAAAACTGCGCACGCACGTGTTTAACGATCATCCGGATCAGAGGGCCAAAATTCTCTATTTATCGTAAAAACCAAGGATATTGGGAAAGTTTAACCAATACAAATATCTGGGTAGTAACAAATTCGCGAATTGTGTTTGGCTCAGTGCATCAGATGTTGATGATAGCTACAAAAAGATCAAATTGATTAATTTGCCGAAATATTATTACGTAATGTCAATTTGTTCATTCAATGCTAACAAGAGGGTGTGCATTTTTTAAATGCATTCAGGATCCACACATGATCATCATAGGTGATCATAAATGCATCTCAATGAATGACAAATTTCTTCAATCGCATGTATGATCATTACAGGAGTTTCGAAATCGGTATATTATTTATATACCTATTTTAAATTCATGTATTTTGTAAACAAAAGATCAAAATTTGTATGCTTCGAAGATCAGTTGATCGGTTTTATTGACATTTGAATGTGCTAATTCAATGGATACGTGATTTCCGTATTTCGTTATGCAATCTTGTTCGCACATTGCTTACAAGGCCAACATCTCTATTTTTCAAATGGTTCGTCATCATTTTGGAAATGTAGATACTAATTTACAACTGCATAATGGAGGTAGAACATTTTGAGATCAGATATGGATATATTTAAATTTTTACCATAAAATAAATTATCATAATTATTTTCAATGATCGTATCTAGTCAAACCATCACAAAAATATTTTGGCTAGCAGCAGTAAATGTGATCTAAGATATCAAAACACTTTTCGAAGCACAAGTTGTGGGACATTTATATTACCATTCAAATAGATACGACTATAGCACAAGATCCTTTTAATCGGAATTTTTTACCAATTTTCGTGATCCCTTCGTTGCATGTTACAAGGATATTCTACTGACAGTCGGCATCTCATATTTGGTCGTTTTAGATAGTAGAAGTTGATTAATATGTTACGAAGCTATTGATTGTATATTTGTGTCGATTCCCAACCGAATGTAGTACTTCAATTCATAGTGCAATTTTGAAACTAGGTAATTGCCATTTGACAAAGAGCAGAAGTAGAATGTAATTACTCGAATGTTTTTGCTGCTAATGTACTCGTTTTGGTTTTCATTTGCCAAAACATTGCCAAATAGTGCGCAAACTACGCACCTGTATCCTCGTCCCAAAGCTAAAGCAATTCATTACTTTATCGCATTCAAGGTAGCCCACTTTCCGCACTCAGTTTATACATTTCATCCTTGAATTCACTGGTCTGGTCTGTAAGTAAAACATTTCCACTAATACCTAACCAGGCAATTTGTAAGTCAAAGACCTGCCACCAGATTGGTAATTTTCGAAAAATAAAACTCAAGGTAATCCAATTTGTCTCATGCAATTACTGAAAGCTTAAAAAAGGTACTCTCAAGTCCAAGTGACATGTGGCCACAGACAATTTGTGTACCACAAACATCTGACCCAGCAATTTGCTGGTAATTTTCCAAAAAGTCGACATAATTCTTAATGAAACCATGCCTAACCCACACTAAGTTAGATGGCGATAAGCTGCTCACACTGTAATTTGAATGCAAACAAAATTGTATGCAATTTTAATATCCTATATCAGTTTCCCACACTTTTCAACAGTACATATGTATAATATGCTGCTTATTGTGGAATTTATTTCTCTCCCCATTTCCTTACCTTGGCCAAGTTTATAATTAAAATGAATAAAACATTTGATCCCGTATCATGTGTGTCCATCAGCACCCTCTCGCCAAGATCATTATCTTAAATTACATGCCACAGATTTATGTTATGCTAGGTATGAGCTAAAAAGTATCACTTTTCATCGTAATAATTTCACATAATTCAAGGTACTGGAACCTTAAATGAGTGTAACAACCACATCGTTGGACAAAAGATTCAACAGGCGTAAGGTGAAGATATTTCTTTTTTTTTTAATGATGCAAGAGAGAGAGAGTGCACTGTGGTTGGTGGAAAAAAAATCTGATATAAAATGTATCTCAAGGTGGACATGCAATGTAACAGAGCAGTAAAATCATGAAAAGACTGACTTTCATTCAGTGATATGTTGGTTTTAGTGTGTCACGTCATTGTATCCTGTATATTTCATTCAGAGAAAAAAAACTAAAAAAAATGTAACAGAAAAACTGGATTAAATGTCCTTGTTACCTTTCATACATGATAGCGATGAAAACATCGTATACACGCAATTTATTTTAAACAACACAAAAAAGGGATTTGTGCACGAGATCCAGTTTTATTAAAACGTTCTTCATTATGCTGTCATGGGGGTTCAATTTTAAAGCCAGTTCTCGTTTGTTTTTTATCCCCTCAGAACCAGTTGCATAGTAATTGTACCAAACAAGTTCTGTTTTTTATTTATATATATATCTGCGAATCTGCAATTAATTTACAATGAAAGAAAATAAATAAATTTTAAAAAATTACACTCGAATGTATTTAAAAAAAAACATACACTACAAAGTATAAATTGCAACCGCCAATTTCTGATGTGTATCTGAATATGTGTACAGACCTATATAACAGTTACCAGAAATGCGAAATAATAAAATGAACATCATCAGAGTGGTGGCAGCAATTATACATACATACATGGAGCAAAAAAAAATGAAAAGCACAACCCGAGTCCGTTTTGTACACGTTTGCAAAATCTAATTGCATAACCGCACTGATTGATGGAGTTGTGGCCAGCGCGTACAATTTTGTTTTAATTTTTTTTTTTGTTGCTCTGCCCTCTAAGTGTCAGACTCCATAGGCCTGCTGGTAGTATCAGTGGACTGAGTCAGATATTTAGGGAATTTTTTGATTTAGTTTAAAATGTTATGCAAAACATTCAATGTACTCGTTGGATAGAAAGGACAGCAATAAACTCTCGAGCATGGTATTCTAATTAAACATTTTACAGAGGCGCACTTTGTGGCACCATTTCGTGGTTGCCGTTGAATGCGGATAAATGTAGGAAAATTTGTCTACCCACAGGGGAGAATGTAATAAATTTATTAAATTGTAATTATTTTCAAATTTAAGGCTGCTAGATGTAGAGATGTGTAAAGAGGGAGTTAAGGAAAATGGTTCGCTTGAATGATTTTGGAGACTGTGCACGGGTAGAGATAAATGGACGCAGTGTAAAGGGAATTGAAATTGGGTCACCATAGAAAGTGTAGTGTTAAGAGATAAATCAGCAAAACGAGTGAAATGAAAAAATATGATTTTGAACCACTTTGCAACAATAACATATGCTTGGCTTTTCACAATCAATGGGCTTAATCTTTAGGAAGACCGGTAGAGACCTACCTAGTTTTAGGCCATATTAAACTGTTAGATATTGGTGATAAGTTCATGAGATGTTATTCAGATTAAAAACTCCTCGCTCCGTAGCCACTTGACGAATGTTGTCGATACTCGGTGGCGTATACGTAACATTTTCATATATTCACCAATTTGCACTGTATTTTAGTACAATCGGCGTTTTTTTTTTTGGCGTGACAATGTTGTCAAGTTATTTTCAATACACTTTTATTTGTAAAATCAGTAAAGCAATGGGTGACGTGAAAAAGGGGTTCAACCGGCAGAAGTAGCGAAAGTTAATTTGATCGTTTGCGACTGTGCAAAAATTGCAAGTGAACTACAGCACTATCCCTTACAAAAGAGTTCTACTGACTGATTGAAACGATTCGTGGATTGGAATAGTCCACCGTTGGGCGCCAGTTATATGTGCATTATTTTAGTATAATTTTTATGACAATTTCCTTGATTAATTTTGATTATTTTTTTGTAGGCTAAGAAAAACTTGTTCATGCTTGTAGAAGGGATTTTTAAATCCTTATTTGGAATATAAAACAGCCATGAGTATGAAAAGTCTTACTTCTTGCTCCGAAGTTATTTACTTACACAATTTTTCTCCTCTATAAAATAATCTTGCATACAAAGATCTCTTTAACAAATCCCATTCACTTCTATGAACGTTTTGGCACAAGAAAAAAGCTCTAAATTAACTTGCATATCAATATATGACATATGATAAACAGCTATTCCATTAAAACCTTTTATTATTATCCATCACGTAAATCATATAAGTAATTGCATAAAATTCGCAATAATAATACTATAGCAAAACAATAGAAATATAAATGAATCCAACTGTCCATCTCTAGCAATCCTTCGTTCGCTTCATTGTGCACATTGTGTGTGCACATATGCACACAATATTATATATCCTTTGTATAGAAATCCAAAAACTCATTAGACATGCGTGTATAAATAGAATGGCAGGCCAGCTAGATATTTACAGTGATTTAGCTGAAAGTTGAATAGAAAATTGCAATGTCATGCCTCAATGGGTCATTTCTGCAGGAGCCATACCAAACGACACACACACACACACATACACATGTGTTGCTGTCATAGTTCAAAGTTCGAACGCGCATTTCCCTAAATGATGGTCCAAACAAAAGCGAAATCTAATAGACGCCAGCCTTTTGTATCTATCTATTAGATACACGCGCCATTCTCTATACGTTGGTAAACAATTTAATAGTTCATTATGGAGAGTTTTTCACTTAATAAAAGTTCGGTTGGTGGCATACGTTTACCAGTTCACTGAGTTTTCAATAACAACAGTTAATTCAGGGATGCTGTGCGCGCTGTATTGTTAGGATGCCTTTGATTATAACAGTGAAATATGTATAATGGTATGTGTGGGCGGTATGTCAACGAAAATTCCAATCTGCGTCGACATGCTTATGGACAATATGGAATTAACTCCGCATTTTGAGAGAGTTCAAATGGCCGTCGAAATAATTCCATTTGTTCGAGATACTAATCATGTGTGCATTGTATCTTTATGATAATGGAGTCGTTTGTGTTGATGTTGATGATGGTGATGATGATGATGTGCAAATGTGTGAATATTGAGGAAGCCGATTTACTAATATATTGGGTTTTCTATTTACAGCAATGGCCCAGGATTCATTCAAATGTCCCGATGATTTTGGATTTTATCCACATTCGGCATCCTGCGACAAGTACTGGAAATGTGACAACAGTGTAGCTGAACTTAAGACCTGCGGCAATGGATTGGCATTCGATGCGACCGATGAGAAATTCTTGGCTGAGAACTGCGATTATCTGCACAATGTTGACTGTGGAGATCGTGCAGTTTTGGGTAAGTAGTTTAACGCTTCTTACTTCGTCTTTAGTGGTTCCACAATGAACGAATTGACCTCAACCTATAAGTCTCGCTTCTTAGAATGAAATTTACGCAAAAGCCTTTAGATGCGTACTCCAAGTTGGTTGAGGTTCTTTTTATTCGCAAAAAATGGGACTCCCAATTTTAAGCGTTAAAATTGGAAGTTGTAATGTGCGCTCTTTCACATTGAAAGTGATTTTTTTGTATAAAAAATATTTGTGCTTCATATATTTGTGCTTCTAAAGGGAAAGAACTAAAAATTAAACCTACTTTACAGAACCACCAATTTCCACCGCCCACTGTTCTCGCTTGTATGGCATCTTCCCTGATGAGAATAAATGTGATGTCTTCTGGAACTGTTGGAACGGCGAACCATCCAGATACCAGTGCTCACCCGGACTTGCCTACGATCGTGACTCTCGTGTGTGTATGTGGGCTGATCAGGTTCCAGAATGTAAAAATGAAGGTATGTAGTAACAAATGCAGATATTTCTATTCGGTAATGGAAAATTCATTGACTTTTGCATTTACAGAAGTTGCCAATGGATTCTCGTGCCCCGCTGCCGGAGAACTCTCCAATACCGGCTCATTCTCCCGCCATGCTCACCCAGAAGATTGCCGTAAATATTACATCTGCTTGGAAGGTGTTGCCCGCGAGTATGGTTGCCCAATTGGTACAGTTTTCAAAATCGGCGATGGTGAGGGTACCGGAAACTGCGAAGATCCCGAGGATGTTCCCGGATGGTAAGTTACAAATTTTTATAAACAATCTTCTTCTGTCTCTCACTCTATCTATCTGAATCTAAATCTATTGCATTTTGTGTCACACGCATAACTTTACTCTAACTATATACTCACTTGTGGGTGCATTGGGCTCTAACACTTACTCTTGCACACATTCTCCATCTATGCCTATTTCCTTTGCCTGCTGTTGTATCTTTTGAGCTTTTTTTCGCCTCTTTTTTTCGAAATTGATATTCTATAATGCCCCCTATCAGTGGCCAATTTGATCGTATAAGAGGTTAAATCGCCTGCCATAGATCGATGCACATGCCAAATAAAACCAAAAAATATAAAATAAAAATATAATAGCTGTCTCATTTAGAAAATATAAAAAACCGCCAAAACAAAATTAGAAACCAATTCCAACCATAAATCCCATTCTAACAATTACAGCGAAGACTACTATGGTGACTTGGATCTGAAGAGCATTCGCAAAAGTGAACTTTTAGCCGGATTACACACACCGGATTCACGTAACAAAGCACCAAAAGTCAAATCAGTTCCCGCTAAGGAAGCGTAATTTAATTACAAACACACATACAAACACTAAGAAAAAACACACAAAATTATTCAACAAAGAGTAACATGAATCCTTCTGAATCCTTTTTTGTTTTGTTTTAATTATTATTTTTATTTTTTACCTATAATATTGTTTTTGTTTAACCTTTCCTGACTTAAATTAAGCAAAACAAAAACTATAATTCGAAGAAAATAAATATTTTTAAGTAAAAAAAATCTAAATTTTTATTTAAAAGAAAAAAAAAGATAGGATAGTGTACACAGTATAATTGACACCATTTTCTATTAAGTTCTATAAAACACAAAAACACATCCGTTAACTTAAGTATGTTTCTTAAATAATAATAGTATTCATATGATTTTTTTTTTTATTTTATATAATTTCTTATTAAATGAGAGACTGCTATTAGAAGAAAGAACGGTGAAGACAACTAATTAGGTCAGCTCGCTGATTTGATTAATTTAGAGCGTAATGTGAGCATTATCGGATTGCATTGCACTTAAAGAGGAAGAAGAAAGTAAAATACTCAAGAAAAAAGATAAAACAACAAAAACAAAATGTACCGATGCAAATAAGAAGAAAGTTAATTTTTTTGTTTGTATAAAAAAAATCAAAACGAAGAAAAAAGAAAATTGTAAATCGATTTTTTTCTGAATTAAAGAGAGAAGAGAAAATATTTAAACGAATTTTTTTTATTTAATTTTTCCCGACCTTTGACTTGTACATATAACTTATGTTTTGTAGCTCTTGTGACTTACCTACTATACAGTAATGACTATAATTTGTATTAGATTCTATTTTAATTAACGATTTAAATGTTTCTAACACAAAAAACTAATGACATTAATTTTTAACTGACAATTTAAACGAATTTGAAGTGTTACCAACTGAAATATGATTTAAAGATCTTAGTCTGTGGATTTTCCATTAGGTTGGCAAATAATTGTTGCCGGTTTCTAAAAAAAAAAAAATTAAAAATTTAGGCAGTTCCTGACAGACACCCAACCACATAATCTATTACTTTCTTGTAAAACAAAAACTGTTCTATTAAAACTTGTTTCTTTTTCGTGTGGTTTCTACGTTTTTAATTTTTACAATGCACGTCCTTTTTCAACAAACACTATTCACTGAACATTTCTATTTATTTCCAAAACTGCTGCTATTACAATTTTATTACCTACTACAATTTCTATGGGGTACATAATTTGGATTCAAATGTGTTTAAGATGATAGTTCGTATGTGTTTGTTTACCTGCATGATACTTAAATGTGTTTTTATTGTGTGTGTTGTTCTACTACAAAGATATTGAACCAAGCCTATAAGATTCGTGGAAAGTTCCTCTTATAAAAATAAAATCTGGAAGTTCGAGGACACCCGCATTTTGTTCCGTAGTGGCTTTAACTTTTTTCTTAACAAAATTGGAAAATTTTTAGTAATTATTTTTGCCCTACTGAGTCCTGCGTATGTAAAGTTAGGCATTTTCTAAGCAGCGCGGTATATTCGCAGGGTGCATCTTCTGATTTAGGCCGATTACGATTGGGTGGTGGTCATTTTGGTTGACTGTCATTTGTTGGTTCATATTTTAACCGATGAGATTGGTCAAAAAATAAGTAAATAGAGGGTAGACCTGGGCCTCAACCAACGCACCTCTTCAGTTAACTCTGTCTTTGGCTAACAGCCTGAAGTTGCGCACTCAAAGTTGGGTGACATCCCTTTGCACTCTTCGGGCCGGAGCGCTATTTTGCTCTACATGTTTAAGCGATCTCAGACGACTAATGCACAATTTGTTGACAAAAAAATTTGTTTTCTTTTGGATTAGGTTTTTTTTTTTTTGTGTGTTGAACTTTTTTCTATGAAATCGAGAAAATTACAAAAAAAAAAATGAATGCAAATCGGGCGATTTATGGAAATTTCCATCACTCTTGCTAGAACTTCAGGCGATATTTTCTCGCATTTTTGACGGAAATTCTCCTTTAGGGTTTCAAGGTTTCAAGATTTTGAGGCTTTTTCACATAAATTCGTGTCTTCAAAAAACTACATTAAAAGTCTGGAACGGTTAAATCAGGTGATCTTGTCGGCCAGTGAAAACTGCAAAAACGACAGATTAGACGACTCGAAAATGCAACTATGTATCAGAATTTCGGGTGTGGGTCAACAGCTAACAGCTAATGTACTGTCTGTACTTTGTAAGGGAACATCTTTCAGTATTTTCCCAAAAGTTCGCATGTTGGTCCACACCCTTGGCTCGCCGGAGGGCCGGGCGTAAAGCCCTTGACCCAGGCAGGTACAAAAATCATCATGCCAATCTTGGCGACAGCTGTTATTTCTCCTGCGAGACGTTGTCATCACCCTCCTTACAATGGTGTCTTACTCGCTTTAACAGCCCCTTAATTGGCATCTTCACTTTCCTTTCAGCATCGTTCAACCCTTTCTCAACCTCCCCATCCTCTCGTGACTCCTTTAATTAAACACTATTTTGTCTATTATGCTTTTTCATACAAATCAATTGTTGGCAAATTGCATCGCACTAGACCTTATAGCATCTCGTGTTGTCCCATACTCTTCTAGTTAAGAGGCTTAACATGCGTTGAAGTGCTTTCCCAGGGACCAGGAAATCTGTGTCACGCAGGCGCCAACTCAATCGACAAATTATTCTGCGACAAAATCGAAACAATTATTCCACCATCCTTCGGAGTACAGCGATTCATGTCTTTTTGACATATATTTTATTTAGTATCTGTTTACTTCACAAATGTCAAAGTAGAGTTGAAATTTGGCGCCATTTGCAAAAATTATAGCATCTTGCAATATGGTGATGAGTGATGATGACTTTTGCGAAAACGAATCGTTAGCGAGTGGACTGTTACTTACTTTTCAAAATGCAATAACGCCCACGACAAGGGTGAATTAAAGACCACGAGCTTAAAAAATTTACGGAAGCGTATAGGGGGGGGGGCATGCTGCCCCTCTGCAACCCGCCTGCTTAAATTTGTTTTGCGTTAAAAAAGTGTAATAAAGCCCGCGTTATTGCATATTGAAAAGTGCAATTACGCCCATGGGCCTTATTGCACTGGGCGTTATTGCATGCACCCACAGATGTAATCCTCTGTATAACACTTTGAATGTACATAAGCATTTTTCAACTTGGAACCTCTTGCTCAGTAGTCCTGCGCACTAACCAAGCTTACCCTTCTTCTTGTCATTAATAAAATCTATTGTTGTATTTTGGAAATGTCTGTTTCATGGAACATTTGTTGCAGACAAAAGTTAGAGACATACATTTTTGAATCTTGCAATAAGCTCTTCCTGCAATGCTGCTCCCAGCTGTCCATGGTGATGTCTTGATCATTGAAAAGGACATGGTTGTACATTCACTTGAATTCCAAAAAACGCCATTTGTTAATATGATACGGCTTTCTGGACTACATGTACATACTACATATATCTAATCTAAGTAGGTACTTCTCAACTTCTCCATTCGCCATTCTTGCATTAAAGATGATGTTAAGCTTTATCAAAATAGAGTCGTTTTCTTCTAGGGTGGAACAACTGGTTCTTCATTCTTTTGACATGGGTTATGTTTTTGGCCTATCACTCTCTAGGTCCATATAGCAGCTGCTGGTCGAATTTTGTTTCGATCCCCAGACTTTTCGAGTCCAAGTAAAGCACAGTGCAAGCAATAAAACTCTGGCCTCTTCATTTCAATGGGGTGCTTAGTACATTGCCAATATCTTGTTCTTTCAAAATCTAAATTTGATTTCAAACACCCAAAAGAAACTCTGTCTCTCTATTCGCACATCTAATTAAATTAATTAGGAAAATCCTTCCCGCCCGATTATATGCATTTGCACCATCAACTGATTGCTTTCAAGTTGACACCCTGTCATGCACTCAATCTACTTGTAAATAAATATTACTTAACAAGCAGCCAACGACAAACGAGAAATGTCCAATTAAAACTCCTTTTGTTGACAATGCACTTTGGTGGCAACACAAAAAGCCAAACACACATTCACCCAATGCCAATCCTCTTTGTTGACTGCATTTTCTCTTACCGTATCTCCTTTAGCAGACGAAGATGTAAAGGGATATGTTATGTTGACAGTTCAGTCTTTGCCACAGCCAAGGGATCAACCACCACAGATCTCTCACCCTATTCGCATCGCACTACACAGTCACCACATCAGATGGATCTAATCCGTTTTCTTTCTAATTAACTTCAGGACGAAATGTTTCATCCACCCTAGTGTTCGAGTTTCAAAATACATATTAAACCGCAAAAACGGGATTAAAGAGTGTAATCCTTTGACAGGAATTAAAATGAGAACAAAAAGAAAACAAAAAAAAACTTGGTCAATCTACTCTAATTGAGTTTCATCTGTTTCGCTTTTATTTCCATCTTTTTTTCTACACATTCAATTTCATTCGGCCCGCAGGATCATTGCCATCATAACAGTAATAATAATAAAGCGTGGAAACACAAAAGACACACACTCCTTGTGTGACTGTGTGTTTAACTGGAAAGTCTCTGTTTACTCATCGCGCATCAGAGGTTCTTCTTATGTCGCACTTCATCTCTAATTAAAAATTGTTTAGTATTTCAAAGTATAGCCTTCTTGTCCTTGTTTCCTTCCGCTTCTCCTCATGCCGTATACTAAAGAAAACCACAAGTTATTTCGTGTGCTCCTTTAAGTCAAACTCTATTACTTGCTCACAGAAAGGATAACGTGTACACATGGTGTAATAAAAAAGGAACTGAACTTCCATCTCTCTAATTATGTTAATTATGTTGACATTTACTGTGAGGAAAAAATAGATATATGGTGTTTATGCAGTCCCTTTCTGTGGTAGGTACAAAAAGAAGAAAAAAAAAAGAAAAATGTGTCCATGTTCATCCACAAATGAATCCTTTTTGGTGTTAATGTTTTTTAATTTAAAATTTTATTCTCCCTCTTTAGCGTTACTCGTTTATTCTGTCGTCTTTTCAGAGTTTACAATGTTTCCCTTTTTTTTCTCTAAATGTTTGTATCTAACCAAATTAAAAATGTTTTCAAATTGTTTTGTTTATAAATGGACATTTTTGTAATATAAATTTTATAAACTTCTAGCGAGGATTACTATGGCGATGTAGATCTCAAGGCTTTGAAAAAATTGGGATATTGAAATAAGTTGCCATTGCACGGAAAAGTACTACCGAAATAAGTTGACGTGAACATGACGACGACATTAGACATTTAAGACTGAATGCATACACAATACACATACTTACACAAATTACAACTACAACGAAAAGATATTATTATAAGCAAAAAAAAAACTTTTGGACAGAAATATGGCGACATAACACGATTACGGTATAAACTCGATATTTTTTTATTATACTTTGTGCGGTTATTTTTAGTTTTTTTTTTTTTTTGCATTTAATATAATTTGTTTTTATTTATTTCCGGTTGTATGTAATTTTATGTCAGCGAAGACGGATTTGAATCAACTTTGTAAATAGTAAGAGTCAAGTGTAATAAGAATAAAATAAAATAAAAATAAAAAATAAATACATAAATTTGTTTTTGTTGTGTACCTCTTATGATGCTGACACCAACGCACTCTAGTGTTTCAGAAAAGAAATTATGAATTGTCCGAAAAGTCAGAAAAAATGAAACGTAAATCAAAGTGAAACACTTTTTTTCCTCCTTAACGGCTGAACCGATGTTTTATAAAAATGTTTGTGAGTGTTTGAACCTGGATGGTTTAGAAAGGTTTAGATTAACAATTGGATCCGGACCCGGGTCGTTACCTCGACTCCTATTCCTACTCTGAAGTTCACCTGTCTTTGATTGACGTTATGGATCATGAAAGAGCATTCAGAATGTTTTTAAACGATATGATACGGAAATATGGCTTCCCTAAAAACTTCTCTATCATTATCTCTCCAAGGAAGGACTGGGAAAAATACAAACCTAATCTGGCTAAAGTCGGCGCGACAATGCCATTTGTCGGATTTGAACCCTTCTGTGGTGTGAGTAAAAAATATTTCAGAAACCACATCAATAGCACGGCTCAAATTGAAGCCAATGAAGTCTGGCTTAAAGTAAAACTGCACCAAATAGTTCTTCCCAAAATTCTCCCCCAAGAAATCATATTTTCTTACTAATGTGGACAAAAATAACCTAAGAATCCTGATACGTATATTTACTGCACATGGCCTTATGAAAAAAGAGACCAACAAAGGTGTCGCCTAGTAAATAATAGCTCAGGAGTTTTCGTGCTGAGAACTTTCAGCGAACATTTTACGACTGAGAATTTTAGGGTGAAGGACTTGACTCGCAATAAAAAAAAGGTAGCAGGACTTTAAATTAGATAGGAGCAACAAGGAACCACTATCTTAAATTTGACACCAGTCGGCAAATCAACCTATCCATCCAACACAATGCCAGGCTATTTAGTTTGCCCGAGTTAAATACGATCTTGTCGGAATGGCATCTCTGACTCTGATTGGAAGAAGACGTCAAAGAAGATATTATCAAATATTATATTATATTCACCGGAAACTCCTTTTTGAAAAGCAACAAATTTCCAAATTTTAAGAATCAGCCGAATCGAATCTGAGTTGTATGACGGAAAGCAGGGAGATAGCCAACAAGAAACCATGCTATATACTAGATTTCATCAAAAGCTGATAAAGTCATAAAATCTTATCTTTTCTTAAAAAAAATGCCAGACCCTTTAAAAATACATCTTGAAAGAAGAAACCTTGCTAAGATGGCGGATATAATGAACTTGCCAATTGCATCTTTTGCATGCAACTTGCCATTTATATCTCTTTCGCTAGTCTTTTTAACTCTCTCTATTTTATTCATTCATTTACTTTCTTTGATATCAGTGGATCAACTCCAAAGTGACAGAGCACCATTCAAGTGCAGCGCCAGAAACAGGACCAAGCAATGATCACGAGGTCAGCCGATAACCATAGATAAGCTGTGGTTCTTTCACAAACGGTTTGGCACTTCGAAGAGAAGCTGCACTATGAAATGAAATGCACTGATCACCATTTGGCTTCATTATCTGTCAAACTCTGCTGGGTTCCTAGACATAGCAATATAGAAGATAACCAAAAGTCGAATGCGTTGACATGAATGGATACCGAAAATAAAATTAGAACAGCGTATATGCATTCGTACTGCACCGACTGACAAATTGTCAAAGTTAATGCCAATTCATTCTATTAATCTGTGGAAGACGTACCACCTCGCGTACATTATAACCGAAATTTGACAACACATACACAAAGATCCGTCTGGGTTATAAATGGCACTAAATAGATCCGCAGATATAACTAGAATATTCACAGATTAATGCGCGATTGGAGGATAGTGTCCAACGATTTCTGCAGAAGCTGTGGAGATGAAAACGTGGTGAGGCGTCAATGCGTCAAATGCGTCAAATGCATCACACTTAATAACGACGCCATAGCAACATCCTGGATTCGTTACCAAACGGCATGGTCACGTCTCCAACCGACTACATAACACCCAAATTAAACTTCACGAAAGGCTTCCACGTTGGTTTCCCAACAAGGGATCAGTGGAAGAGGGACGAAGTAGTGAAGGGCTTCGACACGGTCATATACACCGACGGATCTAAGATGAGCTGTGGTGTAGGGGCCGTTGTCTACTCGGAATCACCTCAAATATCAATTTCAGTACGCTTACCGGATTTTGCCAGCGTTTTCCAGGCGGAATTACTGGCCATCCGGGAAGCTTGCACGCAACTAAGGCGTGATACAATGCTTAAACAAAACATTGCTATTCTTATATATAGCCAAGCTGCCATTAAAGCCATCGACTCGGCTACCATATCCTCCAAACTGGTGCAGGAGTGCCGGAACGAGCTGGCCTGTCTGAGCGAGCGCTTCAGGGTCACACTTCTCTGGGTTCCAGGGCATAGTGACATAACAGGCAATGAGCGCGCGGATGAGCTGGCCAGGAAGGGCTCAGCGCTACACGTCTCGCTCTCAACGAGGGTCCACATTCCGCTAGGAGCGGTAAAGGGTCAAATACATTCGCACTTTCTGCAAAAAGCCAATTCCCGATGGTCGGGGTTGACAAACTGTGTCATATCAAGGAAGATATGGCCTACCTACAACCAAAACAGAACAAATAACCTACTAAACAGAACCCGCCCAGATATCGCCAGAATCACGGCAATAATCACGGGACATTGGCCAATTGGAGACCATGCGGCCAAGCTAGGTACCCCATACAACCCGCATTGCCGCAGTTGCGGTAATACAAATGAAAAAGAAACTCTCTCCCACTTCCTCTGCAAATGTCCAGCTCTAGCGAGAGCCAGACTACGCGCACTGAACCAACCATTCTTTGACGACCTTAGCGACATCTCGGGCAAAGGGATACAGGATCTTATCCGTTTTCTCAATTCAACAGGTTGGCTATAGGAACTGACTTGACCACATCCTAACAATCACCAGAAGATAGGTCACACGAGTCGTGGTAACAAAACGGCACATCATAGTGCTAATTGGGTTCAAGGTGAACCGCCACTTCTACCTACCTACCCTAATAACGACACCTATATGTACCCTAAGATCTAGGTTGTTTGCAAGCATCGCAGAATTCAAAGTCTTCCAGATATCGGCTACACTTTATTAGGAGCACCAACTGGATTTTTTTCTGTTTCATTTTTTAACTTAACAAGGGATTCACAATTATACCTTTTAAGTCACCGAGCGAGCACCCCTTTCTTTCCCCAAAACCACCTTAATCCATCCGAGTTCTATTAATTTGCTGTCGGAATTCCTGAAGACCACCTTATTGCATTGCCTTCGAGGTCATAACATATTAATATATCTGGTAATGACTGCGAAGACTTTTTTGAGACAAAACCCGCCGCTGTGAAAGATGAGGTCAACTATCTTCTCTTAGCCCTTAGCTCACCCATTACTGACTCCAAATCAGTACTGCACTGCTTAAATTCCCTCCAAACACTTAGTACCAGAAACAAAACCAGTTTTTTGTGGGTCCTGGTGATCCCTGGCCAGGAAATAAAAAAGTTGATGAACTATAGCCAAATAAAAAGGCTTGGAAACCCCTTTCATAGGACCTTTCTGTGCAATCCCCAAATTATCTACAAATTCGGCTATAAAAAGCTGAGAACAAAATAAGAGCATTTCTTATTGGGAGAACGTCCCAGGGTAAGACAGGCCAAAAAAGCTATTCAGCCTTTCCAAAACGATGCCAAAAAGTTATTAAATCTACGCAGGTCACCACAAGCGATACCACCTTAATAAATTGCATTTAGTCGACTCGCCGGAGTCTTGAGGTAGACGAAACAGCTGAGCATATCATAAGGGAATGCCCGGCCCTCTATAGCAGTGTTTTTCAAACTTGTTGAGTATGCAACCCCTTTGCTAGTAAAAACATTTTGACGACCCCCACATAATAATGTGTCATATATTTAAAAACTACATACACTGAACCCCTTCCAAAGCCGGTCTAATTACAAAAGATTTTATTTATTTATTGAAGAAGAAATTTTATTTGGAAAAGCTCTTCCTGCTTATACTACTGGCTACTGTTTGTACGACATGATTGTAGAAAGCTGTCGCCACTACAAGATTGGTTGGACAAAATGTTTTGCATGCTATTTGTAGCGATGGTGCTAAAGATTTCACGGGCAACAAAAGTGGACTTATTGCAAAATTAAAATTAATAATGCCAAACGTTTCATGCGGACACAGCTTTCTTCATCGAAGGTGTTACCTTCTGAATTAAATGATGTGCTTAATGCCTAAAACACATGTGCAGAAATTCTGAATGCTTCACTGCAAGAGGTAAGTATACTGCAGATGAAACAGATGTGCAGAATTCAATTTGCAGCGGTTGCTGTCAATGCGAGCGAAAAATACGAGAGTGCAACACAGACGACAAATAATTCCCGTCTCTTTTTTCCTCGTATGCATCAGTAGCTGAATTGAAAAATTCGATGCTGCCAAGTCCATTTAATTTAATTCACTGCGTTGCTATGCAGTGGATTTAGAAATAGAGACATGTTGCAGTGCTGCGGTGGCTGCAGAATTTGCATTTGTATCACCACATAAGAACATGTGTATTCTAATCCTGCTGCGCAGTGAATTCTGCACGTGTGTTTTGGGCATAAATATGTGATCAAAGTTGTGAACTCTATTACAGGCAAGCGAATTTACAATGGCGAAAATTTCCATATAAAATTATCCATTGTGACCGTCAAAATATTTAACTTGAAGACTAAAAATGGTTATATTGGTAAGGCCCAAAGCCTTGCAATGTCGCCTGCTTACGACCATATATGATGAAATGGGTTCACTCCATCAAACTCTCCACTCTCTTTTATCAGACAGAGGTCAGATGGCTGTCAAAAGGAAAGGTATTGACACGAGTTCTCGAATTAAAAGCTGAATTATTTACAAGATTTAAAATCTGGAAATTCGAATCATTTTTCTGATCCCACTTGGCTTATAAAATTATCATTTCTCGCAGATCTTCTTGACCATTTAAACATCTTGAATAAGAGCCTCCAAGGCAGAGAAGAAAGCATTATAACTGCAAAAGACAAAGCCAGAGGATTCCTCGCAAGACTTCCTTTGTGGTCAGAGTTGCGTCTGAGTGCTCCAGTGAAGTGTTTCTTAACCCGACAAAAAAAAATCTTCTCCGAGTTGGTATCAAAAAGACAAAAAAAAAAAAAATCTGGCGGAAAGCCGGCGGGTAGTAAATAACGACATAACGACTGTTCCAGATCGATCCAATTACATGTATTTACCACCAATGATCTCACAAATGCTTACCACCATAAACCGATGGCATTTGAAGGTACTAAAATCGTATACATCGTTCTATACCACATGCACTTTAATACCCCCTAATGAGTCAATGAGATCTCATTAGTGTTCGTGTTAGTAAATGTCCCATTTTCATAATGCAATTCTCAAATACATTATTCATAATTTTCTGAATAAACTGCAACATATCCTATGTAAGTAAAAACCCAACAATAGAATCCGCTACCTCACCGTTGGTCGTCGTCGTCGTCATCACATGAACAACAACTTTCACCAAAAGGGCATATGGCTCAAATTGAATTAAATTGTGTCAGTGGGTTACTTCAAACCCAAAACACTGATGGTTGTGCATAAGAGAAGCATTTTTTTTTGTATTATTCTACGCCCGCTTAATGTGGAACACACACGCACTAGAAATTCAAAATAGAGAGCATTTATGCAAAAATGGAACGAAAGGACGAAATGTGGAACCGACTTCACTTTATTTTCAAAATCAGAACTCTTGCAAAAGGGATAAACGAAGTGAGAATGAGTAAAAGCTTTCATAATGAATACGAACGTAAGCGCAGCATTCTTATCCTTTCAGTCGCCATTTTTACTATACATATACTAAAGGATTCACTTAAAATGCTGTTGCCACATTAGTGGCCTTTGTGTAACACGTTGCTACTTTTGTTTGCATATAGCTGTGTCGTGTTTTCTTTTCTTTTTTGGTTTGATTGTGTGTTGTTGCTTTTTTTTTTAAGTTGGACTTTTACATAGCTAAGTGGTGTAACAAGTCATTCTGAAGGTAGGACATTTTTATAAATTAGCATAGTATGCATGGAACCGGATATAGAGCGTGTAATCATTTAAATGTGTTCCCTATCCCTTCAAGGTGGTCAAATGAATTGCTGGAGCAGATAATTTGTGAAGGACGGATGCTTGGATGTTCTTCATGGCCATGTGAGGAAATTGTGTCATTTCATGGAAAGCCTATTCATCGGCTAGTAAGGAAACTTCATAGCGTAGTTCTCGTCTGCAGCGATATGTTAAAGGATTTCTTCCTGAACTTGCTGTGCCATTGGGTCATAGTATTGCCGCTTTTCTAATGATTGCGTACACTTTCTGGTCCTCGTATTCATAATTAAACAGCACTTATTCAGTCCTGTTCCAATAAACTGACATACACTCAGCAGCCTTGTTTCCAATATGTCGTTAGCACAAGCAGGTTTTCAAAGATTGTCAACCCAGGTTGGTATCTATTATCCTTTTTTTATATGTAAGGGGTTTTTTTATTAGCAACAGCGCATGTATACAGCCATGTCCTTAACAAATAATGATCTGAACAGTAAGTGTTCTATGATACTATAGCTGGTGATACAAATTTAGATTTCTGCATCCAATCTAGCAGAGACAAAAAAGGCTATTGAAAAGGATTTTCAGCGTGTCAATTGACTTTTTAATTTTCTACTTTGACTTACCCGCGAGCACACCCGTCAGTGTCATTTAGACAGATAGACCTAACGCTGTAGACAACGTAGGCAGACCACAGATGAAGAAGAATCATTAATTATCATAAATATTTAAATATAGAAAGTATGGACGGATGTAGATAGATATCTTTGGTCATTTTTAACACAAAATTCAACAAGTGATTTAAGATTTTGTTGGGGTTGATGGGATATGCTATGGAAGTACCTCTGCCCGATGCGATTGTAAATTCAACACATTGCAGAAGCATGGACGTTAACAAAGGCAGATAGATCTTCTTGGTAGTTTCGAACACAAAATTCTTCGAGTGATTTTTGGTCCCTTTTGCGTTGACGGGCTTTGGAGGAGGAGATATAGCAGCGAACTCTACGAGCTGTACAGCGACTTTTGTTCAGTAAAGTAGGTTAGGTTAGAGGGAAGTGCACAGCTTGTGTGCTGTGCTACCACGGGGGCCTTTTGGTCCATTGTGATCCCTTAGTTTTTGGTCGTGGATAAAATTTACATTTTATTGGACAACACAAAAAACATGCATAAACACTTTACCTGATTTCTTGGCGTTGTTCCTTGGCGGAATTGGTCTACTCAGTAAACCATCCCGTACTTTTAACAAACCTGATTGTGTCCGTCAAAGGTACCTGCACTATGTCCTCTAGGTCTCCGAAAAGTCTGTCTCCCAGATATCGGAGTCGACTAGTTTGGAGGTTTGGGCATTCGCAGAGCAGGTGTTTGATGGTCTCCGTTTCTTCTACGTCTTGACAGCTCCTGCAGTAGTCTGGTGAGTTAATGCCCAGTCTTGTGGCCATGGTACCAATGGTACAGTGGCCTGTCAGTACACCCGTTAAGATTCGAATATCTCGTTTATTCATTTTCAGAATACATCTTGTTCTTTTTTCATCGATTTTTGGCCAAAGGCTACGGGATATAACACAGTCGTGTCTGTTAGACCAGGTGGTGTTGATTTTTTCCCTTGATTTTTGGTCAATATTTCTTTTTGCTACACTAATTGGGATGTCTATTGATGCAATGATATTTACTGCATCAAGCTCCGACCCAGTTCTCGCTAGCTCGTCTGCTTTTTCATTTCCCACAATGTCACTATGTCCGGGAACCCAGCAGAGAGTGACCTTGTGTTTCTCGCCTATTTTGTTTAGGGCTCTTCGACAGTCCCTGACTGTCTTTGCTTTGATAGTTGCGCTGTCTAGTGCTTTAATGGCCGCCTGACTGTCTACGAAGATTGTAATCTTAGAAGGGTCAAGATTCTTTGTAGATATGGTACTTGCTGCCTTGTCGATGGCGACGATTTCAGCTTGAAAGACGCTGCATTCATCTGGGAGTTTATACGAATCATTTATGCTTAAGGACTCGCAGAATACTCCTGCTCCTGTGCCTACTTCCATTTTTGACCCGTCAGTGTAGATTTGTATTTCTTGTACGCTTGTGTGCGTGTTAGTAATCCAATCCTGTCTTTGGGGTATGTAGGTGGAGTAGTTTTTGTTGAAGCTCTGGTACGGAATCATGTAGTCCGTTTTTCTAGCCAGATCAATACTCAAGTATTTTTGAATTATGGAACCGTGCCCATAGGAGCTGTGCTTCCAGGTTTTTGCCTCGTTTAGGCGGAGGGCTCCCTTGGCTGCCATGCTGCAAATGTATTCACCTAGGGGTGGAAGATTTAGAATCATCTCCAGCCCGGCTTGAGGTGTTGATCTCATTGCTCCCGTTATGCCGATGCATGCTAATCTCTGTACCTTGGATAGGTTATTGAGATAGGTTACCTTTTCTATTGCCTTCCACCATACAATGGACCCATAAGTAAGTATGGGTCTAATAATTGCTGTATACATCCAATGGATTATATACGGGCGCATACCCCAGCGTTTACCGAAGGTTTTCTTGCATGCGTAGAAGGCACATAGTGCTTTCTTTGCTCTTTCTTCTGTGTTACGTTTCCAGGTAAGTTTAGAGTCCAGGATAATGCCCAGATACTTAGCTTCTGAGGAAAGTTTCAGACGAATCCCGTTCAACATCGGCAGATCGAATTTCTCGATTTTTCTTCTCCTAGTAAATAGGACAGTTTCGGTTTTGCTTGGATTTACTCCGAGGCCGTTTGGTCCTGCCCACGAGGATAATTCCTTTAGAGCCGATTCCATGAGTTCGCTAATAGTGGGTAGGTACCTTCCACTTATTAGGATTACAATGTCGTCTGCGTATGCTACAATTTTTGTCCCTTTTATCTTTAGAGCCGTAAGGATCTTATTGACCACTAGGAGCCACAGGAGAGGAGATATGACGCCCCCTTGTGGAGTACCCCTGGTCACTGTTCTCCTTATATTGCTCTCACCGATTTCTGAGTTAATTACTCTGCTGTTAAGCATTTCGTAAATCCAGTTTGTAATTTCTTGTTTCACTCCCAGGTCTTCGAGCGCTGTTTTTATGGCCACTGTTTTAACATTATTAAATGCTCCTTCAATGTCCAAAAAAGCTGCCAGAGTGAATTCTTTATGGTGTAAGCCTTTTTCAATGATTGACACAACTTCATGCAGAGCTGTTTCCACGGACTTGCCTTTAAGGTAGGCGTGTTGAGTGCTACATAGGTTATGTTCATTCAGTAGATCCCTTATGTATGAGTCGATTATTCTCTCCAGTGTTTTTAAGAGAAACGAGGAGAGGCTTATCGGCCTAAAATCTTTTGCGGTGCAGTGCATATGCTTTCCTGCTTTAGGAATAAATATCACCTTTACCTCTTTCCAGCTTTGCGGTATGTAGCAGAGCCTTATGCAGCTTTTGAAGATTACTTTCAGCCATGGCAGTATTACACTGAGAGCATGTTGCATCATTGCTGGGATGACGTCGTCTGGTCCCGCTGATTTGTAGGGGTTGAACGAGTGGACTGCCCAAGCGATTGTGTGCTCTGTTATAATATTTTCCGTGGCTACTTCCAGTTCAGTACCTGACGGAGTAGGAGTGTGATTGTTCTCGTACCTAGTGATTTCACTGGACTCCGGAAAGTGCGTGTCCATTAAGAGTTGTAGTGTTTCTTGACTAGACTCTGTCCAAGAGTTATCAGCACGTTTAATATATCCTGGGACCGTGGGGTCTTTGGATAATATTTTACGTAGTCTGGCAGCCTCACTTGTACTCTCCATGGATTCGCAGAACGTGTTCCAGGATTCAAATTTAGCTTTCCTAATTTCTCTAGTATACAGATTAAGTTCGGATCTATACGTAGTCCAGTCTTCTTCTGCTCTACTCTGTCTTGCTTTGTTAAACAGTTGTCTCACAGTAGTTCGCCGCTTTTTGAGCTCGCTGGTCCACCAAGTTGCCTTTTTGGGCTTGCGATTGCGAGAGATGGGACAGTGTTTAACAAAGGCTTTGTGCATGTTTTCAGTGATTAATTGGACTGCGTTGTCAATTGAGTGAGTGTCAGTGAGATTTCCATCTTTTGGATGTTGTATCTTCTCACTAATCGTTTTCGCATAGTTTGCCCAATTCGTTTTCCTAGGGTTCCTAAAGATACGGTGTGTCTTAGGATATAGGTTGACTGTGTAGAGTATTCTACTGTGATCCGAGAATGAGTTCTCCTGACAGACTCTCCAGTTTTCTACCCTAACCTGCTCGTTATTACTTGTAAGAGTAATGTCTAAAATTTCTTCCCTGGTTCTATTTTGGAAAGTGGGATGATCTCCCCTGTTACACAAAACTAGATTTGTGGAAATAATATATTCAAACAAAGACTCACCTCTTTTATTTGTGTCCATACAGCCCCACAGCATGTGATGGGCGTTAGCGTCGCAACCCAGCACTATTGATGTGTTCCGTGTGTCAGCGTAATCCACTAGTTCACGGACTGTATCAGGTGGTGGGTTTTCTTCTTCATGTGGCATGTAAACTGAGGCGAGGATAAGGTTCTTACCTGGAGCCTCGAATTTTACAGCCACTGTGTCTCCATTGCTGAACCTGTGTAGAAAAAATATATTAGCAATAGTCTTTCTAACTAGAATGCAGCTTCTAATTTTACCTTCTTTTTTGGTGTGGAAGAGATGGTAGTGTTCGGAATTCAGGCCTTGAATTTTGTTTTTAAAAATCCAAGGTTCCTGAATTAGCGCCACGTCCACACTTACCTCAGACATGAACAGCAGTAGGTCGTATGTTGCTGCTTTACAGTGATGCAAATTAATTTGCACCACCAGCAGCTTTTGCGACTTTTGGCTCTTCATCGTCGTCTAGCCGTACCCTCACGGCACCAAGTCCAAACTTTAGCTTCCCGTCTGCGGCCTTCTTTATGATATTTGCAGAAGTCTGGTTTATTGCAAAGCAGAGCTCCTTGCCGTCACCACTTCTCCTGGAGTATACCTTCACCCACTCGCTTATTCCAGCGCTCTTGTTTTGCCCTGCGAGGAGAGCCACAATGCTATCGTCCTCTTCTGTATCGAAGGGGGGTGGTATCCACAACTTCACTTTTTGTCTGAGTGGTAGTGCAGACCTTGGTATCACCTTGATTTTAGCTCCCTTCCACAGTTCGCCAAAGCTGGCGATTGTTTTGGAGAGAAATTCAAGGGTATTCCTGTCACTGCACCCCACTACCTTGACTCCTCTGTGCCACCCGGCTCCGTCGAAGGCGTATTCCGGTCCGCCTTTTTGAATGTTGGCCAACATAGCCTTGAGAATCTCTTTCTCCGCAAGCAGCCAGTGTTCGGCTGTGATCTTGCCATCGGGATCTTGCTCGTCGATGACTGCTGCGATGAGATCGTTCGGGGTGTTGTCCAGACTTGTCGAAGCCTTTGTTCGTTTTGGTCGACTTTCTTTAGTCTCTTCCTCCGACCGTTGCCTCTTGGATGAGGTGCCCGAGGTTCCGGCTTTCGTGCCTGTGGAGACTCTGCTGGAAGTTTGACCATTTTTTGCCTCTGGTGCCCTGTTGGAGGTTTTGGACTGTTCCTTGTTAGCCTTGTTAGGGTAACCTTTGGATTTGTCCTGTGCCCCCTTCACTACGCTTTCTTTTGGCTTTATCGGAGCTGTAGTTTCTTTGGGTTTATGAGCCCCCAGATTTTCGTAGCTCTTTATTGCCCTCTTATGTTTTCTGATCAAGGCCCTGTCTCTATCGTTGATAGAGGATGGGTCTCTCTCAGAAAATTTTTTGAGGAATCGTTTAGAGGCCCTGTAGTTACTGCGCTTTCTTGTCGCCTCAGAGACGGCGGCGCGTGGTTTCAGGGTGTTGTCCTCAGATTCCGTGTCGCCCAGCAATTCGTCCTCAGTCTCAGATCCAATGTTGGCAGGTGTGGATGAGGATTGGGAAACTTCCTCCGCACCTCCAATATTGAGGTTTTTGAAGATGGGGAGAGTTGTCGTCAGTAGGTCCGAATCGCTGGTAGTGTGTTGGTCGTCGCGTTTGTCCTGGGTTTGTTGGGTTGGTTCGTTTTGTCTTGTTAGTTTTGGTCGGTTTGTTTGGTTTTCGTTTGTTTTCGAGTTTTGCATGTTGAAATTTTTAGATGTTGTTCCCACGAGTAGGTCGGAAAAGAAGGTCCATCCCGGCAGAGCCGATATACCGGGGTAAGGCAACAGGGATACGACAGACCTTGCCTGGGCGTCTGAAGGAGCTCGTTAATAGCCGATTTTACCCCCGGCCGATTGCAACCAGAGGCACGGTTTGCTATGCGCTCTCTCCACCTCTGGTATCAGGTACGATTTAAGGGTTTTTCTCCCACCTCAACTAATGGATCACGACATACGATTAAAGCGTAAGCATAAATCCTTGGCTGACACTAACCAGACAAGCTGGTTAGCCATTTTCAGACGGGCGCCCGCGGGAAGGAACAACAAGTTGAGGATTTTGCCCAAGCCCAAGCTCAGTAAAGTAAGTATGACGCGACTAAGATGGCTGGGGCATGTAAAGCGAAGGGACACCAACGCTCCCGCCCGAAGATCTCTTCGATTCCAATCCGGAGAGGCAACGCAATAGCAGTTGACCTGTCATGCTCAAGTGGAAGGGGACTTCAACCAACTTGGGGTGCGGAACTGGAGACGGTTAGCCAAAGATCGGGCTAACTCGAGAGGTACGTTGGTTGAGGCCCAGGCCCACCACGGACTGTAGCGCCATCTAAGTAAATAAGAAGGGTTAATTTCAAGTTCACCTCCAGATAAATAAATATTTGACGCAATAGGTACCATATTCCTAGCTTCTCTCATAACTATTCTTTGCTAGTTATAATTTTTGGAATCACTGTAAGGGACTCACAATGTTACTCCGAGTCTGAAAGACTGAATTAAGAATCTTTCGCCAGCCAGTAAATACAATCGGGCGTTTGGGAGAGGTCGCGCAGTAGATAAAACAATTAAAGATGTAACTTTTGCTTTTTTTGCAATGAGACTTCCGGACACATGCAGTGTGTTTCAGGCAGAAGTTCTGGCCGAACTCAAAGCTGCGAAACTACCTGAAATTGGATTAATATACAATAAATATATCGCCATCTACATTGATAATCAGGCAAATCCGAATTAATCAGGAGTTGCTGCCTAATGCTCAGGGCATTATGCTTGCAGAACCATATGTCAGACTATGTTGGGGACCTGGACACTGTGATCTTAATGGGAAAGGAAATACCCTATGATCTGTCCAAATAAGGAGCAGAGCTTCCATAAATGGTGGCGGCAAGAGTATATCATTCTCGACAAAGCTATTAATAAATCAGAGCTAAGATAGTCACATGTAGACAAAGCCCTTAAGCCTGAGTTAGACTGGCAAAAAATCTGAAAATTTGTTAAAACTCAGCATAGGTTAAAGCTCGGTCTGCCTTACAATGACTTCTGCAGAAGCTGTAGAGACGAAGAGGAGGACGAGTCCGTCACTCACTTTCTTTGCAGTTGCCCTGCCCTGGCCAATCTAAGAAGGGCCCACTTAGGAAACTATTTTCTCAACGATCTCAGTGATCTAGGTAACACCAGCGCCGCTAACATTCTTAGTTTTATAACCGGCAGCAAATGGTTTACATGAGTAGCCAGTAAAAGAAACAGCTCCCCAAATCCCAGTGGTATGCACAATGGGCCGAATAACGGCCTAAGTGTTTCTCTCATCGAGAGCCACTTAAACTAAACTAAACTAAAAGCTATGCGAATGGCGATAGATACTGTCTGGATATTGACTTCTGAGGAAAGACTCCATGAGATTAGGTATAGCTACAGCAAATAAGGACACATGCAGCCATTTTGAGGACAAGCCGCAGAGGATATTACTAATTTGCTCGGAACAGAAGAAGCACATCGGAGGCTACTATTTCAACAATTTACAGGAGTCTTGTTTCTCAAATAAAATTGATACTATTTTTTTTATTGGAATTAAGTGTTTGCGCGAATTGGTTTAGGTCCTGACTTTGAAGGTTCTCTAGGCATGGCGATGGCCCGCTATGCTCTATCTACAGTCTATTGTGATGAGCACACATCCTACTCCTACACAACCCAACCTAACTCTTGCTCAGTAGTCCAGCACACTAACCACTGTATAAACACATATTTCAGAAAAATAATCCAATCTAGGTATAATGGATATATTAATCATTACGAGGCGGGCATAGCTACATATACTTACATGTATGTACTATGAATGCAAACATAAATTGTCCGGCACTGACATAACACTTATGGTATAGTACACACTCTGTGTCCTTAATTAGCAAAAACTTTCCTGACAGTATCCTCTCTCATCGGATTTCATTCCATTTAGTTTTCAATTATTCATCCCATTGTGAGCCATCACTATAAGACAATCAAATTAAAATCTTAAAATCCATTCCGTATGGCAAATTGTAAAACTTTTTAATTGTAAGTGTTTCGTAAATGTTTTGTTCTCGTCCCGGCAAAATGGTCTCTCTGCTGCGCGTACAACTACTAAAACTTTTAACCAATCAACTTCTGTCCAATAAGACCAGCTATACTATACACAGCAAGTAACAAGAAACATAGATGAGCTTCGACTCAGGGTGTTTGTTGAGTTGTTGTTGCTCTTGATGCTGTCAGTGTCAAATATTCTTTTTCTATAGACAGTCTCAACTTTTCCAATATTTTTTTTATTTTTTTTTTTTTTAGTTTTTTTCTTGTTTGTTGCCTTCTCATCCTTTGCCTCTAAGGAGAAGCAACTTTGATATCTAGCCATTGAAACATTTGTATGCATAAAGACAAGACAACATTCAGAGTACGAATATTCTACCAGATCCAACAAAAACACCAACTGAACTACGAGTATGTGTAAAAGATAAAAATAACAATGAAAAAACGATACAAAAATATAGATGCAACACCACAAACAAATAAAATGTTTCTACTTATGGCGAGAGGAGGTTCTGCTCTTATCCCTTTTTGATTCCAATTTTTACCATTTCTGTCGTTCGATTTGAAATTCACCCTTTCCATCAGGATATCTCCTCCCCAGGGTGTCTGTTGATTTTATAATATCTAAACTTTTCCAATTTTCACAAATTTACATCGTCGAAGAAGCGATGAAGCATGCAAAAATGTTGCAAAGAGATCAGAAAAAAAAAATGCAAATACAAAAAGCAGAGCAGCCGGAACAACTAGGATGTGGTGTCAAATGAGAACTTCAGCGCGGGGGTGGTTGGTATATAAATTTGTATTTGCAACGATTGTGTATAATGTTTTTAACTTTCGTTTGTAAGTCAAAGGTATGGGCTTTATTCGAACTGGAAAATTAATAAATCAATTCCAATAAACGGCAAAACCGACTGGAATGGCTTCAAAAAAGATGTCCAAGACAATACTGAACTGAGTGTATCACTCAAGACGCCTTACGAATTGGAAGTCGCTGTCGACGGCTTCGTTGATATCGTACAAAAAGCTGCATGGAATAATACTCCTCACCAGCAGAGGACACCTGACTATAACTGCGCCAAATACCCGCAAGAAATAATAGATATGGTCAAGACAAAACGAAAAGCGCGTAAAAGATGGCAACAAACTCGAGCCCCGCAAGATAAAGCGCACTTAAATCGACTGTGTAACTTGCTAACAAAGTTGATTAAAGATTATAAAAATGATGAGGTCAGAAATTATCTCGAAAGCCTAACAGCTGGAAAAGAATCCAATTACTCGCTTTGGAAGGCTATTAAAGCCACTAAAAAGCCGAAGATCGCAGCGCCGCCTATCAAGATAACCCACGACGTCTGTGCAAAAAGCGATAAAGAAAAGTTTTCGCCGCCTATCTAGAAGAAACTTTTAAGCCGTTCGATGGTCAGGCGCTAAATAATATTAATGCGTCGGACAGAACATGTGTGAATAATGCAGTAAGAAACGCTACACTCGCCGAGCTCGTGCAAGAAATAAAGAAACTTAAGCCCAAAAAAGCTCCGGGTTACGACCTGATAACGGGTGAAATCCTAAAAATGCTACCTCGGAAAGCATTAACTAAGTTTCTTCACATTATAAACGCCGCGATCAGATTACAATACATTCCGAGTCAATGGAAAATCGCGGAAGTTATTATGGTTTTAAAACCAGGCAAACCACTGAATGAAATAAAGTCTTATAGACCCATCTCGCTTCTTCCAATAATCTCGAAAGTTTTTGAGAGGATATTACTCAAACGGTTACAACCGATTATAGCAGAAAACCGTCTTATACCTGACCACCAGTTCGGGTTTAGAAGCAAACATTCGACGATCGATCAAGTGCATCGGATAACTGACGTTATAGAGAGAGCTCTAGAAGAAAATAAAATCTGCTCTGCCATGTTCTTGGACGTTTCGCAAGCATTTGATAAGGTGTGGCACGAAGGTCTCAAGTGCAAATTAAGACAAGTTCTCCCCGAACGATTGTGGAAAATCTTAGAATCGTATCTAGAGAAAAGACTCTTTCGTGTCAAACACGGAAACGAATATTCCGAATTTAAAGAAATAACGGCAGGTGTGCCGCAAGGAAGCGTCCTTGGGCCACTCCTATACCTATTATTTACGCGTGATATACCGCAAATAGAAGGTACTACCGTAGCCACTTTTGCCGATGACACTGCCGATGACACTAGCAGTTGGTACAACTACTAAAGAAACAAACAAATTATTACAAGGCGCGCTTAACCGGGTCAATGAATGGACAAAATCATGGAGGATCGCTCTTAACGAAACGAAATCGGTTCACGTGGATTTTACATATAAGCAAACAAATTATTTGCCCGTTTTTATAAATACGGCCCAAGTTCCGTTTGCAAATGAGGCCAAATACCTCGGAATGACTCTCGACACAAAGTTGAAATGGAAACCGCATGTAAAAAAGAAATGCGAAGAACTTAAAAACAAATATAGAGAACTTTATTGGTTACTCGGAAAATATTCCAAGCTAAACCTCGAGAACAAGCTTTTATTATATAAGCAAGTGCTTAAGCCTGTGTGGACGTATGGTATACAGTTATGGGGTTGTACCAGTGACACAAATCTAAATATTTTACAAACTTTTCAAAATAAAGTGTTAAGATCATTCGTCAGTGCACCGTGGTATATTAGAAATGAAGATCTTCATAGAGATCTCGGAATGCCCACGGTTAAAGATGAAACGAGAAATTGCGCTCGAAAGCATAGAAATCGACTATTAGGACACGTTAATACCTCGGTCTTGGAAATTCTTGATGAAACAAATTTATTGCGGCGTCTACAACGAACTAGACCTTCCGACTTAGCCCGATAATTATCATAACCGCGTTAAAATTGCGGAACGAGCAGGAACTATCGCCGGAATGTTACCTGCCAAACGTGTATAACTTCGTGATAAAAAAATTGCTTGATAAGTCATAACTTAGTTGCAGTACGAAACAAATTTGTGGGAGGTGGTTTTAGTGAGTAAAAATCTCACACTACTATGAGTACGCGCCTACTGTGCTCATAGTGTCTTTAGAAGATTTCCACCTGCCTCGAAGAAAAAAAAAAAATATATATAAATGTGGGCGCAGTAGCTCAGTGGTTAGTGTGATGGACTACTGGGGGAGGGGTCTCAGGTTCGATCCCCGGAAAAATGAAAATTGCATCTGAAGGATTTTTTTCGCCTGACATCTGACAAATATCCGAGAGTATTACCTTATAACTGTCAATTCAGTCGTTCGGACTCGGCAAAAAATTGTAGGTCCCTTCCATTAGTCCCAAAAATAGAAACTCACACAAACGAATGGTTGCGACAAGCTAGACCTTTTTTTTTTTTTTTTTTTTTTTTTTTTTTTTTTAAATAGGGGTATGAGAGAGATATCTCATACGGCACTAGGCACCAAAAGGGCCCATCGCGATCCCTAGAGGGAACCAATTGCAGTGACCTACAATGGAAAAACACCTAAACACCCGCCCCTGAGAAAACCCCAATCTCCCTGCAAAAACCAAGTAGCCCCTTGTAGTTGGTATTGTCTATCTCCTCTAGATGTTGGAAGAAGTACCTGCCTAGAAATTAGAAATTTCCTTCTACTACGACATATTGCCTCACATTCACAAAGTATATGTGTTATGTCCTCTTCGGCTTGCAGGTCATCGCAGAATCTACAATTGTCCGAGTCTGCCAGCCTGAGCCTTTTGGCATGTTTTCTAAGAAGACAATGCCCTGATAATATGCCGATCAGTGTCCTGAGCTGTTCCCTACCTAGTTTGAGGATTACCCTAGATCTTTTACGGTCGTATTGCGGCCAAAGTGCCTTAGATACTGCGTGACCGGTGAGGCCCTCCCACCTCCGGTCGGCTTCCTTAGTTATTTTATTCCTAATATCACTTCTTATGATGCAGGGAGGTGGTTTAATATCCACATCTCCTCCATCTAACATTTCCCCGCCTTTTCTCGCAAGCTCATCAGCCTGCTCATTTCCAGCTATACCGCAGTGTCCTGGTACCCAGCACAGTCTCACTCGGTTCTGACTGCATAATGCCTTGAGCATTGTGCGACAGTTCCTGACTAATTCAGAACTGTCGCACAATGCTCAAGGCATTATGCAGTCAGAACCGAGTGAGACTGTGCTGGGTACCAGGACACTGCGGTATAGCTGGAAATGAGCAGGCTGATGAGCTTGCGAGAAAAGGCGGGGAAATGTTAGATGGAGGAGATGTGGATATTAAACCACCTCCCTGCATCATAAGAAGTGATATTAGGAATAAAATAACTAAGGAAGCCGACCGGAGGTGGGAGGGCCTCACCGGTCACGCAGTATCTAAGGCACTTTGGCCGCAATACGACCGTAAAAGATCTAGGGTAATCCTCAAACTAGGTAGGGAACAGCTCAGGACACTGATCGGCATATTATCAGGGCATTGTCTTCTTAGAAAACATGCCAAAAGGCTCAGGCTGGCAGACTCGGACAAATGGCTAGACCTTGGGTGTATACACGCCTGTTACGCCAACAATATATAAATAGAATTTTCGTTCGTCTCCATTCTTCTTCACTGAATGGAACAATGTCGGGTCGGGATTTCGTCAATGATCTTAGAGCGGATGCGGAACGACGCACGTCTTCTCTTCTTTTCAGAATTTACAAAATTACTTCCTTTTTATTTTTTCCAATTTTTATTATTTTCGAACAATGACATCGCCAGCGTGGCTCCATGAAATTAGGCCCCAATGAAAAAAGGTCCCAAAAATAAATGAAAAAAGGCCCCAAAAATTTATATAGTAAGCAACAACAACGTTTTGTAGTAGGATTGGGGTGATTTTTCATTTTTTTGGGGCCTTTTTTCATTAATAATTTGGGGCAAAATTTCATTTTTTTTTATGCAATTATGCCTTAAATTAAAATCGATTTTAAATATTAAGGCCTTTGTAAGAAAAATTGCCCAAAAAGAATGAAAAATGGCCCCAAACTCAATGAAAAACGCGAAATAACTTTTAAATTTAATTTTAAGCTAAAACTAAAAGTTATTTCTCAAACTGAGAAGGCTTTAAGCTTTAGAAAATCTGTGAAAATAAAAGTTCAAAATTCGCGCGAATTTTCTAAAGCTAAAATTAAAAGTTATTTCAAAAACCAAGCTGGCTTTTCTACAGCTTAAATTGAAAGCTATTTCCAAATCTGAACAGGTTTTAAGCTTTAACAAAATTAAGAAAATACAAGTTAAGAATTCGCGCGCACTTTCGTCAATAAACTGATCGATGTGTACCTACTCACAAATTCATTTGTCAGTAAGTTATTTACTCCTTGAAAGCTGTAACGTCCTGCCCTTGTAACAACGGTATAATTCGCGTTTCTTCTAGTACATTTTTGTTTTGATACCAAAATAAGAAAATGAAAAATGAACCAAATGATCTTCAAACAATTTCCATTAAATGAAAAATCACCCCAATAAAATGCAAAAAGGCCCAAAAAAACGCAAAAAGGCCCCAAAACAATGAACATTTCATAATGCGTTTTGTTTTTGTTTGCCAATTATTATTTTGGGGCAATTTCTCATTTGGGCCTAATTTCATGGAGCCCGGCAGCGTTGCCCCCCTACTACAATTGTAGCGTTTTCACTACATTTTTCGCCCTCAAAAAGTTTCGTAGTGATTCGTAAAATAGTCACAAAACACTACAATTTCAAAATTTAAGAAAATAAAAATCTAAAAGAAAAATTAAAACTTATATCGAATATTGTGTTTGACCCTTAAGCACTTGCGAAGCACTTTTGATTTTCATGCAAACGCAGAACATTCTATTTCCACAGGAATATTATAATGAAGATATTGTGCAATTTTGGGTAAATTTGAAAAGCGCCAAGAATTTCGAAGGAAAGCCAGCATTTACAAACTTATGTAATTACATGCTAACGTTATGTAGTTTGCCTCATAGTAGTGAAACTGCAGAACGATGCTTTACCAACATAAATATAATTAAAGACGACTTACGAAATAATTTAGATATTTCTACTGTGGATGCAATAATGCAATGGAAGGTATTATTAAGGCATGTAGAAGGAGTTTTTGACCCACCCTCATCATTAATAACCTACGCTAATACTTTTTTTTTACCATAATACAACACATTATAGAAATACATATATGTAAATATTATTTCATAAGATATTGTATTTTTTTTTTTTTTTAAATACTTCTCTCGGGAAAGGCGAACCTATAACGCTTCAACAGCGCCCCGAGATGCTTGCAGATGTATGTTAGTTCTGCACTTAAATTGCTGCAAATTGTATACTTCAGGAAGCGAGTTCCAAAGTTTGCTTGTCCTGTAACAGAAGGAGTTTTGGAAAGTTAATGTCCTCGCGGTTGTCAAGTGAACTGTATGGTGATAAGCATTAGCAGCCTGTCTTGTGGGGCGCCCAAAAGTTGCATTTCGAGGGATAATGTCTTTGAGTTCCTCGGAACATCTAGCTACCATGGAAGTACCTATAGAACAAGCATAGGTCAGCGACTTGTCTTCTGTGCACCAACGGTTGAAGATTCGATGTGAGTGTAGGGTCTCCAATAAGTCAAACTTCTCGTCTCTCGATGCTGTCAAGTAGGTTAAGTGAATGCTTTGGGGCCGAGCTCCATATATGGGAACAATATTCCAGCCCTGGTCTAACCTGAGCTTTGTAGAGAAGGAGAAGTTGTTTGGGACTAAAGTACCTCTTTGCTCTAAATAGGTAGCTCAACTTAGCGGACGCCGATCTTGCGATATAGGAAATGTGGTCCTACCATGTGATTCCTGAATTGACTACTCCTAGAAGGTGCATTGAGTCCTTGGGATGGATTGGATGGTCATCCATTTGGATCTGAGGAACTATTAATTATTTATTTTTCTTAATAATCTTCTTGAATTAAAAGTTTAAATTATCCTTGAATAATTGTTTTTTGTTTTTCTTATGTAAATAATAATCTTCAATACGCAATTACAAGAACTACACTCTACTTGACATTTCCTTAGTTGTTGTAATTGCGTGTTGAAGATTCTACTTTACTTTACTTTGCTAGGAAAGATTTCCAGTAATACACGCTTATTGCTTTACTACACTTTAAATCCGCCACGCTACATTTTCAACCAGATGGGGGGGCAACACTGGACATCGCCAGTTTTGATTTCATTTTGGTAACAGTAAACCTAACATTTTAATGTATAGTAGAATGCTGTATTAACCGGTACATACATAAACACTGAAGCAACCATGCTTCGACATATATTTTTTTTAATTCCAATATAAAGCTTATAGTTAAATGTTTACTTAAATTCATAATTATCTAATGTACGCAATTCAACAATCACATTTTTACAAAATTCATATTCTTAACTTAAAATTTTCTTTGCCTGTAAATCTTCGTGAAAACTCTTTAAGATGTTTCCCAAAACATTTCGGATTACAAAAATTCTGTCAAAAAGCTATTTCCATACAATTTGGATTGACAACTATGCACTATTCAATTTTCATCCATAGGCAGTAAAAAAAATCAGCAATCCATTAGCATAATAAAACACATATCTAAAAATGTTTTCAATTACTTTGTCAAACATTTTACGTTAAATCGAAAATAACTAAAGTCAACTACAGAAAATTACCAACAATGAAGCAGAAAGTTTCGTGTGACTCAGTCGTAAACTTTATAATTTATATTTTGTACATTATTTTGTATATTAAAGTTACTTTTAATTATGTCATTTGTATTTAAAGGACCCGTGACAGGAAAATTATAGAACAAATTATAATTTCGTACTTTCCTTTTTGATTATAAAATCGAAAAGGGGTTGAAGAAAATAAGTTACACAGATTCGGTGAGGGTGGACTTTATTTTTGAGTGCTTGACGATGGTGGCAGGTTGAAGTACAGCATAATAATTAAAAGGATTATTTTGAAAATTATAAGTTTTACTCGCATAGCTAGTATCTTAGAAGAGAATAACCAAATAGATTACATAAATCTTGGATCAAACGGCATTTACATGTTAACTAATCCATTTAAGTTTGGGCTTTCTATTTATTTATTTAAGTTTTGATAGCTAAACAGCAAGTATAGCGCTAATACTATATATGGTCGGTGGTAAATTGGTCGCTCGTTGGGTGGAAAGTTATGTTTTAGCATGTACCACAAAACGATTCCTTTGAATCAAATTAGTAAAAAGTGTAACGAAAACTGGGTTAGGCATGTAACGTTGACTTTGTAAACAAAATTCTGGGAATTGTATCTATTAGAATGCCACCCGTGGAGGAAAGGATTCCACTACTACAAACCAAACTTCACACTGACTTTTTCCTTTTCCCAGCTTATGGGTGTAGCGGTTAACGAGGCCAAAAACCATAAGTATATGCTGTCAAGATGCTACACCCAAAATCGACGAATTTAACAAAACGCCACAATCAACAGATACAACCCAGAGGTTGTAATGGTCCGACTCTGATTATAAAATCTGAGCAGAAATTAAACGAAGAATAGCTCTTGGCAACGGTTGTTTTTTTTTTTATTATTATTGAGAAGACAATTGAGTAGTACAGTAAATGGACAGACATTTGAAAGATCGTGCCCCTGGTGTTAGCGTTTGAGTTTTGCCCTATTATTTCAAGATGACATCGAAGGTATCGGTAAGTTCTTTACCGACATTGATGGAGCAGCGTTAATTCTCCATCGCCATCCTGCACAAACGGATGAATTTGGCAGGTATGCCAAAACTAGAATTGCTGTGTATGGCTCGTCTCAATAAATGCTGTGATAGGCGGCCTTAAAATCGATGAAAAGGTGATGGGTATCGATTTGAACAATATGGATTTTGAAGCCTTTGTTCTCCTGGCGACCTGTTGAAGAGATGTAAGTAGTATTGGATATCCGAAAGGCTTTGATCGAGTCCTACTACACTCTAAGAAAAAATCGTGTAATTTTACTATCATTAAGCGAGGAATCTACTTGCCTACCATAATTGCAGTAATTTTACGCACGTATCAATTTTAAATATTTAATGCGTAAATCTTAAACCTTTGTTGTGTAAATTCACACATAGATTGTAAATATAAATGCGTATTTCTACACTTAAGGTGTGAAAGAAATGTTTATAAATCAACATAAAATGTGTAAATTTAAACCTTTTATGTTTAAATTTGTAGCAAAATTCGACATACAATGTGTAAAATCCAACAAAATTGTGTATGAAGAAGCTTAAAATTAGACTTTTTTATGTAATTTTGCTTAAATTCAATATTTAATGTGTACAATTAAACAAAATTGTACATCGTCAGAAAGTATATTCAAAACAATTCAAAAACAAGTAAAAGTGTTATCATCGGCCTTGATATCCTCCACTGCAGTGAACCTGTCTAAACGAAATAAAACAATCCAAAAATGCTTAAGATATTTATTAAAAATTATTCGATTTAACAAAAAAAAAATACTTCCGTAAAGAAAGTAAAAAAACACTTCTTTCACTAAAAGATGCCATGGAACTTGGGAGCGCAAAAGCTGCAACCGCTTCATTCAATGGTCTGATCACGTATGAGCTCGCAAATGCACCGTCACTCACAATCGAATTGCAAAATTACACATAAAATGTTTAACTTTCATCAGATTGGTGTAAATGGGTGTTGGTCTTTAAACACTGTGTGTGTAATTTTCATAAGGTGTTTATATTTAAACAAAATTTGTTTATTTATAAACATTTTGAGAGTAAAGTTTAAACAATAATAGAATATTATTGAACAAAAGTTGTTGAAAAGTACACAAAAGGAGTACATTTGCAACAAATGTTTGTAATATCTAACATTATGTGTTTAAATTTTTTTTTACCTATTGTCGTGTGTATAAACACGCAACTTGCCTATTTTTACATTAAAAATTACATACATTTTCATAGTAATTTTACACGCATTTTTTAGAGTGTAGCCAACTGAGCAAATTTGCCTCTTAAATATTACCACAACAACTCTGCAGATAGATGCAAGGATTTTTGCGAAGCAGATAAATTCAAGTTGTAATAGATGGTGCATGAGCATGATTACCACCCTTACAAAAAAAATGTTTCGACTTTGCCACAGATTATAATCGAGGAGTCATAATGGACAGGCAATTCGAAAATAATATGCAAGTATCACTTATTCAATATCAGCGTCCTCAAACTGATCTTACCCATACTTAGAGCAAAGAGGTTTTTTTGTGTGGGGGACCACCTACAAACTATCCATGCATAAAAAATTATAGCAAATAAATTATTTTTGTCCTTGAATGCTACCCATGCACGGAATTACATACACAACTCTATCTAGTACAGAAACCTCCTAGAATTACGCTTGAAACTTGGCAAAGCATTGCAAACTGCTGTCAACTTCATTTGCGGAAACAAGTGTGAGATGGTCTACACTCTACATAACCCCGCCCACCAAACTCCATCGCTCTTTTTACTTTGATCTTTGCCATCTTTGGCCGATGGTGGTATCCTCAAGCAAATTACCGACTCGTTTTCATAATTTATACCTAAAAGACAAATCTTAGTTACATAGCAAAGGATTTTACAAATTTTTCATAAAAAAGAAAACCATCACTGCGTGTCCAGGTAAAATCATGATTTTTTATATAAAAACAGCGATTAAAGTCAGTGTTCTTGTTTAGCACCAGGCACAGTGAGTGAATATCGTGAAGATTTTTTTTATTAACGCACGTGGATTGCCCAGCAAGCATATCGGAAACTCGACTGCTTAAATATTGCTGTACTATCCACACGCGTGGCCACTGCGACCACCATCGGTATCCCAGAAAGGTTATGCCCCGTAAACGCCTCCGACATATTCCTTGATCGAGAATCAAGCCATACTAAACTCGGCCAAAATCGAACACGTTACCTACAGCGGCTAGATCGACAACAAAATCCCTCACGCTCTGATTCTTCATCGGTTTAAGCTCGAGCAGCACGACGATCTTAATAAGCTGATTAATATCAATTAATCTACGACGACGATCATTCTGCCAGGGAGAGCCCACATCCGATCGATTTGATGGCAACGAGTGAGAAGTATTGACCATTTTAAAACAATCGCTTCTCGCCCGCCGATCTCTAATCGACACTCTGCGCATCCATCTCATCTACTTGAGCGAGCTACGAAAACAATCAGACCAAATCGATCGAAGTGCATGGAGATTAACGTGTATGATACGGTCATACGGGCCAACGAAAAATCGTCTTGCGCATTATATTGATATCCCGAACGTTTGATCATACGCCCTGTCATCATCGTTTTTCGATTATCCGTCGAGTGAAATCGAGCTTTGATCAAATCGGCACCCCACCAACCGATCACCAGAAACCAACTCCACCTTTCGGTTTTCTCTCTAGGATATTTTTTACTTCACGTCTCGGGTGTTGATATTTTTTTTTTGTCCTGAAAATTATTTGAACATTATACCCTTAGGCATGTTATTATTGTACGGTAGTTCAGAGGCATGTGCAAGAACCTACCCGTTTTCGACGAACTAGTTTCGCGCTTTATGCAAGCATGCCTGCCGCACAACGCCTACTGAACACCCTACCAAACGACCTGTGGCCTATTTCACCAACTTAAAATTTTGTATTTATAATTATTTTTTGAAAATTTTGTTAGAAAAAGAGACAAATTCTGTTTCACCACAATTATTTTTAAAGGAAATTTGTAATTTTCTACAGATTTTATGAAAAAATACTTGTAAATACAAATTTGTAAGTTGGTGCAATAGGCCATTGTTGATTTCTACAGGATTTCCTGTGATTCTGGAAATGGACGGGAGAGCATGAGATCACTTCAATTTCGTTTGATAGGACCAGCCTCCATTACATCTGTCCAAAACAACTCCTCATTCTCCATAATTTAAGACCTGTAATATTTCTTCTATATATATAGGGACTGAGCCCCAAAACAATCATGTTAGCATTGACAGTTCGACTAATAAGAGATCCTACACCAACATCAATTTTCCAGTCGAAGACTATCGCGAGGACATACATTTTTCAAAAATCCTTTTGCTACAGGGCAAGTACATTTTGGAACACGCTTCCTGGTGACTTATTTCCAGACGCCAACAATTTGTGTTAGCCTTGACAGTTCGACTAATAAGAGATCCTACACCAACATAAATTTTCCAGTTGAAGACTATCGCGAGTACATACATTTTTCAAAAATCCTTTTGCTACAGGGCAAGTACATTTTGGAACACGCTTCCTGGTGACTTATTTCCAGACGCCAACAATTTACAACAATTTAAGTGCAAAATTAACACTTATCTGCAAGCATCTCTTGTGCTGTTGAGGCGTTATTGCCTCGCCTTTCCGAAAGATTGTATATGTGCTTCGATATATCGAGAAAACTATTTCATACCTTTAGGATTACATATTTAAAAACACCATTGGACTTGCAAACTCCGTAAAGAATGTACAAGCTAAGTTTGAAAATTCTACAACCCTGAATTAGACCTCAAAATTTTTTAGTTTAAACTATTTACCACCACCTGTACTCTATAGTAAGTTTTTGAATAGAAACTCCTTCGAATCCCACCAACTATAAAAAATACCGGTCCATCTGAGCCAATACCCCATGAAATGGGTATGAAAATGTATTCCGGAAAAATCGTCGCCCTTTCTTGCAATTGTTAACTTAGTGTTGAGTTCACTTTCACATTTAATTCCAAGAAAAACTTATAAACTGTGTTTGAAATTTCCAAGAAAATTAGTATTCGAATTTCCTTCAAATCACTCCAATACCGGGATGAAGTTTAATCTCTGCACTGACCTCCTTGTGGTCAGAACTTCTATTACTGTGTGTGTATTCAAAAAGACCGCACTAATGCACCAGAATATTCATCATCATTTCTTACCTTCCAATATAAAATGATGAAGATGCAGAAATAGACGGAGAAGAAGAAGAAAAAAAAAATACATAAATAAATTAGTTGGCTTTTCAGATGAAGTCTTTCGGATATGATCCCTCGGATGGTATCCTTTCTTCACACACACGTCCATCATCATCATCAGCAGCAGCAGCAGCAGTATAGCAACATTATCGTCTTCATCGAGCTGACCACAAAAGTGAAAGGCTTCTTGGTCTTTCAATAATATCCTGACACCCCTTTCTCTCTAGCTAGTGGTCATCTGATGGAATTACCACAAAATGCCTCCCGCCTTCGTTCGGTTTCATCTTCTTGTCCCAAGGAGCAGAGCATCAGAACCCATTATATGGACCACACACTTACACAAATATTCCAGCTGCAGTCGAGCAAGGATTCATATCCGGTAATACGAAGACGAAGCAAAGCAACCAGATAAAGGAAATTCGAAGACAATGTGTGCCATGTGGTCGACAAGGGGGGCGATGGTACGTAGGCAGTCGGGCGGGCCTTCTGCCCAAGCCAAGCAGTCGTGTGTTATGGGGTAACAGGAGAAAAACAGTTTAAATCATGTACACACATAATATTGGCCTTTGATACGGATCCATATCCGGATTATACTGACCATCCCTTTGGGATTAAATTCAACGAAGCAAAAGATAAAATCTGTTTATAAAATAAACAAAATGATTTAGAATGCTACGTTGGGGCAGGAGGAGGAAGGCCACCTCTATAACAAATCCACACACAAAAGAAAAAGCAGAGAAAAAAAAAGAAACACTGACTGAGTGAAAGAAAGCAAAGGATGTTGGAAGAAATTGAAGCCGTTCACAAGGAAAATCTTCTTACGTGTCCGTCCGTCGGTCGTCCGCAAATGAAAGGAGTTAAGTTGATGGGTTCTCTAGGTATGCGTAGGTATGTGTGTATGTGTATGTGTGCGTGCCATAGGCAGAAGGATGGAATAACTCTTCAGGAGATTACTTTTAATTCGAACGGAAAAAAAAGTAAAAGATATACCCACTCATACACACTAACCGAGAAGGAGAATGATGCGTCTCAAGGAGTAGCTAGATCGCCACTCATGCTGGTCTCATGCGGTTTGAAGGCCAACCGATTAAGGATGCGACGGTAACAAAAAGTAACCGACTGCTGGGAGATGCTCGCATGGAAAAAATATTCGTAGACCTTTCTCTGTTCTTGTATTAGCCCCATTCAAAGAAAAGTTAATTAGGAAACTAAAACAGAAAATGTATCCTTACTTTGCTGCTCCTTTGTTTGTTCTTGTATTCCTTTAGTAATCGTTTTATTTATTTTTGTTTGTTTCATTTGTTTTTTCATTCGTACGATTTTCCTACACAATCTTTTTGTGTGTGTGGTGTAAGGTGGAATAGCGTTCGCTGAGTGGCATACCGGCTGGGATAATTGCGAAGAGAGAATGTTGGATTTGTTTAGGAGTAAGGATGACAGGACGTGATAAAAGGGTAATGAACTTTAATTTGGTTCTGCTTATTTGCAGAATATACATATGGGCACACGTTTTGCCAAAATTCTTTTTTTGAACATCACCGTCTAAGCTCTTTATAATTCAAAAGCCGATATCATAATCATCATGTGTGACTTTAATGTCAGAGAGACTCAAAAGTTTAATGGGAAAACTTGTCAAAAATAATGGTGAATTGCCTGCCATAAAATCACCATTGAGTTCAACTCTTAAAACTCTTGTTTATATATTTTCAACTTAAGTATGTATTTGTTTAGGAACTTTTTCTGAAATATTAAAGTATTCTAATGCTATACGTCTTTATAAAAAAAGAAATCAAAAGTGATAAAACATAGGCCAATATCTTTATTACCCCCAATCTGAAAAAAAGTAATAAATTAAATAAAATTGTGACGAATGGAAGGGACCTACAATTTTATGCTGAGTCCGAACGGCTGAATTGAGAAGCTTTTTCATGACAGTTATAAGCTTATACTCTCGGATGTTTGTCAGACGTTCGCGAGAGGTGGCGCAGTAGACTGCTCTGTAACAAATTTAGGTATATCGCAGGGTTCTGTTTTTGGTCCAATACTGTTCTTAACATATATAAATGCCCTATTTAGTCAGCCGTTTGTAGGGAAAATAACAGACTTTGCAGATGATCTTGGCATTGCTTATCAGTCAGATAACCCTTTAAGCTTAGGGTCGATATAAATCAGGATGTTTACATTCTGAGAGTATGGTTTACTGTGGACAGTAACAAAACTAAATTAATGATCCGTTTTCATGAACAAAATTGTAATAGATCCGTCATTACAAATTGTGTGTGTGATGTGGAATGTCTACAAAGACGTTGTCACAAACCACATAGAACAGACCGTCGACTCCTCACACAAAACGGACTACGGGCCCAGAATTTTTCATGTATTGATGTTTATGTGATGTACAAAAGCAAAGGAGCTCCAATAACACACGCATACTTGAATAATCCTAGGCCCATGTTATCATACAGGCCCATATAATCATTGCCGCAATTGATTTTGACATTTCACACGTATTCACAGACAGGGGAATTAATTCCGGGGAGAATCGGGTAGGTGCACGGAAGTTGGCGGTCTAGATATATGTGGTTTGTTTTGTGGACATTGTTTAAAAAACAAATATCCAGTTGAGCAAATAATTTTAAAATTTTAACTAGTAAATCCGCTAAAATATTTTGACACTTCAGTTCAGCCATTATATGTTTTGAAACAGTGCGCTTTCAGGATAGTTTGTGGGCCAACTCGATTGGCTCGTTCTAAGCTTTTATTCAGAACATTGAAAATTCTACTGCTAAAACTTGTATCTATTTGTATTTGTATCTATTACTTTAACCCTCTATCGCAGCGATTCTCGACCTGTGGCCCGCGGACCCCTGGGGGTCCGCCGAGCACTTTCAGGGGGTCCTCGACGGCCTTCCAATAAAACATCAAAAATACGTCTTTATTATCATTCCAATGTGAAACACAAACAAACGTTGTTCACCAAATCGAAAATTACCTTTTTTTACTTATTTCCTCATTAGGTACTTTTCAAACAATTTTCCTACCCCTCTCAATAACAAATGCATGAACCAAGTTTCAGTTAAAAAACGATCATCTACCAAACAATTCCACTACATATGTTTTTTGTTTGTATGCTGTAGGTATGAAGAGTTTTGTTGTAATGCTTGCTTATACTCTTTTCCTTGAAAAGGGTATCTGCATACTGTATTTGAATCCGAAATTTGCAGTAGGGGACATTTGAACCGTTATGCGTATTTCCTTCTTTTATAGGCAAATCTCAGAATGTCATTTGTTCTGTCTCGTTCGCATTTAGTGTTTGTTCTTTAAAATATTTGGTCGTCGTATTCCCAGTTGCTTTCCTAAAATATGGAACGCTGGCTAAAAAGGTAAATTACTGAAGACGTTGACTCCAATCCGGGAACATCGACTTCAAAATTCGGTGATGACAGTAAAACTAAAAAAACAACGAAAATATTCCTCCGAATACCTTGCAAAAACGATTTAAAAAGAAGGATTTTTCAGCACTTCCAACACTAACTGAATTCTTAGCAAGTACCAACGATATCTTACCAGATTCAATTTTTCAAAGTTTTGTCAAACATTTCACTGAACTAAAAGATTTAATTGCAATGATTTTGGCCATTTGTCAAAGCATTGTCCTAAGAAGAACCAGGTCGCAGATACATCAAGAGTTAATACTGTCTCTTCTCCTACCGTTCATATGGAGATCCGAATAGATGACAATGCATTTGACACTCTAATCGATACGGGTAGTCAATTGTGCTTGATAAAACATTCAATTTTTTTAAAGTTAAATAAACAATTTGATAGAGCGGGAACTTTACTATCAGGTATAGGGCAAAATGTTTATTCCTCAATCGGCGGGTTAAAAATGATTGTTTTTATTAATGAAATGCCCTATGTTCTGACTTTTGACGTCGTTAAAGATGAGTGGATGTCTGAAAACATTATAATCGGTACGGAAATTTTAAAATACGCCAATATGAAAATCGAAAATGGGAACGTGTGCTTCAAACGCAAAGAAAATGATAAGTGCTACGATACTCGTAAAATTACGTACGAAAACGATATTAATAAAATCGATACGGAACAATTAATCGCGGAAAGTAAGAAAGTATATAATATAGATTCAGTAAAAGATACGCAAATAAAAGAAACGATCACTAAGCTAATTGACTCTTATGAACCAACAAAATCTGAAAAATCTTGTGTCGAAATGAAAATAGTACTTGAAGATGAAACGCCAGTATTTCATCGTCCGCGAAGGTTAGCGCCAAAGGAGAAAGACGTGGTGACTTATCAAATATCAGAGTGGCTTAACGAAGGGATAATAGTGCCTAGTAATTCCGATTTTTCCAGTCCGGTTGTTCTCGCAAAGAAAAAAGACGGTAGTTATAGACTTTGCATCGATTACCGCAAACTAAACTCGAAAATCGTTAAAGACAGATACCCGTTACCGTTAATTGAAGACATATTGGAAAATCTTTACAAAGCACGCGTTTTTACTAGTTTAGATCTCAAAAATGGGTTCTTTCATGTAGATATTCATCCTCAAAGTCGAAAATATACATCATTTGTCACGCCAGATGCCCAATATGAATTTTGCAAGGTACCTTTTGGCCTCTGTAATTCCCCTTCGGTTTTCCAAAGGTTTATAAATACGGTTTTTAAAGATCTTGTACGCGAAAAACGTTTGCTTATCTATATGGACGACCTAATTATCCCGTCGGAAAATGAAAATGAGAATTTGCTAACTTTAAAATTAGTATTACAAGTCGCACAAAAAAACGGACTTATAATTAAATGGGAGAAATGTCATTTCGTTACCCGAAAGATTGAATTTCTCGGTCATATAGTGGAGAACGGCGAGGTGAGGCCATCAAGTGAAAAAACTAAAGCAGTGCAAAATTTTCCTGAACCCAAAAATATAAAAGAACTTCAGAGCTTTTTAGGCTTAACTGGCTTTTTTAGAAAATTCATACCCAATTATGCTGGAATCGCCAAGCCCTTGTCTGATTTGACAAGGAAGAGTGCAACTAACTTAACATATCTAGAGTTAAAAGATTTGCTATGTCAGGAACCTGTTCTTAAGCTTTTTAATCCAACGCTGGACACGGAATTGCATACAGATGCAAGCAAAGTCGGCCTTGCTGCCGTTCTGCTTCAATCAACGTCACGATAAAGACATGCATCCCGTCTTTTATGTAAGTTTCAGAACAACGCCTGTGGAAGAAAAATATAGTAGCTATGAATTAGAGGTATTAGCCTTAATACGCTCCGTGAAAAAACTACGCGTCTATCTGCTTGGACTTACATTTAGCATTTATACCGATTGCAAAGCATTTCAGTTAACAATGCGAAAAAAGGATTTATGCACCAGAGTGGCAAGATGGGCCCTGTTCTTAGAAGAGTTCAATTGTACAGTGCACCATAGACCAGGACGATATATGCAGCACGTTGACGCGTTGAGTCGAGTGTTGACAATTTCAGCAGTTGATACGGTAGCTCTGCATAGAATCAAAAAGGCTCAAGGTAGAGATGAGTCATGTCAGCTCATTCTTACGATCCTTCAACATGAACAATATGAGGATTACGTAAGCCGCAACGGAATCCTGTACCGATTCGTTGAAGGAGCTTATTTGCTAGTGGTACCAAAAGTTATGCAAAAAGAAATCATTCGATCACAACATGAAATCGGTCATATTAATGCGCAGAAGGTGGTAACCCTTTTAAAACAAAATTACTACTTTGCAAATATGCATAGAAAAGTCGCCGAAGTAATAGCTAACTGCGTTGCATGTATCCTCGCAGGAAGAAAACAAGGTAAGCAAGAAGGATATCTCCATCCAATTGATAAAGTCGATACTCCGCTCCACACTTACCATATGGATCACCTTGGTCCAATGGCTTCAACCGCTAAGAACTACAAACATCTACTAGTCGTTACGGATGCTTTTACCAAGTACGTTTGGATCTACCCAGTAAAATCGACGACAACAGAGGAAGTCTTAAGGAAAATCGAGTTGCAGGAAAACATTTTTGGTAGCCCCCATAGGATCATAACTGACAAGGGCTCCGCATTTACGTCCACCGATTTTAAAGAATATTGTCAACGCAGAAATATCAGTCTAATGCATATCACAACTGGTGTACCACGTGGCAATGGGCAAGTGGAACGCATGAACGCGATAATCAAATCATTGCTAACCAAGATGTCAGTTAAAAATCCCCTGAAATGGTTTCAGAATGTCCCGAGAGTTCAGAAAGCAATTAACTGTACGGTGTTAAGGGCTACCAATAGAACCCCATTCGAAATGCTTGTAGGCATACCAATGAAAACAGAAAGAGATCCTGAGATAATAGAACTACTAGAGGAAGAAATAAGATGCGAATTCGAGGACAATAGATCGGATCTCAGAGTAGAAGCAAAACAAAAAATTTGTCAAATCCAGGCGGAAAATAAAAAAACGTTTGATAAAAATCGAAAAGCAGCAGAAAAGTACGCAGTAAAGGACCTAGTTGCAATCCAGCGCACTCAAGTTGGACCCGGACTCAAGGTGCACCCGCAGTTTCTTGGACCATATGAGGTCACCAAAATTAAGCGCAACGATCGCTATGACGTTCAAAAAGTTGGAAATCACGAAGGTCCTAACAAAACTTCATCATCAGCTGACCAAATGAAACGATGGCTACACGACGACGGAAGCGATTTTGAATTAGACTCAGCTGAAGACGAAGTATCTCAGGATGGCCGGATGTGGGATTAGTATGCTGTAATCCCCCTAAGTCTGTCAGAAACGAAAAGCCGCGTCAACTGTAAACGTGTGTTGCCTTTTACAGTCCCCTTTACCCTCCTCCACAATACAACTTATTTTTATATATATAGATGTTATTTTTTTACATGCAAACCGGCAAGACCGTCTTAAGACGGTCTTGACTATTTCTCACCTGGCGGTCGTTCCAGACAAATTTTTCACCTGAAAATTTAAACTTAAGCTTCTTTTACCTATATTTACTTAGACAAAAAATTTCAACTTCATTCGACCATTTTTACGGTTTTGCCCGTTAGAAGGTTAAGGCTTTAAAGATTGTTTTTATGAGAGGCGGCACAATGCTGAGTTCAATTTCTAACACGCTTTGCTTAGTGATTCAAGTAATTTTGTCTTCGTAAGGGGCATCTGATGTCTGTGTTTGTCAGAGCAGCCAAGTCTTTTAATGGAAGGCTCCCAAGTGAAGCTTCCTTCTACTGGAGGGAGCTGGGCAGGAATAAAGGAGGTGATTAATAGCTTCCTCCCCTTCATCATCCATACAGCTTCTGCAAAACGCTTAGCCTTACGGCATGACGGTCTTGACTATTTCTCACCTGGCGGTCGTTCCAGACAAATTTTTCACCTGAAAATTTAAACTTAAGCTTCTTTTACCTATATTTACTTAGACAAAAAATTTCAACTTCATTCGACCATTTTTACGGTTTTGCCCGTTAGAAGGTTAAGGCTTTAAAGATTGTTTTTATGAGAGGCGGCACAATGCTGAGTTCAATTTCTAACACGCTTTGCTTAGTGATTCAAGTAATTTTGTCTTCGTAAGGGGCATCTGATGTCTGTGTTTGTCAGAGCAGCCAAGTCTTTTAATGGAAGGCTCCCAAGTGAAGCTTCCTTCTACTGGAGGGAGCTGGGCAGGAATAAAGGAGGTGATTAATAGCTTCCTCCCCTTCATCATCCATACAGCTTCTGCAAAACGCTTAGCCTTACGGCATGCTTTCCCAATAGGCACTATGTCCAGTAATGACACCTCTTGTGGTGCCGATATGAAATCAATTTCTTAGAGCGTTTCAAACCCAGCTTAGGCCAAATTTGTTTTGTCGCTAGACAAGTAGTGTCACTTGTCCACCTAAGATTTGCACTCTCGATAGCATCCAGCTTCTATTTTTGTTTGTATAAGTAGCGATTGACATGCCTAGGGTGCCTTTATCCGGTAGGATGGGTATAGTTGTTCTATTTCTGGCTAGTTTATCGGCCTTACAATTCCCTGGAATGTCTCTATATCCCGGCACCCAAAAAATATGAATGTTGAACTGTTCGACCATCTCCGTAAGAAATGATCGGCAGTCGATGACTACTCGAGAAGTTATAGAGATCGAATCCAAGGATTTGATATCTGCTTGGCTGTCCGAAAATTTAACGTATATCAGTTAGTTAACCTCGAATGCATCTTTAGATAGGAGTCGAGCGAAAATACACTTTTGGTGACGTCAGTTGATGCAATCATTTGGACGATGATTGTCTTAGAAATTACACGATGAATGCCCATTTGAGATCTTTAAAGATGAAGATCTAAGATAGTCTTTTGAAGGGTCTTACAGATATTCAATGAACGTCTTCGCATAAGACCGCAGAATTCCTATCCAATTGTCAGCTGTAGGACACACACAAATCAAAAAATGTCATCGGTATCACATGAGGCTATGGCTCCCTACACTCAGAGGAAAAACGAGCTAAAATCAAGAATATCAGTGTCAGATCAAGCTCGTTCGTTGACGAAAGTATGGTAATCTCGGAAAATCTTATTTCAAGTACGAAAATCTTATTTTGAGCTCGTTTTTTCAAGACCAAAAAATCTTACTTCAATCCTGTTTCGGGATTGATTTAAGCTCGAAAATTCTTAAATCAAAACCAAAAAATCTTACTTCAATCCTGTTTCGGGATTGATTTAAGCTCGAAAATTCTTAATACAAGACCAAAAAATCTTACTTCAATCCTGTTTCGGGATTGATTTAAGAATGTGGTTCTTACATTATGCGATGTCTGAAAAAAATGTATTTTGGGTATTCAAGATCTAAACCTAAGATCTTAATTACCTACCATCTTATAAAATATCATCACATCATTCATTCACATTTCACATCAGTAGATATCATAGGTAATAATATTAAATTTTCAATGTTGCCTTATGAGAATTCACTCAGTAAGTGAGTGTGAATTTTAGGAACGAATAGAAATCAAAATAAAGTACATGCGCATGCAGTTTAAGTATTGTTGCGCTTGTTTCAATCATGAACAAGCTTGAAATAAGATTGTTTCGGCTTATTTCAAGAACAAAAAAACTAACTCAAGAGCTCATTTGTGTTTCAATGTCCTCTTTTAAGATTGTTTCGGCTTATTTCAAGAACAATTGGTGTCATATTAAGATTTAGCACGTAAGAATGAAAAAATCTAAAATCAAGCTTGAGCATACTTGATTTTAGCTTGCGATTTTTCTCTGAGTGTATATGTACATACAACGCGTTTCCGTTTCATTTCAGCATAACCATCGCCTGCCAACTTAATAAAATAAAGAATAGACTTAATCAGAATAGACCAGTTTAAAAGCTAACACAAAATAAAATCGCTTCGACATCATTCACATAACTCTAATGCCAGACATTGTTGGTGGAATTTAGTAACCTCCTCGATAGGTCACACTTGTGCGCTTAAATCAACCACAAATCACATCTAATCTCCTTAATGCAAAAGAAATCTAAACTCAATGTCCATTTCGGATATTTTATTACACATAACCGGAACCGACCAATGGGCCCATTAAATATTTTATTAGTCCTAGGAGAACTATATTTTCAGCGTAATAATCTTTTCTGTGCACCTCCTTCTGCCCACACAGAGCGACTTACCTATACATCCCATATCAACTACCAGCGTTCTGTGTAAGGCCCCAAAATGGCATGTAGCCTGGTATCCCGGCCTCTCGGCCAAATCCAACCGCACCTGGCTACTCTGACCCGGAAATGGTTTTTATTGCCATTTCGGTTAGACTATAATACATCCAGTGTATACAATATACACGTGTATGTGCCTCACTATAGGAGAGTTTAAAATTAATGAATGTGAATAACTAATTAGGGGCGCTTATATTAACTATGATGTGCCGGGTTTGTGTTTACTATATAATATGTACGCTTCAAGATACATCTGAACGAAAAATAAATCAATAGACAGAGTGTAGATAAAACCAACTCGGTGGTGTATATTTAAGTACATCAGGATCAACAGGCGGCTTTGTATTACAAGGATGAAGGATTCATGCTGCATCCTAAACGGTTGGCTTCACTGGACCATAGGCAAAAGCCCTTATAGTAAATTATTATTAAGTTCTGCTGAACGCATTTGAGTTATGCAACTGGGAAATGACTATTACTTTGCCTCACTCTCTCTCTCTCTGACCGACCAGTATAGAGTATGGGGGGTTGTACGATAAATTGTTGCCAGGTTAGTGGGGCACATGATGGATGCCGAATCCGTATTTAAATTAACATGACACCCTAAATAATTGGATTCTCCGCCTCCTTTCTTCTTCGGTGCCTGGTTGTTGATTTTCTAAAGGGAATTATTATGCTTTTGTCGAAAAGGTCCTCAAGTGCGCTTGGCTGACATCTTTCAAAATTTTGCCAGAGAAGGCATCTGCTGTCTTCCACTTCCAGAACATTTCTTGCGTTTGCATATACGAGAGTGTAAGTAAGTTACTTGAAAACTTTGATGCTGGTCCTTGGAGTGTTTTTTTTTTTAATTTTTGTTTGCTCGTGGCTCCACTGTGAGAAAAGTTAATTAAGCTAACTTTTTTGTGTTCTGCTCCATTAACTTGCAGGCAGACTCTCTCTCTAGCAGTGGCAGGACTCTACAAAAGTGTATGGCAACTCGTTGCAATGGCAAAGCTGCTTCTTGTGCAATTGTATGGCTAATGTAGCACTTGCTTTGCCCAGAAATTAAATAATTTTGTAATGTAATAAGGAACGTTAGTGACGTGGTCTCGCAAGGATTTTCACAATTCTTTGTATAGTTGATGGTATAGTGTTTACTACTATTTGCAATTTACTCTTGCCATAACTCTATACAAGGGAGACTCTGTGTTTGAAGACTTTACTTCGCTCAACTGGAGGGCGTCTAAGTAAGAGCATGGTTGGTGTGATTCTAAAGACGTGTGACTAATTGTGTGAGCAATTCGTTTACGGTAGGTTTCCTTTGACGATGGGTGCCGTAGATATGAAGAGTTGGTTCGCATAGAAGTTTACAATGATCGCATCAAAAGGTAAGCGATACAGAAATGTTTGCGAGATATATAGGTCTGATGAGTGTGTAGATAGGTACACGATGACAGTTTGATCACGCTGACATTTTTCAAATAAATGGCGCAATATGTCTGTTTTGGCACCCAAGGCCTAGCTTCTCACAAGCAATCGTAACCAGCAATATGTAACCAGTGAGCCACTACGCTCACGTTTTTTAGTTCGATGGAAATTATTCAAAGTCCAGAATTTGTAACCAGTCAGTTCAAAAACTAAAAACACTCCTGTATTGCTTGATACCAAAAATGGTTCTTTTAAACAAGGCATTCTTGGAGCACACCGACTCAAGTCTCGTGCCAACAAGAAGATAACCCTTTTCCTTATATGTAGTTATGGAGAAACTCAGATATTACCAGTTCAGCGTTGCTGTCCCTATAGCTTGGGTTCGAGCCCACGTCGTTCGACCTAGAAGCAAACACACTATCCACTACACCATGGGCACCGCCGGTGAATTTAATAAACAAATTGACTGAGGAGGGGTATCAAGTTGATACCAATTGACAGCAATCTGGATCATATAACAACGTTCTTAAATATTAGACTTTTTTGTTCTCGACAATAGGTTAGCTTTAACTTAGCGGGCTACCGATCTCTAATGATCTATACTATAAACATTGCAGAATTCTATTCTTTGTGATGGCTTGATCTTTTAAACGGAGGTTTGGTCTTCTTTGACGTTTCGAACTTGCGGGCTGGGATTCAAGATCCTCTTGGCTGGAGTGTTATTGTCCATTCACTTGGTTTGGCCGAGTTAATGTAGCCGTTAAGTTTTGGCATGTCTTAATACAGTTTATACGATTTTAGTCATGTCGTCGAAGAGTTCCAGATCAGCCAATTTGTTGGCATGTCCTTTCATCGTCTTGTAAGCCTCTACCGTACACCTCTTTTTTCCTGTCCAGCTCTTGCCACCTTGCAAGAGGGCTACCTTAGGGACTTATTCCTTCGAAGACGTGATAGACCTGTCTCGAACTGATATTTGCTGCATCAGCAAGTTCCTTGCAGAGTCCGACTGGCTTCACTCCAACATCAACACGCAAATACCTATTGAAACAAAATATCAATTCGTCTTTCCCGAAGAAAAATTGTCAATCCCTTTCGACGTCAAGTTGTAGAGCAGATCTGTACTAGCCACACTCCCTACAAGCGGACTGTCAGAAGTTACAAGCGGGTGTTAGACTGTTTCGGTCACCCTTCCTTTTTCCCGAAGACATAATCGCCACCGGGAGGAACTGAGTACATCGATCAACTTCATTCCGACACTCTAAACATGGCAATAGACGGGGGCTAGACTGTTTCGATCACAATTCGTCTTTGATCTCCCTGAAGAACAAACTGTAACCCTTTTTTCGGTACCAAACAGTATGATGGTTTGCTACAATGAAGCTCTTCTGGTCAGCACTAATCTTTGTCTCGTGAACGGGTTGTCAAAGAAAATAAACGGGGGTTAGATATCTACAGTTACCCTCCGTCCCTACCCGAAGACAAACCGCCACCAGGAGTTGCTAAATTTACACATTTTTTAACAAACTGAGTTGACTGTTTCGGATATAATTCTTCTGGCCGAAATTCGATGCATTAGCTACTTCCAAATTGCACATTCCATTGCGTGTTTTCCAGCGCCAAAGTTGGATCAGTTTTTTAGACCTCTTCACGATGGATACTACCGTTACCATATGCAGCTTTCAAAGGACGGTGGGTTTCTACTTGATCTTTGCAGAATTTGCGTCAGTTTGAACGTTTGGTCTATAGTCGATCTGCCTCATTTTTGACAATCCCTGAAGCTGGGTACCAAACACCACTTTTCTATCTTTTGTTTTTAATGCCTTCATTGAGAGTCTCTTATATTCAAGGCTTTTTACAACAGGCTTTTCGTACCCAGTAGTCAATAATTTTCATTCTTGATCGTCATCTCGGAACCCCACTGCCCAATACTGTCAACTATCCTTATGCATTCTCAATGTACTAGGTAGGTAGGGTTATTTTACACACTTGGCAAAATCATGACACGCCTTGACCATTTTGATACCACATGCGAGTGACTATGACTACTAAACTGCACCGGATATACGGTTGAGAGGCTAGTTATACCTTACGGAGGCTAGAAAGGAGATTATTTTCATATAGGTAAAGGTTAATGTGACTAATACAGTTCGGATCTCTGAGTATCTATTTGTCAAAACACGCGTTGAAGGGTGTATTATGCAGCTCGAAACGCTGAGCGGACTCTAAACTCTGTCAGCAGCCTCTTGAATTGGTATAGTTCGTCATCAGTTGATGGCAAACAAATCGAATAAGGATCCTTAGCGCTTTGTTTCAAATTTAACATCTGCATATTATTCAATTCGCCATAGGTTGGAAGTTATGATAAGTACCATTTTGGTTATAATAAACAAGAGCTAGCCAGAAAATAAGGCCGCATAACTATGCAGACTTGAGGTTATATTTCAATTATACAAGTTAACCATTCGATAAACATTAAAGGTATTATGTATGCCCATGCCCAAGACTAAATAATCACTGTAATCAGTGAGATGGCCATTGCAAAGCATTCCCCTTACAAAACCACAACTTGAAAACATATCCATATCTGATGGGGAATTATTCTGCAAATAAATTCGAAACATCTCATTCAACTTGTGGCAGCATACTGCCGCCGCACCTTGGTCCAGTATTTGTTGAATACTAAACTAATCAAAGTTATTTACCCATCAATTCACCTAAATACAAGAACTCAATCAATCATTTCCTCGTGCGCTCTCCACCATATGTGTATACAGGCACGAAGAACACACACCAAAGACTTGAATATGCTTCCATATTAAATTGGCAGTTGAACCATACCAGGGCGTCTTCCTTCGTATATATATGCCGAAGAAACAAACAAAAAACATAAAACTTATTTAACCCTTTCGGCCTGTATTCGCTCTCCCTTCTTCATCTTCTTAAGTCAACATGTCCTTTAATCTTACATGAGGGCCTGGTAAACAATTTAAAGGCAACCCCGAACCACAGCTGATGCTGTCAGACGAATTGAATGAATTTCCAGGAGTACCAGCCGCAACGCACTAGCTATTGGCACGCACAAAGAAAACTCCAACCATCATCACGGTGTGGAATCTCAATGGAAACCAATTCAATTCGTAACTTCTGACGAATTCCCATCGGACGAGCAATGGCTGTCTGTTTACAAATCCCCACCAATGTTTGCCAATTTCCCAAATTAGCTTAAACTAGCCTAAATATCCTGCAAATTATTTGATAAAAGACCTGCGAACTGTATCGGGTACAGCCGTATAGGTATAGCGGATTGTATAGCAGAATCAATCTTACTCTCGCTCAACTGAACCACTATAACCCTTACCCATTAGTCCCGGACCCGGTAGGAGGCGAAATGATTCCATTGAAATACAGTAAGAGGGCAAATGTACCGCCGCTGCCGCCGACCGACGCCGCCGGCTCCCACCGGATACAGGTTGCCAACTGCCGGTTACGCACATCCTCATGCATTAAACATTTTTAATCTCTCTGGGGAAATCGAATGGATCCGATATTCAATTGAATAAAACGTTCGTTCATTCGATGAGAGTTGGGCTGGGCTGGGCTGGGGTTCAACCGAGGACGAACGGTAGAATGAATCCTTTTACCTACTCCATGCGTTCTTTATTCATTCAACACTCTTCGCTGCGCTGTTGGAGTGCCACACCACGCCATGATACGCCGCATGTGAGTTTGTTTTACAACACTGGCTACATAGTCCTAAATGGAGGTTTCAGCAGTAAAGGGCAACGTGCCTATGAACGCTCTATAGCTGGTAGAAATAAAACGCTGCAAAAGGATTCGAAATCTCATTTTAATTTATTTTGACTAGATTTATGGTCGCGCTGGGTTCTCATGGATATACCTACAGCTACAGCGAGGCACGCAAGCACGATGTAGAAGTATATGAAATACGCCAGGCGAGGGTTAGAAAGGACTACAACGACAACGACAACGATAACGACGACGACGACGACGACGACGACGATTACTACCACTACTGGTCACGGCGACAGCGAATATGCTAAGTGCTGTAAGAGTGTCGTGCCGCAGAGAGACCGATACTGATATTGACATTTTGCCGCTTTTGTACGGCTATTTGGTTAATGTGGACCACGTTTGTATAGACGGGTGCTGATGACAGAGATGATGCCCCAGCTATGAGGACCACCAATTTTCCCTCCACTGACATTGGTTGGTTGTGTGCATAATATGTCGAATAGGGGGCGGACACGGGAGTGTACTTTAATTAAACTTTTTTTTTCGAGATCCCGTAATTGTAGTTAGGATATGATTTGCATTAGCACCGTTGTACATGGATATCCTGGATGAATGGAGTTGGAATGTCTCTTTGCATTTTTATCACATGTATAGGTCAGGAAAAACAGGGTACAAGCAGTATACTTATAGAAGGTTTTGAAAGGTTGGATATTTTTAATTAACGCCCAACGGAATGTGTAGGTAGGTGGAGAGAAATGCAGGTGGCTTGCACAATGAAACTGCAATGTGGGAGAGGAAATAGCTTCATCTAGATATGGTGTTTTATACTACGACGTGATGTGGCAAAAAGTTAGAAGGGAAGTTTAGAGGTCGGCAATGAGATTATTCTTGCGTTTTTTATTTACCTATACGGAGTTTACAATAAAGCCTCTAAAGGATATGTAGGATGTAATAAAAATATGTATTAGTAGTTGGCTCTATCCATCACTAACAAGTTGGCGTTACCTAGCAATATATAGAAAGCTGATGTCAGCTCCTCCAAATAAAGAGCGGCGCCGGCCGGCGGCAGTAGGGTGGGATTTTGCGTGCTGTGGAAGTTCAGCTATCAGTCAGGTCCGCAGAGTAGCTGTGCAGTTGGAACTTCTCAGAACTCTACAGAGTAATAGATTACACCCTTTCCATTTAGCACCGGTACAGGATTTACTACCAGGTAGCAAGAGATGCGCAAAAAACACTGGAATTTCGCCAGTGACTACTGCGCAAACAGGCAGAAAACGGACACTTCCTCTAGAACATTCTGTGGACTGACGAAGCGCAATTCACAAGATATGGGGTTACAAACCTCCACAGTATGCACCATTGTGGTCAGATCCCAACCCCCATTTAATACGAACAACATCCCTTCCAAGGTAAGAATTTAGTTATTGTGAACAACTTCCTCAAAATGTGTACTTATTTCAAAGAAAGTTTAGCGTAAATGTTTGGAAACACTTTAGTAGGCCCGCACTTTCTTCCACAAACAGTTAATTCCGACTACTACCTGGAATGTCTTAAAGAACGATTGCAGGAGCGCCTTGAATATGTTCTTCTTGTTCAGAGAAGGGCGATGTTCTTTCAACAAGATGGAGCACTTTGTCACAGTAGCAGCGGGGTAACTCCATTATTCAACCATACTTCTAACAAACGGTGGACTAGTTATTTTGGCCCCAACCCTTGTTCACCCAGATCTCCTGACCTATCACCCATGGATTTCTTTCTTCTGGGGTGCTATGAAAGAAAAAGTTTATTTTAGAGAAATATTGAGTCTATTTTTTTACCATTTTTGCCTGACAAAAAATGGCTTCCTAACATATTTTTTAGGAAATTTCTCAAGGATAAAAAACTCATAAAAAAAATAAAAAATTATTAACTAAAAGCTTTGAGAAAAAAAACATTTTAAGTAAAAAAATGTAACAATAAATTTTCAAAATTTTGAGTTTAAGGAGCCATAACTTTTTTGTAGCTGAACAGATGTACCCGAAGTGCTTAGGACTTGCATGCGCTACTAAATTGTCTTTTCAAAATGTACAAAACTATGTTTGTACCTTTATTAGTTTAGAAGTTATAGCAATTTAAGTGGTAGCACATCCAAATTAGAGGTCACCTACTTTGATGGGCCCTGCCATACAATTTTTTGTTCGGCGCAACTTCAGGAATCATCCCTTAAAGGATTATACCGCTTAACTGGGACACCCTGTACAGCTACTACATCCCAAACCCAGCCTAGACCACAATCAAGAGATGGAAATGATTATCAGTCAGTTTTTGTCCGCTTACTTTAAAGTTTTTGTTGAGTGTGGGCTGGTGCTAGTCCTTAAATAAAATGTGTTGCTACACCCTTCTGATAGCTACCTTCAGCCAAGAATCGCACAGCGAGTTATATATTACCGGCACGACTTATGAAATAAGTCTTGTAAAATGAAACGTCTCAAATAACGACAAACGTCGTGAAAGTAAAACGCCATTCGGAATAGGGTGATTGAAAAAGCTCTTTCAAAAGCTAACAGTCGTGCCTATGTTCAACTCACTCTTTCACCACACAAAATATGTCAATAAAGCTGTCAAATGTGATTGTCAAACGTACATTTTTGCGTTTTTGGCGTCGTTTTGTTCTCGTCCAATTGTTAACGCTTTAATTCGATTCAATAAAATGGTACTAAAACGTGGAAAGTGCGTGGTAAATCGGACGTCGAAAAAACATTTGGCGTCTTTGGAACACAAGAAGGCATTAGCATCAACATCGCACATGTTGGCTCAATTTTTTGTCATCGACAACCGATAACCGCGTAGCTGCGTGCGAAGGCATGTGGGCATATCATACCACGTCATAAAGGCGAACTACAGTTTTCTGCCTTCGCAAAAAAAAATCTGAAGACAAGTAGCTATGCTTTATATACTGGAATTTTAATAAAAAAAAACCGGTTATACTAAATATACTGGATTTTATCCAGCAACAGTTAGTAATCATTAATTATAGACAACCGATTTGCTTTTCCAAAATGTTTGGGCTATTTCACGCAAACTGTGACCGTCCTCGATTTTTGCCATTTTCGCGACTATCAAAGGCTTTCTTCTATTCATGTTTACTATAACTTTAATATTAATGTGAAACCACAATCTCAAACCCCAATGGCAAGTTTTACAAAATTTTAATTATTATGACTTTTAAAATTGAAGACCAAACCGAATAGCAACTGTCCCTATTCCGCAGTATATCTCAAAAATTTTTTGATTTCTTCATCACACTTTCTGATTATTTATGCAAAATAATTTCATTTTTTGTATTAGTATGTAATTAATTTACTTATTAATAAAGTAAATAATAATAATAATAATAATTTCATTTTACCATACAGTATTTTTGTAAAGGGTGTGACATCAAGTGGTTTCTTTTTGAAACATAGGTTATTTTGACACTGACATCTGTTTCCGAAATTTCCGAAACTCGAAATTTTGACGGAAAGTCAGTATCATACCTCCGCGGAACGAAGTGAGTCACGTAGGGATATATTGAAAACTTATTTGCAAAGTGAGTGCTGTGTAGCTCAAACAGTGCGTTTTTTGAAAATAAGTTTTGGCCAAATTGAAGCGCCCACCGCGCCTGCTGTACACACGTTTGTGCACAAAGTTCGTGAGACTGATATGCTATAGTGGACAACACTCATGGTCCACTTCGTCGTACGGTGCGCACATACTAGAATTATGCCTCGTTCACAATGTGGGCGTGATAACTAGACGAGAGCGAGGCGAGAATCGCTCTCGCCTCGTTCTCGCTTTAACCTCGTCCGGCAATTCACAATGAAACGTGGTACGTCGGCGAGTTTTTCTGACAACGAATAGAGGGACCACCAGCGTTGCCAACCACTTTTGACGAAAAAATGCCTAACTTGAAAGAAAAAGATGCCTTTTTCAATAAAATAATGCCTAAATAATTTTTTTATGTAAAGTGGAACAATAAATTAAAAATTTAACACAATAATATGAAAAATAAACAAACATTTTTTTTTTTTTTTTTTTTTTTTTTTTAAACTTGAAATTATCAGAAAAAATTCTTAATAGGAAGAAAATTCATTCAATTCATCATTCATAAGTAGGTAGGTACAAAGTATTGAACACAAAACAAACATAGTTTTAGTCCTCAGATCGCCTTGGTCCATTGATATTACCTATACATACATTGATTTTTGAAACAAGGATATTATGTGTGTTTATTTGAATTGCAGATCATAGCAGTTTTTGTCTTTAAAAACCGACTTTGTGTACAGAATTCCACTTAAAGTTCTTTAAGAATGTTTAAAAAAAATAAAAAGTATGTTGAATCAAAAAAAAATTCTAAAAATATTTGAAATAAAAAAGATGCCTTTTTGAAGAAAAACAAGCCTTAAAGCCTTAGCTAATGAAATAATGCCTAAAAGGCATGAAAAAGCCTTGGTTGGCATCGCTGGGGACCACTGAAACTACAAAACCATATTGCCACTTAGATTTTTTTTACAAAACAGAGCTGCACTTTTATTGCTTTTTAGCACTATTGCATGCAGTTTGAATATTCTAAAAACAACCAATTCGCAGTTTTCAGGCGTCGCTATCATCAGTAAAATACTACCGAAAAAAATTCTGTTGCTTTTTTTGAGCACTTAAACTTAATGACTGAACTCAATCTTGGTCTTAAAATGTTGCTTATGAATTATAAAGTTAGTTAAAAAAATTAAGCAATTGTTGTCTAAGGTTGAAAACTCACCGGATAAAGCAAAACGTGTTTTTTTGTTTCGTGAAACAAGAGCACATTGTTTCTTAGAGCGCAACACACACCAAAGAAAACAAAACATAAAAACCAAAGCAAAACAGAAAAACATGTTTCGTTGCCGATAGTTAATCTGTTGTTTTTACGAAACAAAATTTACATGTCGTTGTTTTTAAAATGTAAATAAGATTTGCACAACTTCATTGTCTGAGTCCGACCAACACTAAAAGCAAGTCGTAAATTCCACACCAAACGAAATACGAAAACAAAACGTTTTGTTTTGCTACATTCTGTTTCGCTTGGTGTGTGTTCAAATAAAAAAAGATTTTTTTCGAATCAAAAACGTGTTGTTTAATTTAGTCTAAATTTTTTAGAAAATTAATTTATAAATTTTTTCGTACGTACGTACGTACAACTGTAGTTTTCTGTTGAACTTCTTAGTCAATTCCAGAACAGGTTCCAATGAATCCCTATAAAAAGCTTACAGTCTTACATCCTAATAAAATTTGCTCAAGAAAATGACCCCCAATAACCAAGAAATCAAAAAGAAACACAATCAAAACGTATATATTTTCGCGGCAATGTTTGTTTAAAGAAATACGAAATTCCCCTTTTCACCGTCATTCATTATTATGGGAAAATAAGTTCTAACATTGTCGCTGACTTATTTAAAAATTTCTCAGAATAATCGAACCGTATCAAAATAATAACAAAAAAAACGATAAAAGTGCCGCCCTGTTTGCTTGAGAAAATACAAGTGGCAACCTTAAGTACATTTCTATGAAAATGGCGTCGCTTCCCACTCAGAGAGTAAATGTCATCGGTGTCTCGGGCGAGATTTTTCCAAATTTCCGAAATGGTCGCGAGACGAGGCAACGAGTCACGCTCACGCGCCATTGTGTATTGGTGCATGCATTTCCTTTGATTGGAAATTATTTGACAACTCGCGCTAGACTTGATCTCGCTCTCGTCTCGCTCTCTCGCTGTATTGTGAATCGGCCATGAGTATTTGAGACTCAATTCACGAACATTAACTCGCCTCAGGAGAATTCTGCACAAAGATTTCGAATTATTCGCTTACAAAGTCCAATTGACTCAGCAATTGAAGGCGGACGACCATCGGCTCCGTTCTCGCTTCGCAGTTTGGGCCTTAGAGCAGCTTGATTTGGACAACGATTTTGAAAAATCATCATTTCTGATGAGGCGCATTTTCATCTCGGCATCTACGCTAACAAACAAAATTTTCGCATCTGGGGCTAGGAAAACCCGCACGTTATTGTAGAGAAGTCAATTCATCTACAGAAAGTGAACGGTTTTTTTTTTTTAAATACTTCTTTCGGGAAAGGCGAGATTGTTGAGTGGTGGCTTTATTGGACCATTTTTTCTTCGAAAATGAGGCTGGGAACAACGTTTTGGTCAACGGTGGGCGTTACAGCCATGTTAACCGACTTTTTTTTACTGAATTTGAAGACATGGATTCGGACGACCTCTGGTTCATGCAGGATGGCGCGCCATGCCACAATCGATCTTTTGCGCACCAAATTCCCAAATCGTCTTATCAGCCGTCTTGCGCCGATCGCATCGGAGCTGCGATTTTAATTTAATTTTATCTAGAAAGTGTATCCGAAGAAGACGTTTTGAAGTTTTCGAACATGGTGTACAAAATTAAAAATGCCTTAGAACAGCCGGAGTTTCAGGAGCGTGGGGAATTTGCATTAAGTTTTTTTTTATGTTCTTTTGATTCTTATGGATTTTGAATTTGGAGTGGAAAATTTGTAAATTTGGCTATTTTTTGGCGTTTTATATTTTATGTTTGGCGATTCCGGTTTTAAAAACCTGACAACCCTGAACACAGCAGGAAATACGTTTTTTTTATATTTCCCGCACTCTGGAGATACGGTTCGTTCTGTATTTCATTACTGTTGAGTTTGCTTCTCCACTTCAAAGCCAAAGAACTGGATTCAAAGGTTGTTCTTGGATCCATTCACAAACGTAGATGTACAACACTTTCATTGAACTCCTTCTGTTACAAGACAAGCTTTGGAACTCGCTTCCTGAGGATATATTTCCAGATGACTATACAATTTGCAGCAATTTAAGTGCAGAAGTAACATACATCTGCAAGCATCTCGGGGCGCTGGCGCTAATGAAGCGTTATAGGTTCGCCTTTCCCGGGAGAAGCGTTTAAAAAAAATAAAAAATAAAAAGGCAAATGACGACAAGTAATGAAATTTCAATCAGTTAAATTTGGAATTACATATATGATATTCGTCAACATACTCAGCAAATTAGCAATCGCAAAAATCTTCATCAGCTATCAATATTATTTGTCTCTTCTATAAAAGTTGACATTGTTTGCATTTACATAGAAAAGAAACCCCAAATTATTTGATTACACAATTAGATAAAGCATGTAGTGTGTCGATAACTTGATTAACAATTTCCACGTACATAATTCTGATAAATTAACTAATCATGCAGAGATTTAGTTTTCTTTTAATTGCACTTGCACCTATAAAATGCTGTTTCAGCTACGAGCCAAGCTAATTTATATAAAACTTTCAAGTGTTACTTAACTTCTCGGTGATGACGAAATTGTTAATGCATATTATATTTGTTGTAATTTTTCTGCTGACATTGATAGATGCAGTTAGTAGATCTCAGTGTAAATTGTGTCCAATATCGAACTATCCAATATGTGCCACGAATGGCAGCAATTGTTTTTTATTCAAAAACGAGTGTCGTCTTATTGTGGAAAATATGAAACTCGCTAGGAGACTGATGCCGAGTGAGTGCTTAAATATGGTTGACATGAGCTTTTTCTTGCAAAAATCATATTAACGCATCGCCTTTGTAGTATTGCAGAAAACGGAAATTGCAGATTGCTTCAAGAACTGCGATCAAGTGTGTACAAATGAAAATGCTCCGATTTGTGCAACGACGATGTGCGATTCTCAAAGAACCTTTGTAAATAGATGTCAGCTGGATTTGGAGAATTGTAAAACTGGAAATAATTGGATGGTGCTTTATCAAGGAGAGTGTATAGTCTGCCCCACATCATGTACATGGGAATATTCGCCAATTTGTGCAACATTGGGAGATTTTGACCAAACATTCCCGAATATATGCCAGCTCAATGTTGACATTTGCGAATCAGGAAGAAGTAAGTACAAAAAAATAACAGCGTAACTTGTGAGCTCTTAAAAAATCGAAAATTTCTTCACGTGTCCACCATTTTTACAAACTTGGTGCAATCGAATAGTACAAATTAGTATACAATTGGGAAAGTATAACATTCTGAAATTGTAGAATGGTCTGGTCATGCTCAATAAATGCTGCCATCACAATTCAAAATTTGAAATTTGGCGACTTTCTGCCCTGAAAAATTAAAAAGCCCGTATTCATTTACGGGCTTCTGTTACAGACTTTTATTTTACGGTAACTTCGAAATGCTGTGTTTGCATTTACGTGCTTCTGTGAATACGGGCTAAAGTTGTGCGGTCAAACGTTTCATATTGAATTTGAATACCTACCTTAAAAAAAACACCCTTTACATGCCTGCAAGTTTAATTTTCAGCTCAGCTTCTTCGACAGCGCCGGTTACCTTTTTAGGTGTGGTTCTTTTAATATAGACCGATCGATTTGATCTTGAATCCTTGCAGTTTAATTGGGTGTTCGTAAACTTGGGGCCCAATTTTTTAAAAATATTAAATCCCCAGCACTTGGCTATAAAAGTGCACCATTGAGTTAACAAAATACAAATTTCGAAAGCCCTTATACTCATTTTCAAAAATTAAACTATTAACCATTAGAAAAGTATTTTTAAAATATTTCACTAACGCGTATGTGTTTTACAGAATGGCAGATAAAAAACGACGGCGAATGTGTTGAACCAGAGCCGACTTGTAACGAAAATTGTCCAAAGATATACAGTCCAATATGTGCTACATTCAACGGTGAAAACAGGACGTTTACCAATGAATGCCTTCTGGATTGTGTGACAGGAAATCGTATGAAAAGCCCTACAAAATGCGGTTCTTTTAACGTTTGTCTGTTTTTTTTTTTTATATAGAATGGGATATCCTGTACAGAGGCGAATGCACAAACCCCCCTAAAACATGTCAAACAATGTGTCCAGAAATGTTCGAACCAATTTGCGCATGTAATAATGGCCAGCTGAGGACATTCACCAACCAGTGCTTTCTAGACGTTGAAGTTTATAAGACAGGAGTAGGTAAGCTTGTATATTGACACAGAACTAATTACTTTTCGATACTGGATTGATGGGTTGGAAGTTTACTTTTTGGGTGCACAAGTGCACACTTCAAACGGTAATAACTTCCAAAATAATAACAGTAGATAATATTTTTGTTTGTGTTACTTATTTTAATCTGTTAATATAGAATGGATCGTTGAGAGCTCTGGTGAGTGTAAACATCCTTCTCCGGAATGTCCGCAAGTATGTCCTTTCAATTATTATCAACCCGTATGTGCTTGCTCCAATGGTATGACGAGAACTTTTTCAAATATGTGTCTGCTCAATGTTGAGGCATGTAACACAGGAGTATGTAAGTTTACATTATTGTTACACAACTTGAATTTGTTTTACAGTTTTTATTGACTTTTAAGCCTGGGAATTCATAAACGATGGGGAATGCGCTGAATCGACAACCACTGCTATCACAGTATCACCTCAAACGGAGCCTACGCCACTACCAGTTAGAGAACCGTGTGAGAATGCACCCGATATAGCCAACGCTGAACCTGAGGTTGGCATATGTATATGTCCGTCGAATTATGATCCGATCTGTGCTATGATTAATGGGGCAACAAGGACCTTTTCAAATAAATGTCAATTGGACGCGGAAATTTCCAGGACTAAAGAGGGTATGTTGCCCATACATCCTATTTATATCGAGCTTGAAAACAACCCCTAATTATTTACAGCTTGGGAAATTGTTGGCGCCGGTGAATGTGAATGTGATTCGCTAACAACGCCAACTTTACCAACTGGACCGTGCCCAAAGTGTTTCGACGTCTATCAGCCAGTCTGTGGATTTTCGGATGGTGAACAAAAAACATTCACCAACGAATGTCAGCTAATAGGAGAAAATTGCTATTCGAATAGAAGTGAGTAAGATTGAACGAGCTTGAAATTGGAACTAATTTCAGAAACTAGCACACGTCTAAAAAAAATAGCCAAGCCGCTATTATGAGGAAAATTTTCAATATATTACACGCTTGTCATTGTAGTACACAATTTAGCCCGAACACACAAATCTTTTTGAGAAGATATATCTAAGTCTTGTCTTAGACAAACGTTATGATAATGAAACAACTTTTGGAAAAGAAACCTTGTAGCAGCAAATTCGGCTCCAACCAAGACTCTTTTATTAACAGGCAATTAACAAAGTGGTTTCTTGATGCCAAGTTACAAAACCTTTATTTAAATTTCATTATTTTCTTAATTAATTATACATGCTTTTAATTTTACTTAGGTACTTACGCCCAATTTCACAGTTTAAAGTACACTTTTAATTTTAACTTCAGTTCAATAATTAATCCGGTTTCACAGTTTCGTTTAAACCTTGAACAGACTATATAATTTAAGTTAAACGACAGTATTCTGCGGTTTAAACGTCAGATCATTTCAATTCCAACACAAATATTTGACGTTGTTTTGCGTGTTCTTTGACAGAAAAGGCAAAGAACGATTTTGGAAAAGTCGTATAAAAGCTAAGTACCTACTGTACAATACTGTCAAATTCTATTCATTAAATTTAGTTAAACTTAGTTAAATTGAACTAAAGTTCAGATTACATAGTGAAACCGGACGCGTTGAACTTCAAGTTTAAACTCAGGTTCAAGTTCAGTTACACTTGAGCCTAAACTTCCACTGTGAAACTGTGGGTTAGTCTCTTTATGATATTCTTTAATTTGGGTGTACAACCAGGGCCTCGTAGTAAATGAAAAAGAACGAACAAAAAGCTAACTTAACCTGTTGTTATAATGACATTTGAGCATTAATAGGCTTCAGGGGAAGCTACTTTATTAGGCTACCCCAGCAGTTGTTGTCTCAACAAACCTTATATGACACGTACCTAGCCTACCTTAATCTTTTTGTATATACTTTCCTTTCAGAATGGGTTCTTGTGTACGAAGGTGAATGTAAAATATCAGACCAACAGCGAAACTGTCCTAATATTTGCCCACTTAAGTATGATCCTGTATGTGGAACATTCAATGGAGTAAAGCGGACATTTCCGAATGAATGTGAACTTAATTATGAATCATATAAGACCAATACTCGTAAGTAATATGTATTTTAATATCCTTTCAATTCTCATAATATTTTAAGATAAATCGAAAAATACCAATGGGCTGTTACTCATAAAAAGTCAGCCCACATAGACAGAGAAAAATCTAAAAGGTTTGTTTGTTTTAGAGCCACATTTAGACAGTAGGCAAATCCTTCATTTCTTATGTGGTTATACATTTTAATAATAAATAGAACTATCTTGATAAACACTCTTAAGTACGATGAAACGGAAACGACGAATCGACGGTATTATACCAAGGTTATTGTAGTGTGGATTGAAAAGTACTACTTATTGACCACAACGCCATCTAAT